>CANTUS010000006.1:35512500-35515000 GCA_947683365.1 Euphorbia pulcherrima
AAGTGAAGTTCAGACCCCATGATTTTGAACATTTCCCTCCAAAACTTCCCAGTGAACCGTGGATCTCGATCACTTATGATGCTCTTCGGAAGGCCCCAATACTTTACCACATGCTTAAAGAACAAGCGTGCGGCTTCCTCGGCCGTGCAATCTTGCGGGGCAGCAATGAAGGTTCCATAATTAGAAAATTTATCGACTACTACCATGATGGAACCACACCCTTCTGACATTGGTAAGGCGGAGATAAAATCCATTGTAACACATTCCCATGGCCTCTCTGGTGTGGGTAGAGGTTCTAGCAAACCCGCTGGTTGCCTTTGCTCAATCTTATCTTGTTGGCATACCAGGCAAGTCTTCACGTATCCCTCGATCTCGTCCTCCATCCTCGGCCAATAGTATGATCTCTCGACCAATGCCATTGTCCGCTGAATACCCGGATGTCCTGCCCACATCGAATCATGGCATTCCTTGATTATCTCCTTCCTCAAGTTCCCCCATCGAGGCACGAATAAGCGGTTGCCAATGGTGTATAGGCATCCATCCTGCTCCCAAAACCGCCGTGTCTTTCCTTCCTTAGTCAAAGTGACGAGATTTTTAGCAAAGTCATCCTTCGCCATCCCTTCCTTAACTCGCTCAAGCAGATTGCTTTCCACCATGCTCACCGAAGCCAATTCTGCTTTGCGACTCAGCGCATCAGCCATAACATTAGCCTTGCCAGGCTTGTACTCCATCACGTAATCAAATTCGGCAAGAAAATCTTGCCACCGAGCTTGCTTGGGAGTTAACTTCTTCTGATTCTGGAAGTAACTCGTAGCCACATTGTCGGTCTTAATCACAAACCGACTCCCAAGCAAGTAGTGCCTCCATACCCTTAAGCAATGGATGATCGCCGTCATCTCCTTGTCATGCACCGGATACCGCCTCTCCGTGTCATTCAGCTTGCGGCTTTCATAAGCGATGGGGTGATTCTCCTATATAAGCACACCCCCTATCGCGAAATCTGATGCGTCAGTATGGACTTCAAATGGCTTTTCATAATTCGGTAGCGCCAACACCGGATCACTCATCATGGCTTGCTTTAGATCATCGAAAGCTTCTTGGCAAGTGTCATCCCATTTCCACGGGTTGTTCTTCTTCAGAAGATTCGTCAACGGTGTTGCTCGTCGAGAATAACTTTGGATGAATCTTCGATAATAATTCACCAAGCGAAGAAAAGATCGCAAACCCGAGACATTTATCGGCGGATCCCAATCGACAATAGCCCACACCTTAGCATTATCCATACTAATTTTCCCCTCGGCAATCCTGTGTCCCAAGAACATCACCTCCCGTTGCACAAAAGAGCACTTCTCCCGTTTGACATAGAGCTTATTTTGCCGCAATACTTGGAACACTTGCCTCAAGTGCCGAATGTGCTCCTCAAGGGTCTCACTATAGACAACAATGTCGTCTAGATACACCACCACGAATTTATCCAGGAACGGGTAGAATATTTTGTTCATCAAAGTGCAGAATGTTGCTGGCGCATTTGTAAGTCCGAATGGCATGACTAGGAATTCAAATGAGCCATACCTCGTCACACACGTTGTCTTTTCCTCGTCCCCCACTGCTATCCACACCTGCCAATATCCCGACCGCAAGTCCAACTTCGAAAACCATCGAGCCTTGCCCAAACGATCGAACAAGTCATCCACTAGTGGAATCGGATACTTGTTCTTGATAGTCACCTTGTTGAGAGCCCTATAATCAATGCACATACGCAAACTGCCATCATGCTTCTTTTGGAACAAGACAGGAGCTCTGTATGGTGCTTTGGATGGTCGAATGAATCCCGCCTCCAGCAGCTCCTTCAATTGCTTGCGTAGCTCTTCTAATTCTGGAGGAGCCATGCGATACGGCACCATGGCTGGAGGTTTTGCTCCAGGCTCTAACTCAATTGCATGATCCACTTCCCTTCTCGGAGGAAGTTTCTTTGGCAACTCAGATGGCATGACATTCTTAAATTCTTCGAGCAAACTGCCGACTTGCGAAGGTATTTCAAGAGAGTCATAGTTGTTACCTTCTTCTTTGTAGGCAACCAGGAACGTCTCCTCACCCCTCTTGACACCTTTGGCCACTTGCATCGCGGATAACATACTACCACCAACAGCTACACGATCTACCACAACCCAATGCTCACTCTCGCCACATCGAAAGTTAGCATACCCGTCCGTAGTGAGGGTGAAAGGTAAAACCCTCTCAATAAAATCGAGACCCAAGACCATCTTGTGGTCCTTTATCGGCACAACATTCAAATCCAATTTCCCAACCCATGTGCCAATCTTGATGGGAGCATTGCGAATAATTCCCATCATGGGCTGGTAAGGCTGATCAACCGTCTTGATCCACCCAATCTCCTTGGTTATCGGCAAACCCAATGTCGCAGCTTCATCACTAGCTATAAGATTTTGATTCGCCCCCAAATCCAACAAACATTTGATGTCTTTCCCGTTAACATCGA
>CANTUS010000006.1:35715000-35717500 GCA_947683365.1 Euphorbia pulcherrima
GGCCCCAATACTTTACCACATGCTTAAAGAACAAGCGTGCGGCTTCCTCGGCCGTGCAATCTCGCGGGGCAGCAATGAAGGTTCCATATTTAGAAAATTTATCGACTACCACCATGATGGAACCACACCCTTCTGACGTTGGTAAGGCGGAGATAAAATCCATTGTAACGCATTCCCATGGCCTCTCCGGTGTGGGTAGGGGTTCTAGCAAACCCGCTGGTTGCCTTTGTTCAATCTTGTCTTGTTGGCATACCAGGCACGTCTTTACATATCCCTCGATCTCATCCTCCATCCTTGGCCAATAGTATGATCTCTCGACCAATGCCATTGTTCGTTGAATACCCGGATGTCCTGCCCACATCGAATCGTGGCATTCCTTAATTATCTCCTTCCTCAAGTTCCCCCATCGAGGCACGAATAAGCGGTTGCCAATGGTGTATAAGCATCCATCCTGCTCCCAAAACCGCCGTGTCTTTCCTTCCTTAGTCAAAGCGATGAGATTTTTAGCAAAGTCATCCTTCGCCATCCCTTCCTTCACTCGCTCAAGCAGATTGCTTTCCACCATGCTTACCGAAGCCAACTCTGCTTTGCGACTCAACGCATCAGCCACAACATTAGCCTTGCCAGGCTTGTACTCCATCAAGTAATCAAATTCGGCAAGAAAATCTTGCCACCGGGCTTGCTTGGGAGTTAACTTCTTCTGATTCTGGAAGTAACTCGTAGCCACATTGTCGGTCTTGATCACAAACCGAGTCCCAAGCAAGTAATGCCTCCAAACCCGCAAGCAATGGATGATCGCCGTCATCTCCTTGTCATGCACCGGATACCGCCTCTCCGTGTCATTCAGCTTGCGGCTTTCATAAGCGATGGGGTGATTCTCCTGCATAAGCACACCCCCTATCGCAAAATCTGATGCATCAGTATGGACTTCAAATGGCTTTTCATAATTCGGCAGCGCCAACACCGGATCCCTCATCACGGCTTGCTTTAGATCATCGAAAGCTTCTTGGCAAATGTCATCCCATTTCCACGGGTTGTTCTTCTTTAGAAGATTCGTCAACGGTGTTGCTCGTCGAGAATAACTTTGGATGAATCTTCGATAATAATTCACCAAGCCAAGAAAAGATCGCAAACCCGAGACATTTGTCGGCGGCTCCCAATCGACAATAGCCTGCACCTTAGCATCGTCCATGCTGATTTTCCCCTCGGCAATCCTGTGTCCCAAGAACATCACCTCCCGTTGCGCAAAAGAGCACTTCTCCCGTTTGACATAGAGCTCATTTTGCCGCAATACTTGGAACACTTGCCTCAAGTGCCGAATGTGCTCCTCAAGGGTCTCACTATAGACAACGATGTCGTCTAGATACACCACCACGAATTTATCCAGGAACGGGTAGAATATTTTGTTCATCAAAGTGCAGAATGTCGCTGGCGCATTCGTAAGTCCGAACGGCATGACTAGGAATTCAAAAGAGCCATACCTTGTCACACACGTTGTCTTTTCCTCATCACCCGCTGCTATCCGCACCTGCCAATATCCCGACCGCAAGTCCAACTTCGAAAACCATCGAGCATTGCCCAATCGATCGAACAAGTCATCCACTAGTGGAATCGGATACTTGTTCTTGATAGTCACCTTGTTGAGAGCCCTATAGTCAATGCACATACGCAAACTGCCATCATGCTTCTTTTGGAACAAGACAGGAGCTCCGTATGGTGCTTTGGATGGTCGAATGAATCCCGCCTCCAGCAGCTCCTTCAGTTGCTTGCGTAGTTCTTCTAGTTCTGGAGGAGCCATACGATACGGCACCATGGCTGGAGGTTTTGCTCCAGGCTCTAACTCAATTGCATGATCCACTTCCCTTCTCGGAGGAAGTTTCTTTGGCAACTCAGATGGCATGACATTCTTAAATTCTTCGAGCAAACTGCCGACTTGCGAAGGAATTTCAAGAGAGTCATAGTTGTTACCTTCTTCTTTGTAGGCAACCAGGAACGTCTCCTCACCCCTCTTGACTCCTTTGGCTACTTGCATCGCGGACAACATACTAGCACCAACAGCTACACGATCTACTGCAACCCGATGCTCACTCTCGCCACATCGAAAGTTAGCATACCCGTCCGTAGTGAGGGTGAAAGGCAAAACCCTCTCAATAAAATCGAGACCCAAGACCATCTTGTGGTCCTTTATCGGCACAACATTCAAATCCAATTTCCCAACCCATGTGCCAATCTTGATGGGAGCATTGCGAATAATTCCCATCATGGGCTGGTAAGGCTGATCAACCGTCTTGATCCACCCAATCTCCTTGGTTATCGGCAAACCCAACGTCGCAGCTTCATCACTTGCTATAAGATTTTGATTCGCCCCCGAATCCAACAAACATTTGATGCCTTTCCCGTTAACGTCGACATCAACATATAGCAAGTTCTTTCCCGGCTGAAGCTTAGACTTTGCCGTGGCCATGGCACCCTTGCCGCTGGAACCTGCATCCATCTTGGC
>CANTUS010000006.1:35787500-35789542 GCA_947683365.1 Euphorbia pulcherrima
AAGCGGTCGCACGGTGTGCGAGAATTCCCGCAAGCGCGCACATGTGTGTGCGGGATTCCTCGCAAGCCGCGCAGGGGGGTGCGAGATTTTCCGCAAGTGCGCGCGAGGGTGTGCGGGGAATTAACCGCAATGCCTAAAAAACATCAAAAATTAATTATTTTTGTGATTTTTTTTTTCTAATAAATCATTCAACATGTTATAGAATTTTGCACCAAATTTTAAAATTTTCAGTAACATTTTATAATTTTCGTGAATTTTTCAATTTTCACACTTTTAATTAAAAAATAATACCCGCTCTTTGTGAAAATTCATGAAACTTCTCAACAATAGTTATTGGACCCCAATCAACTAGTGTGCAAAATTTTAGATCAAAATGCGAAGTTTAAGGACGTTTTTGAGGGGGTGGTGGTGGGTGAGACATGTCTACGGTTTTTCCTCCTGGCACTGAAGTCAGCATAAGGACTACTATAAGGGGGTGACCTAGTCCTCACCCCCCCATCCCAGCGTCATGCCGCGCTCTTCCTTCGGCAGTCCCTCCCCACCCCCGCACTTTCTGCGCTCCCCGGCGCTCCGGCAGTCCCTCCCCACCCCCGCACTTTCCGCGCTCCCCGGCGCTCCGGCAGTCCCTCCCCACCCCGCACTTACCGCGCTCCCCGGCGCTCCGGCAGTCCCTCCCCCCTCCGCACTTACCGCGCTCCCCGGCGCTCCGGCAGTCCCTCCCCACCCCGCACTTACCGCGCTCCCCGGCGCTCCGGCAGTCCCTCCCCCCTCCGCACTTACCGCGCTCCCCGGCGCTCCGGCAGTCCCTCCCCACCCCGCACTTACCGCGCTCCCCGGCGCTCCGGCAGTCCCTCCCCACCCCGCACTTACCGCGCTCCCCGGCGCTCCGGCAGTCCCTCCCCACCCCGCACTTACTGCGCTCCCCGGCGCTCCGGCAGTCCCTCCGTGCCCCTGCATGCCTCACGCGCTCACCGACAGTCCTGGTAGAAAAAAAATTGACTTTCTTGTCGAAATTATTTTTGCCGGATATGTTGGTGTTTCCCCGATGATACAACATTCCTATGACCTGTAGCACACTCTCAAGTCTAACACCCACCTAGTGGCATGGTTGTTCTTGAGTAGTTGCAAGGGTCGGTTGGAATGGGTAATTTGTTACAAAATGTGGAGGGGTTTGATGTCGGGTTTTCCCCGATAACGGCGGCATGTTAGTTTGTGATAAGTTGCAATGTTTTCGGTTGGAATGGGTGATTTTCTTACCAAACGTAGAGGGGATTGAGGGCCATTTAATCTGGAAAATATTTGTGGGATCTGTTTGCTCTCTCTTTCGCACACAGCGGTGTGGGTGATTTCTTCGTCCGGCGTTTCAGCATTGCTTGCTTCATTCGTGAAAAAAGTGGCGCGGTTCGTTTGATGGAGTTGTTGCTCATTGTACGCGGCGGTGCATGAGTGGTGTTTTGGTCGTCGGGGTTGGCAGGCTCCATGCTCGTGCATCGAACTGTCTGCCTCGAGGCCACTCAGTTGTGCCCAAAAGGCTTATTCGTCTCTCGGGCATGATAAGGTTCCTGTGTTGCATACCCACAAAGCGGAATTTGACGGTGCTGTTGAACATACATCCTTCTTATGCCTTGTTCAGGAATAGGATGGACCACACTGCAGCCCTTGTGTGCCCGACATGCCTTATAGGCTGTTACGGCCCATGGGACGGTGCATGTGCTCTCGGATGCGGAATGCTGTACGGGCAGTGGGATTTAGTTTCCTTCTTGTTCTCGTAGTCCCTTGCAAACGATGACCATCATGCCTTCATCATAGGCTTGGGTTTCCGAAATCACGGGTACCCATGGCCTTGTGAGGGTGTCGATGGCACGGAGGAATGCTACCTGGTTGATCCTGCCAGTAGTCATATGCTTGTCTCAAAGATTAAGCCATGCATGTGTAAGTATGAACTAATTCAGACTGTGAAACTGCGAATGGCTCATTAAATCAGTTATAGTTTGTTTGATGGTATCTGCTACTCGGATAACCGTAGTAATTCTAGAGCTAAT
>CANTUS010000007.1:0-457500 GCA_947683365.1 Euphorbia pulcherrima
AATAATAACAATACAAATATCTTATATATTAAATCACTTTATATCTGTAAAGTAACTATACTCTACTTATTTCTTAAAATTCAATAGTTCTATATTTCGGTTTTCAAAAATTAAAATATCATATTTTGTATCAACAAATAACTATTATTTTAACTAATCAATTTCTTATAAATTAAAGATGCAAAATATTACGTAATTAATCTAATTTTATGACATGTAATGGATGTTAAGCAATGGGATGCTACAATAAGCTCAACTATTCCGAATTTTTATGCGGACCTTTTTTCAAGGCCGCCTACTATGTCATTCTCCCTCATTGGCCTGGACTTCAAATCAGTGGACATGGCTTCTAACTTACGCTTGGTTGCACATTTTGAAGAAAATGAAATTTGGGCTGCAATTGGCGGGTGTAATGAAAGCAAATCCCTCGGGCCTGGCGGTTTTAAATTACTATTTTTACAAGAGAGTTTGGCCATTGATGAAAGGGGATATTATGGGGCTGTTTAACGAGTTCAATACGTCGATGCTGCTGCTAATCTCAATTAAATCATCATTTATGGTCTTAATTCCAAAGGTACCGGGAACGTCGCTTCTTACAAATTTCAGGCTATAGCCCTTATCCATGGATTGTACAAAATTGTTGCCAAAGTCCTCACAACTAGATTGAAGGCTATCTTACCTAGCTTAATCTTGGAAAGTCATTTTGCTTTTGTTCAAGGAAGAAGCATTCACGAGTGTTCCTTTATTGCTTTGGAAATTTTTCACTCTATTCAAGCTAGTAGACAACCATGCTTTGTTCTCAAATTGGACTTCAAGAAGGCTTTTGATAGCGTATCATGGGATTATATCGACACGATCTTGAGGAGAATGGGTTTTCATGAGAAGTGGGTGAATCGGCTCTCCAATTGTAGAGATGGCTCCCTGACTTCAATCCTCATTAATGGTTCTCCGTGAAACCCAATTGAGCTTCATCGAGGAGTAAAGCAAGGTGACTCAATTTCGCCTTACATTTTTATTCTTACGATAGAGGGTCTCAAACAGCTCTTGGATGCGTGTATTCGGAAAGGAATTTTACCCAGTTTCTAAATTAATGGTTCAACGAAAGATGTATCTCTTCTCCAATTTGCTGATGGCACCATGTGCTTTATCCCTGCAGATGAGTCCCTCATTCCCACTTACATTCGTATTTTTAGTTATTTCGAGTTAATTTCAGGCCTTCGTATTAATTACCATAAGAGTTTTATTTTGGATATCAATGTTTTGTGAGAGTCTCTTGCATGATTGTGCGGTTTTGTTTGGGTGTAAAATTGAAAATTTTCCTATTAACTACTTAGGTGTTCCTCTTTGCTCGAAGAGGCCACAATCTCGTTTTGGAACACTTTGATAGTTAAGTTTCAAAATAGATTGTCTAGTTGGTTAGGGAATTGCCTCTCTTATGGGGGAAGGGTAATGCTTATTAAATCGGTCTTGTGTTTCCTTCCTATATATCTTTTGTCCCTTTTAAATTACCATCCTTAGTTTTTTTTAAACTTGTATGCCTAATGAGGAATTTTTTATGGAAGGGTGATTCAGCTAGTAGAGGGTTAAACAAGGTGAGTTGGGACACCATAGTTTTACCGAAGCATTTAGGCAGGTTGTTTATTCGAGACCTTAAGCTTGTAAATTGTAGTTTGTTGTTAAAGTGGATTTGGAAAATACGTTAACCGAATATAAATAGTTTGTGGTTCGATATTGGCGTGGATAGGTACATCTTTCAGGGCTGGAACTCATTGATTGATTATAATGATAGGAGTTTATCTTTTATATGGAAAGACATTAAATCTTGTTGCATCAAGAACGAAAATTTCTAGAACCTTTTTATCTCTAATGTTAAAGTTCGTGTTGGGAATGGGCTATTTGTTTCCTTTTGGAGCGATAACTGGACATCAGATCAAATGCTACCATTACTTTTCCCGGATCTTTTCTCCATGTGTTATAATAATAATTGCAATATTGCGCAGGGGTGTGAAGCTTTTGGCATCGTCTTTCATGAGACCTTTTTGGAAAAGAATCCTACGGATATCTCTGAGAGAGAGATGTGGCAAGATGTGTACCTGGATTTGTCAAGCATGCCCATCGGTTATTACCAGCTTGGGAAGCAGTCATGAGGTTGGGCGGGTGTTCTCGGTGAATTTTCCAACAAGCAGTGACATTATGATATGGTGTTGTAGCATTGATGGCGTTTTTTTGGCAAGTACCTTTTGCAAATCCTATTACAAGCTCGAGCGGTGTACTAAGCCCCGTTTGGATTTTTCGCTTCTATGGGAAGCGTGTCTCTTGCCGAAAATACATTTCTTTGGGTGGTTAGTCTTTCATGAGAGACTTCCTTTGCGGGCCTTTCTCAACAGTAGGGGCTGTGTCTCGGACAACACTTGCCCATTTTGTGACAATGTCGAATTCATGGATCATGCGCTAATTCATTGCGAAGGTAGCATTTTTGTTTGGAGGGATTTGCTTCGGCTTTTTGGCTTGAGAATTGTTGTCCCTTTCTCTTCATATGACTTCTTGATCTATTGGAGATCCCATTTTGTTCCTGGACCGAAGAGATCTATTGCTACAACCCTATGGTTTTTTATAGCATGGTCATTATGGAAGCCGCGCAACAGATTTATTTTTGAAGGAAATTTAAGCACCGAGGATGTTCTTATCTCAAGTATACATTATTGTATGTTTGTTTTTAGATATAAAGGGCAGCAACTAGGTTTCTAGGCTTCGGATATTTTCACAAATCCGAATTTCTTTGTATTTTGAAGCTTTAGCCAGAACTTTTGCTAGGTTGTAACTCAATTGGTGTTGTTCTCACCTTGAGACCATCTCCTTTATTAATGATATAATGGGATGGGTGTTTTGTAGGCAAGCGAAGGTGCCAACCTAGTTGGGATGTTCGCCCCGACATTTTCATCCACCCCAAGCTTTTTTCCTCTAAAGGGACACAATGTTCCTCCTTGAGTTTTTTTTTAAAAAACTATGCTTATTGAAATAGGGTCCATGATCAGATGATCTTGATTCTTGATCAAGTTTCAGTTCTTGTTGTTTTAATAAGATTCGGTCTGAAATAACTTAATACAAATTTGTATCCTAAATTCCTAACTATCAATTTATATTTTTTAGTTTAGATTTTTTTTTGTCATCGGGTTAAAGACATGTGATTAATATATAAGTTGAGGAGTGGAAGGTTGGATTTCTTTTTTTTTTTTCTTTTAAATTGATTGAAGGTTGGAATCCTAATTATGTTAAATAACACTGATACTCAATCAGTGACAAATATTACCATTAATTCTTCACTATACATGCAGAGCCGACCATATCTCCATATAATGTTCTGGACCCATACATCATTTATTATAATGTCGTCTTCCTATAAGCAAACCAACAATCTTCATATATATGCAATATTAACACATTACCTATCATCAGGGTCGTCTCGGAAATTTCCGGGGCCCAGAGCGAAAACTAAAATATGGGCCTATATAAAATAAAATTATGTTCGACACTTTCAAACATTTTTTTCTGAAACTTGCGCAATTGCGTTTGCATAAAATTGAAAGGAAAATCTTATCGCATCCATTATGCGTGTCAAATTCACGGCGTCTCCTAGTCACATGAAGAGTCTCAACCAATAGGATAAGATATTTGCCGTATATAGTTAAATAACCAATGTCACACATTTAATTATATGTTACTAGTTAAATTGATACTATATACTCTTGAACATATATATCAAGTTGAAACTCTACATACAATCTAGTTGAAACTCTGTGTAGAAAATATGAGAACAAAATAATTAACTCATTACTTCAAAATTGAAGTTCATAACATTTTCAGAATAATTATATGTATTTTTCATTTGAATATATATTGAAAAATTCAAATAGTTATTTTTGAAATACATAAATAATTATCTATGACACTATTATATATTTTTAATTTTTTTCAAAGTACTATATTCATTAGCTCAACTTAATAACATCTATTGAAAAATTTAGAATAATGAATTTAGTAAATAAGAAAGAAAAAATAATAGATGTGGCAAAGGGTTTAGCCTAGTGGTTGAGTATTGAAGTTGTGATCCTAAAGGTCACAGGTTCGAGTCCTCATATGAGTGGGGTTAGATGAGATATTCTTTGTTATTATTGTAAGTCCAAATGAGGTAAAAAAAAAATTAAAAGTAGAAAAAATAATATCTACATACTACACTGTCTAATTTTTATGTAACAAATATAAATGTAAAATAATAAATATAAAATACATTGAATGCTTATCGTTAAATAATAGACAATATGAAAAGGATAAAAAAGGATACATGAAATATTGACCGTTATTAGATATTTTGAATGGGAGATAATATGTAGTTCACATAATCTTTTTTTGAAATACATAAAAAAATATTTTAAAAGTACTATATGCATTAGTTGAACTTTAATAACATTTATTTGAAAATTTAGAATAATAAATTTGATAAATAAAAATGGAAAAAAATAATAGATACTATATTGTCTAATTTTTATGTAAACAAATATAAAAATGTAATGCAATACATATAAAATCTATTGATAGGTTATCATTAAACTATAAGTAATATGTAAAAGGATAAAAATAGAATACATAAAAAATGGGCCTTATTTGTTATTTTGAATAAGAGATAATAATAATAATAGTAATAATAATAATAGTAATAATATGTAAAAATGGGAAAGAAAGAAACGTTAATATTCCCCTTATTATATTTTATATAAAAAATTTTAATTACTTATATATTCGTACTAACCCAAAAATTTTGAGCCCCCTACAATTAGGGTCGCTCACCATGTTCCTACTGATAGTCGGCCCTGCCTATCATCCATTTTTTGTTAGGGTTTGGTTTAGTTGTTATTATTAATATTGTTGTGATACTTTTTTTGTTATTGCAGTGTTTTTTTTAAATTATTGATAATATTCTAGTTTTTCACTCCTAAAATATATTTATATAAATGAATATTTGATTTTAAAACTATTATTTGGTGTTAAATGTAACGACATTGAAGTAATACATGTTAATGCATAAAGTTTCTCTCACTTTTGATGGGAGGCCGGCACGACAAGCTATTAGCTCAGTGGTAGATGTGCTCTATGAAAATTGTGTCATTGTGTTTGGACTGTGAGGGCTCTCAGCCACATGATAGTTCGATGTGTCATCGGCATTTGACGTTGCAACATGGATACATTGCAAATTAATTTGAGCGTTCGAACGAGAGTTTAAAGCCAATCTTCTCCTCAGAGGATAAATGGGCGATTCAAGTTAGATCTTGCATAATTAAACATAAGCTATTTCAAGATTATTGTGAGTGGACGACCTTTTTTCCACCCGCAAGGACCACGTAAGATGAGTAGCATGAGAGGTGGAAATAACAAAAGCTGCGAAGCGAGCCGAGGGATTGATCCTTATTTTAGCGTGTTAAAGAAAATGGATAAAATTGAGGTTGATGTTGAATTTAAGTCCAATTTGCATGTTAAAGGATACGAGACTTATAGTCCCGTATTTTAAAGTAGAGTCGCCACCCGATTAAGCTCTATCGGGAATTTGGGTACGATATTCCCACCGGTTGGTTAGACCGTACCTTAAAACAGAGTTTCCAAGTTCGGATGATGTTATCTATTTTACATGAGGCCAAGTTTTCATTCTTTCTTAATCGGTTTTAATCCACCCTACTTATTGTGTTTTCGGTTTATATGTTGTCTTCGCGTTTATCAAACATTCAAAACGATAAATAAATAATTATTACAGTTATCCAAAAATAAATGCGGAAAATAAAATAATAAATAGATGGCTTTCCAAATCCTAAACACTTTTCTATATGATAAATAAAATACCCGAAGCCTAGCATACATCTAACCTAGATCTACCTACACAAAACGGTTAGCACAAATATGATAAGTTGTACGGTGTATATCATGTAACATGCCTAGTTAGTAAACAAAACAAGACCTAAGTTAGCGTGAACATGGCATATTTTATTTACAATATTGGATGGCTAAAAAATGAGGTTTAAAAGGCGTTTGTGGGAAAATTTCGTTATATCCATATTTTAGAGTTGGTTGTTATTTTAACCGGATTATTAGTGAAAATGCCTCATGGTATGGGGTGGGATTTGTTTTTAGAAGGTTATGGACCTACGTCGTTGCACTATACATCCTAGCTTTGGAAATTTAAACTAGGTCCGAAAATAAATGAAACGGAACTGCTGTCTAGAAGGTCATGCCGCCTGTGGCATGACTGAGGCTGTCGGTGGCATCAATGATGCCACTGGCGATATCAGTCACACAAGCAGGTTGTATGACTTTCTAGATACCATAAAGAAAGGGTCTTGTAAGAAAATGGGTCCACTGGGTGCAAGTGAGGCCACTAGCAGATTCAACGATGCCCCTGGAGGCATGGGTGATACCGCCAGCGGCTTTATTTGCCTCCAGCGGCTTCAGTTTCTTGCAGCAGCATTTTTTGGCTGAAAAGCGACCAAAAACCTAAACTAAGCACGAATATCAACTAAAACACAACAAACAAGTAAAATGAAGCCAAAAAGCAATGAGACTCGGAATTTTTACCTCGGGACCGTGAATCCACCTCTTTGTGATCTGTATGACACCTTCGGGGAGCTCAAATGATGATTTTAAGAAGTAAGGGATGATTTAGTCTCTAATCCTAATTTTGGTGATTTCTAAACCAAAAATACACCCAGATATCAGAGATTTCGGTAGAGGAAAACCAAGAAAAGATGAATTGAGTACTTTTTTCTTACCTTTTTTAAACTTTATCCCACTAAAACTAGCTAGAATACTCAAAATTCACTTGAAATCTAGAGTGGTGGAAGTGTTGAACCCTTGAAATGGGTGAGAAATGGCCTTTATATAGGCTACAATCGGTTGAAAATTGCCTTTAGACCATTTATCCGGCGGATATCAGCAAAAAGGCATATAACTATTTTGCAAAAGGAAGCGATGCCGGCGGCAGCATGGATGATCGGCGGTATGGGTGAGGCCGCCGACGGCTTTATCTTTCTAATAGGTCTATAAAGTAAGCAGGATTCGTGCCCGAAATCATGGAAAAGGAGAGAAAATCCAGAAAAGCTGATTTTAACTGAAAAACTCATATATTAGGCTTTATTTTTGACTTTTAATGGTTATTTTAGACTAAATTATTTTTTGGGTGTAAATTATCGGTCTAAGCTACCATCAGACGCGTTATTGGACACGCCGAACTGAATTTTTTTCAAAAGTAAAATTCGTAGAGAATTTTACATTGGTAATAAAAATTCCAAAAAAAAATTTTATTATAAGGAATAAAATCAGGTATATATCATCATCATCTCGCGAGAGGGACTATAAAATCCAGTGCTCACAGGCTGCCCCTCAGGGGATCACTACTGCCATATGTCAGGATGATCGCACAAAAGAGCAAGGGTTTAGGAATGATACTTGATGGATGGCTGGTTTGCCCCTTGGTCGGGCTTGAGCTTTGCGAATTGGTTTCCCCTCGGTCAGGCTTGAGCTTTAAGATTGGTTGCCCCTTGGTCGGGCTTAAGCTTTGTGGTTGGTTTGCCCCTTGGTCTGGCTTATGCTTCGTAGAGAGGTTTGCCCCTTGGTTAGGTTTATGCTTTGTAGAGAGGTTTGCACCTTGGTCGGGCTTATACTTTGTAGATTTGGTTGCCCCTTGGTTGGGGCTTTGCGGATGTGGTTGCCCCTTGGTCAGGCTTATGCTTTGTAGATTTGGTTTGCCCCTTGGTCGGGCTTATGCTTTGTGGATTGGTTTGCCCCTTGGTCGGGCTTACGCTTTGTAGATTTGGTTGCCCCTTGGTCGGGCTTAACCTTTGCCAATTTGGTTGCCCCTTGGTCGGGCTTGTGCTTTGTAGACTTGGTTGCCCCTTTATCGGGCTTGAGCTTCGCGGATTTGGTTTCCCCTTGGTCAAGCTTATGCTTTGTAGAGAGGTTTGCCCCTTGGTTGGGCTTGTGCTTTGCGGATTTGGTTGCCCCTTGGTCGGGCTTGAGTTTTGCGGATTTGTTTGCCCCTTGGTCTGGCTTATGCTTTGTAGATTGATGGAGTGTAGCACCTGCAACAAATGACAAGTAAAAGATTAGACCTATTTTTAAATGACGTTTTTATTGCTTGATCGATTTTGTGAAACAAAAAATATTTTTGCCCCTTCGATCAATAGTAAAAATGTAATAATTAAAGTGCGAGAGTTTCAAAAGTCCTGGAATGTCGAGGTCTTGGGCTGAGATCTCGTTGAACTGTTGAAAAGGTAATTACAACGCCCCTAGGAAGTTGATAGCGCCGGCAGTATAAAGTGATGTCGCTGGCGGTTTGGTTGATGCCTTCGGCGGTATGAGGTGCCACATGGCGGCTTTGACTGGTCAAAGGAATTTCAAATTTGAATTAGATAAGTTGATGTCGTTGGCGGCATGAGTGATATCACCAGCGGTGTGAAGTGATGCCGCAAGCGGCATGAATTTGGCAGTTTCAGATTAATTAAAATCCTCGAATTAGTGTTTAATATGAATTAAGACACCTCTTTTCTTATTTCAGAATAGTGTTCGAAATTCTTCTCTCTTCCTCTCTTTCAAATCGGATTTTCATTTCATCCTTTTTTTTCACTTTCATCATGAAGAGAATTTCCAAGGCTCTCAAAGGTAAGTCGACTGCTAAGGCTAAGGATGATTTGCCCGATTGCTCTATCCCGGGGCTGAAAATTTGCCTAGTTTTTTTTGGTTATGGCATAAAGGAATCCGAGAGTATGTATTGCTATAAAATGAACACGCCTATCACCAATCTTGTCCCGAAAAAAGAAAATCATCTCTCCAACACCTAGGTGATCCTGTAAAAACTTAATAATTTCGTTTTGATTTTTGCGATTTTGGTTGTAAAAACTCAAAATTCTGCCGTAATAATACTTAAGATACAAAAGAGGGACGTCTAAACTTTATAATGCATGCTATAGGGCTGTTTTGACTTGATTTCATGCTTCTATTTCGATTAATTGCATTATTTGGTGATTTGGTGCGATATGATTCGATTTTGGGGCAAAACTTAGTTCTGACTGCAGGGATTGATGTCGCCGGCGGCATGAGTGATGCTGCCAGCTGCATTGGGCCTTGTAGAAAGGCCTGAACTTTTGCCATGTCGCTGCTATTTTGCAGTGATGTCACTAGTGACATCATTTATACCTCCGGTGGTATGGCCGTATTCCCCGGCGGCATCGCTATTTATAACAGCAGCATCAGCGGCTTTCTAGTAGTTAAAAGGAAGTGAGAATAAACCGCATACTTATCTAATTCTTTATGGTCTCCTTGTCTTTTTTTAGCCCTATTCTATCACGTGTACCGGGGGAATGGGAACCATCGGCAAGTGGTGAAAGGTGATAAATAAGCATGACACCGCACTTCAGGTCGCCATTGATGCAACGAGTTTTAGGGCTCTAGCCCGAATTTTGCCGACCATAATGCCCAAACTATTGTACTCGGCTCTCACGACATTGACTAAGAGGTGGTCAAAAACCACCCAGACGTTCCATCTTCCAATTAGCTAGGTTACGATTACCCTATCAGATATTGTGGCTATAACCAAACTGCCTTGGACCGATGAGGTCATTGACTTTGTTGTTTATCGGGCGAAGCACCATATCTAGGGACCTATGGTGAAACAAGTGATTGAGCTATACCGGGTGAAGCCCAAGTTGGGGCATTTATCATGTGGGGAGCTGAGCAAGTTGGAAGAAAAAGGTGGTCCCTGAGGTGCAGAGGGATGCCTACGTCCGTTCCTTTATGATTTCACTACTGACTGTGCTTTTCTTCTTGGTCTCTAGCAGTAAGGTGAATTATGGACTAATTTAGGCGATCGAGAATGTGGTGACGATCCGAGAGAAAAATTGGCCGAGGGCCATTCTCGCCCAAATATACCATGGATTGGACATCGGAGCTAGGAAGAAGGATAAGGTCCTTCGATTGGGCCATCTACTCATTCAGGTATGGCGCTATCTCGCTATTCTCACTTTTTATCATTCTTAGTATTTTTAACTCTTCGATTGCTTTATTTGCCAACTTGAACTAATGGACTTTTGGTTGTACAGGCATGGGCTTTTGAGCATGAGATTCTTCCTGCAGTGGCCTTCTTGATAAAGGTGCCGACCGACGCTCACTTCCTTACTCGCTGGTGTGGGAGCATTGGGGGCTTCTGTAGGTGGATGACTGGTTATAGGGAAGTATTGCGGCATTTGAAAATAGGTGCGGTAAGTGGTCTTTTGATCTTGTCTAAAATTTGAATAAATTGTTAGTATAAATGTATATCATTGACTGTACTTACATTGATTGTTCTGGTTAGTCTATGCAGGTGAAAAGGGACCCTTTCGAGGAAGTGTCTAACTTGGCGGCTATTCACAAAGTGAGGGAGGATATGGATGATAGGTGATTTGTGATCGAGTGCCCCTTATCTCTAAAGTGGTACTTGGGTGAGAGAGTGCGTGGGTGGAGGGATGTCTTGCTCCCTTTAGGCCTATGCCTTCATCTCCCTCGATGGGCTTATGTTGGCCTAACTTGACCAGTACTGACGAGCCCGATAAGGCTGACTTTATTAAGGGAAATGGTCGGGTGGTCGCGAATGTCCCCGATGTTTATGGTGACTTCACGGGGCAGCTGCTTTATCTTTGCCCCCATATTCACCCGGATGATACAATCGCATTCCACAATAAGAAAAGAGAACCGAGGGCCCCTGGTGAGGTGGTTAGTGAGGGCAAGAGTAGCGAGGGGGAAGAGGAGGATGATGATGATGAGGAGGAGGAGGAGGAGGATGATAATAGCTACGGTGGTGCCGAGGAGTTACCGATTCACGGGGGATATTATTCCTCTGAGGTAAATATCGTAACCTTTCCATATATTTCTTTTTAATTCATCATGGATGCTTATACCTGCTTCTGCTTTTGTTGTGTTTTCAGGCCCCTTCTAAGAAGAGGAGCCAGCCTAAGTCGAGTGGGGTATGAGACGGGGGCAGATATGGTGGTGCTGATATAGTGTTAGGGCGCCTCTCGACAGCCTTAGAGAAGTCTTTCATGCTTTTAGGCCCTAGTGGTGGCTTTTGGATTAGGGAGATTTCTCCAAGCACCCACTCGCTGGAATTCGCGCCTCCTAGAACCACACATGTAAGCTTCCTAATAACACTCATGTGATCCATATTTTCAAGATAATTCACCCAATTTGTTTCTTTTTTTGGATTTTACAGGTTACACACGGGGAAGCGGAGCATAGTGGAGAACGCCTTTATCCTTAGAAATACCTGGTTTCTCAGACCCTGGTTTCTCAGACTCTATTTGCTAAGGCACCTGTGTGTTCACATGATGTTTTAATAGTAAAAAATGTATGTATGAATGTTATAAATGATGCGGTTATCATTGTTTTATTTTTAGGAATTTATGGTGATGTCTCTATCTGATGTTGACCGAGCCCAAGCAATGTATCGAGAAGAGGTGGCTGCAAACCAAGAACTCAGGCGTCTGGTTGGAGCAGTAATTGGATGCTACCATTCCTAAGAGGAGAAGTAAGCTCAACCTGGATCGCACTCCTCAACCCGAGGCTAGCCAAAAAGGGAAGAAGAAAACAGTTGGTCGATGCCCTACCACCGAGACTACGGGTTCATGGAGCCTTTCATTGACTGAGGTTAGGATGGAAGAGGAGGATGAAGATGTCACCAACCACTATCTTATGGATGGCATAGAGTTTTCATCTCGTCCAAGTGACGAAGGCGGGCAGTCTTAGATTTTATTCTTTTCTTGTTCGATTTGTTACTTTTGTTACATTGGGGTCTTGGTTTGTGGTTTGGTTGTCTTGAACTTGTGTCTCGGTTTGCGGTCTTGACTTTGGGTGATTTGGATTTGATTTGCTTAGGCTTAGGCTTGGATGTTCGGAATATTTGCGCCTTCAGGCTATGGTTTGAATAAAATTTAGGTTTTATGCTTGAAATATGCTAGGAAATAGAACACACGGTTTTTACAGGTCTAAACTGATGAAAATAGGTCTGAAATTCACAGGGGAAGTGCCATGCCACCGGTGGCTTGGCTCATGTCACCGACGGTTTCATTCATGCCGCCAGCAACATCGCTATATCGCTGGTGGTATCAGCTCCAGGATTTACATATTCTGACATTTCTTCTTGTTATTTTTGTTATTTTTCTTGTCTTTTTTACTCTAAATTTTTCATAGACTACCCCTAGGGGTTTTCAATCTATCGAGTCTTGTCTTAATTTTTGCCTGGACCACCCTTTTTAGGTTTTCAATCCAGCAGACTTATTCCAACTTTTACATAGACTTGGATGTTTTTAGTCGATTTAAATTTATTATCCTTTTGAAATGAAACGCTAATGAGCTCTGAACACCTTCAATTAAGCTTACTTGCGATGTTTTCTCCCTTTGGTTGCCAGGCCTTCATACAATCACGAGCATAGAGGTTTCAGCATAAAAAATACTTTTATCGAATGAATTTAAATAGAGTACAAGATGTTGGTGACCATTTCCATTAATCAAACCCCTAGTGTTGACTAGTCTTTATAGATTTTTAGGTTAACATCTCACTGTTTTTCTCTTATGCCCTAATTTTTGCTTAAACTGCCCTTTTCGGGTTTTCAATTCAGCAGGCGATCTTGTAGGGAGATACCCTAAATTTTGCATGGCCAGTTTGCAGAATACCAACCGTCGGGTGTCACCCTGATTTTTGCCTGATTAGTGGAAGACTAAACTGCGGGTGATTATCATATTTATTTTTTATTGTGCCGCTTTTTTAATTTATTTCTTTTATTTAGATAAGATAACGCTTAAGCTTGTCCTAGCCGATCAGGTTGATGAACTCACTCTCGCCCATGCTCATGACCTTTATCACCCCATTCATTCGGTACCATCGTTGGCCATATGATAGTCTTCTTAACTTGATCTGAACTTCTCCTCGATGCCGGTGATGGAAGATTCCAGATGCCTAAATGCTAGGTCTACGACTCTTAGCGAGGGTATCAGGTATCTGACTTGCTGTTGTGTACTCGGCCGCGCCTTTGTAGATTATCTAAGGCTCTTAGTGTCCATAAAACTATCACACTAGATTATTCGGTTCATTCTAACCTCCAAAATTACATTATGGGAGTTTTGGTGTTTAAAAAGCATCGCCTCGATTGGTTTAATTGTTGTCCTGATTGCTCCATTAGTCTGTGGTTTGTACGGTCCTCCCTGGTAAGGCCTGAATTTACCCCTTGTATCATTGGTGGAGGGTTTGAACTGTATCTTGTTTCCATAAACCAAGTGACATTTGGTTTTGGGGGCTTTTTCTTAGTGCCTTCAAAAGGGCGAACGGTAGTTCATTTAGCTAGTTTGCTTGACAGGCTGTTTTGAAACTTCGGTTGTGCGATTAGCCTATGGCTTATGGGGGAATGCTTGATCTCATTTTTTATGTTCTTGGTGGTGGTTGCCCCCTTGGAACCGATCTTCATTCCTTGAGGGGTGCTTATGGTGGGTTAATTCGTGCTGGGTTTTTGGTCATTTTCTTAGTGGTAAGAGTTGGCTTTCCCCGAAGCTGTGATGATGTGGCTGTGTTGGTTTTGATGAAGGCCAAAGTTTGTCAATCGTATTTGACCCCACACCAAGAATGTCCAAAGAGCAGGGGGAAGTTTTGGACAAGGGTTAATAAGAGAAAGGGGGTAGGTGGGCGAAAACGTATGCCATAATTTTTTTCATTTCAGGGAACCAGTTGACACTTCTTTAGTAGCTTGAAGGTGCATAGTTGCGAGGTTGCTAAGTTAATTCTGGAAGAGACCCATGATGTTTGACAATCTGACTATTGATATTGGGCCTATCTTGTGAGTATGACAAAGCAAAAGCGTTATCTCGGAATTTAACCACTTTTATTATCTCACATGTGTTTGATAGGAGTTAAATTATTAGAAATGATGACCACTCGGGAGATTCCATTTTTACTTGAATTAATTTCATATAGTCAAATATCTCGAATACGAGAAGCATCATGCATATGTTTATATGAATGCATGGATCAAATGGTCAAAGCATGAAACAAGTAACAAAATAGAAGTTCGCTTATGGAGCTAAAAGTTACAAAAATAACATTGTTCAATTTGAAAGCATACAGAAACATAAAGGTTACATATCACAGATGTCATCCTCCACAGGCAGAGGGTCTTCATTGCTGATGCCGGCGGTAGGATCACCCTTAACTGGTTCTATTGGCGTATCGTCCTGGCCAGAAGCCTGAGTCTGATTCTATTCGGTGGTTGGTGAGATGTCCTTTACTTGGCTTGACTCTCCGGTAAGGACTTTGGCGAACTTCCTCATGGCCTTAACCATCGGGTTCTTTGCTTCACTTTTTCAGTGTTTCTTTGTCAAAATTGTCATGGCTTTAATCATGGTGGCTATAACCTCCTTAGCCTCTTCATTAGCAGACCCCTCATCCTCTTTGTCAGAGCATAATTTTCCTTTGCCTTTAGAACAAATGGCCTTGATGAGTTCTTGTAGCCCACTTCCTTGCTTAGGTAATCTAGAATTGGTCACTCCTAACTGGTTGTTAGACTCCAGTAGCAAAAAATTCACCTCGCTATACGTCCTTTTGGGTTCCACAAACTTTTTATCCCTTATCAAACATTGTATGGCATTGAGTAGAGCCTTAAATTCATTGGTGCGGTGACCTGGCAAGATGTGATATCCGCAAAAGTGTTTCCTCTCATCTTTTGTAGGGGGTCTGTACTCACAGAGAGATTTGAGAAAATTGTCCTTTTTACTAGGGCAAATACTGTATTGAGAGGTAAAACCCATGGATCTATGCATCGGCAGGACTACTACTCAATTGGGTAGCGGAAGATGAGGTTGGCTTTTGAGAGGCCTTTTTGCCCATCCCAACTCGGGAGGGGGATACGCTTGCTTTACTGTAGCCACTCAATGAGTGCATGCCGATGTTTTTGGAAACCTGCTCTTTCTATTCAGAATTACCTATTATCAACTGATGCAAGACGTTCTTAACCTCGGGTTTCATGCCCAGAGATGGCATGACCTGGTCGTACAGAGGAGGTGTTAGGGTTGCGGGTAGCATAAATTGTGATGGAGTGACCAACACCGAGGGAATTGGACTCTGGGCTCCTTACCTTTGCCCTTGGTAAGCGGATAATGATGATTGCAAGAATATTTCATCGTCGGGTGTCACGCCCAAAGATTATATGACCTGGTCACTGGCTTCGGGGATGAATGACTATTACACGGTAGCTACAACTGCTGGTGTCATGCCCGGAGATTGCGTGACCTGGTCGGAGTTCTGGTTTCCCAGGGCTTGCTTGACGGATGTCTACATAACTATTTGAATTAGTTCCTGAATGATGTTTCAGAATCAATCTAAGCTCAAAAACTGGATGATGGTGGTGGTGATTTCAAAGTCAAGAGATAGTGGAGGAGCTATTCCCGAGGTAGGGGTAGGATGGGTCTATTCCTCGTGAAGAGATATAGCTTGTTGCGAGGGTTCAGATTGGAAGAAAGACTGTTTGGATCATGAATTGAAGGCCAGACCATGAGTGGATTGTAAATGGTATGGATGGTATGCATGCTTTTTGGTTTTGGGAAGCGATGCATGATATGTATGGCTACACGTAGATGTGGTTAGCGATGATGTGGCGGCTTATCCCTCCAACATACATGGGACATTCGTACCTATCATCACGTATAGTGATATGTCGTGACTCAATGGGGTTCAAAAGAAGCTCTATAGATGTTGCTAAACTTCTTCAAAGGATGGAGATCGGTAAGGGTAAGTTGCACTTTTGGCTCTTGTAGCCGATGCATGGGTGTTGTACGAGCATGTAGCACATAGCACACGAAACTTCCCTCTTCCGACCTTATGACTCTCGTATAACTCCTCTTTGGAAATGATGGAGGTTGGCTTCTTCACTGGAAATGGCAAAAGAAGTACGTCGCAGTTATTTTCTTTAATTTGGTAGTCCTAAGGGAATGAAGTGCTAAGGCTTTTTCTAGTGCAGTTTTGGAATAGGTACGATCGCAGGAGTTTACATGTTGGTTAAAACGAGTGATCCACCCACTAAGCATCCTCAATTCCAAACAGGGCATGAGTGATACTTTCGCGAGCTTCTTCGGTAAAATGGGGCACATAATATTCCCGAACTATCTACACGCGTAAGGATAAAATGTTATAAAAAAGAATGAAGTTTTAACTTGGCCAATGATTTCAATACATCATCAAAATCCCTTAAACTTATCGAAAATTTTAAGTTCAAGTTTACAGAGACAAATCCCCAATGGAGTCGCCACTGTGAACAAACGATCTTTTTCCCACCCACAAGGACTGCGTAAGATGCATAGCACGGGAGGCGGAAATAACAAACGCTGTGAAGCGAGCTGAGGGATTGATCCTTATTTTAGCGTGTTAAAGAAAATTGATAAAATTGAGGTTGATGTTGAGTTTAAGTCCAATTTGCATGTTAAGGGATACGAGACTTGAAATTCCATATTTTAAAATAGAGTCGCCACCCAGTTAAGCTCTACCGACAATTTGGGTACGATATTCCCACTGGGTGGTTATACCGTACCTTAAAATAGAGATTCCAAGTTCAGATGATGTTATCCATTTTACATTAGGCCAAGTTAAAATATTTCATTCTTTCTTAATCGATTTTAATCCACCCTATTTATTGTGTTTTAGGTTTATATGTTGTCTTCACATTTATCAAGCATTCGAAGAGATAAATAAATAATTATTACAGTTATCCAAAAATAAATGCGGAAAATTAAATAATAAATACATGTCTTTCCAAATCCTATACATTTTTCTATACGATAAATAAAATACCCGAAGGCCTATCATACATCTAACCTAGATCTACCTGCACAAAACGGTTAGCACAAATACGGTAAGTTGTATGAGGTATATCAGATAACATGCCTAGTTAGCAAATAAAACAAGACCCTGAGTTAGCGTGAACATGGCATATTTTATTTCCAAATTATGGAGCCCAGTTGGATGGCTAAAAAATGAGGTTTAAACAGCGTTTGCGAGGAAATTCCGTTATATCCATATTTTAGACTCGATTGTTATTTTAACCGGATTATTAGTGAAAATGCCACGTGGTATGGGGTGGGATCTGTGTTTAGAAGGTTCCGGACCTTCGTCGTTGCACTGTACATCCTAGCTTTGGAAATTTAAACTAGGTCCGAAAATAAATGAACTGTTGTCCAGAAGGTCATGCCGCCGGCAGCATGGCTGAGGCCACCGGTGCCACCAATGATGATGCTGGCGATATCAGTCGCACAGGTAGGCGGTATGACTTTCTGAATACCATAAAGAAAGGGTCCTATAAGAAAATGGGTCCATTGGGGGCAAGTGAGGTCGCTGGCGATATCAATGATGCCGTTGGCGGCATGGGTGATACTGCCGGTTGCTTCATTTGCCTTTGACGGCTTCAGTTTCTTACAGGTGCTATTTTTGGCAGGAAAGCGACTAAAAACCCATACTAAGCACAAACAGCAATTAAAACACATCAAACAAGTAAAATGGAAGCCAAATAGCTATGAGACTCAGAATTTTTACCTCGGGGCCGTGAATCCACCTCTTCGTGATCCGTATGACACCTCCGGGGAGCTCAAAAGATGATTTTAGGAAGTACGGGGTGATTTAGTCTCTAAATCCTAATTTTGGTGATTTTTAAACTTAAAATACACCTAGATATCAGAGAGTTCTGTAGTGAAAAATCAAGAAAAGATGAATTGAGTACTCTTTTCTTACCCTTTCTAAACTTTATCCCACTAAAACTAGCTAGAATACTCAAAATTCACTTGAAATCTTGAGTGGTGGAAGTTTTGAACCCTTGAAATGGCTTAGAAATGGCCTTTATATAGGTTAAAATCCATTGCAAATTGCCTTTGGTCCATTTATTCGGTGGATATCAGAAAAAAGGTAGACTGCCATTCTGTAAAAGGAAGCGGTGCCGCCAGCGGCATGGATGATACCGCTGGTGGCGGCCTCACCTTCCTGACAGGTTTGAAAAGCAAGCACGATTTGTGCCCGAAATCGGAGAAAAGGAAAGGAAATCCGGAAAAGCTAATTTTGACTGAAAAACTCAGATATTAGGCATTATTTTTTACTTTTAACGGATATTTTGGACTAAATTAATTTTTTTTGGTGTAAATCATCGGTCTGAACTACCATCAAACGCGTTATCGAACACTCTGAACTGAATTTTTTTCGAAAATAAAATTCATAGAAAATTTTACATCAGTAATAAAAATTTCAAAAAAGAATTGTTATTATGAGAAATAAAATCAGATATTCATTATCATCGTCTCGCGAGAGGGATTGTCAAATCCCCGTGCTCCCCATTTATCTTCACTTGTCAAATTAATTTGAAGATAGCTTTATTTATGTTTCTTTTTTTTATAATTAAAGTTTATATGACTTGATTGAATTTGAATTGAGCACGGCTTTCCACGAAATTTCCTCCAAAATGCTTCCAAATCTAACTTACACACTACCAAAAACGATAGTGTTATTTAATGAAATTAACTGCATTGCAGCTTTCAAATCAAATTAACTAAAGCTCAGTTCTCCTGGACTATAATTCAATGTAATTCAGCTCAGTTCAGACTATTTCTGTTCAGTTCAGCTATGCGTAGTTATAAATTTACACTGAAATAAGTTCAGTTTAGTTCGGCTTACTTCAGTTCAGTTCAGCTTTAAAAAGTTGAAAATCTTGAGGAATTAGAAAGAAAAGAATGGAGAGCATTGATTAAGAATGAAGAAGAAGAAGTTACAGAGCTGTTGCATAGCTGTTTATATAGCTCAATACAGGAAAAAGGAAAAGACTAAAAAGCCCTTTAGTTCTAACGGCTATAAAACCTAACTAACTAACTGTTTGAACCGAAATTCAATTAACCCAATTCTTTTACTATTTTATAGTATTTCAACATCCCCTCTCAGGATAAGCATTACTAAATGCTTATCATGCCAAGTCTAATGATTTGCTACTTGAATCCAGGTGAATGAAGAGCCTTAGTCAGGACATTTGCAAACTGATTGTGAGTGGAAACAGCCATTAAGTGAATGATCCCTTCTTGAACTTTTGTCCTTAAAAAATGGCAATCGATGTCCAAATGTTTAGTCCTCTCATGAAAAACATTATTCTTGGCAATGTGAATAGTATAAGCATTATCATAAAACAGTAGAGATGGTTTGTCTGTTTTGATCTTGAAATCTTTTAATAGATTGATTGTCCATTGAATCTCTCAAGTGGTGGCTGCCATGGCTCTATACTCTGCCTCTGTTGAGCTCCTTGACACAATATTTTGCTTTTTTGATTTCCATGATACTAAAGATGTACCAATAAAGACACAGTGTCTAGTGATGGATCTTTTTGTCTCCTTGCAGTTTCATCTGTAAATCATTTGTTGCTGAATAAAGTAGGCCTTGACTAGGTTTCCCTTTGAGGTATCTAAGAATTCTATGGGCAGCAGCCAAATGACTTTTACATGGTTTCTCTAGGTGTTGAGATAGTTGTTGCACAACATATGATATGTCTGGTCTTGTGTTGGTCAAGTATAACAATTTTCCAATCAACTTTCTATAACTTGTGTAATCAACCACTTTGTCTGTCTTGTCCTCCTTTTGATTCATAGAGATAGGTGTTGAGCATGGCTTGCATTCAAGAAATCCATATTCAGTAAGGAGGTCAAGTGTGTATTTCCTTTGATAGCGATGAATGCCTTTTTTTATTTCTTGCCACTTCCAGTCCTAAGATGAATTTTAGCTTTCTAAGATCCTTGATGCTGAAATAGTTGTTCAGGTGTTTCTTTATCTCATCAATTTCCTTTCGGCTGTTGCTGGCCAGGATGATGTCATCTACATAAGTAGTTAGAGCGATATAAGATTGATTATTTTCTTTAATAAATAAGGAAGGATCAGCTATAGATTGAGTAAACACACTTTTTATGAGAGTAGTGGTTAGAGTAGAATTCCACTGTTTGCTAGCTTGCTTTAAGCCATATAGAGACTTCAGTAATTTACAGACTTGCATTTGGCACATTGGATTCCAATCCTTCAGGTAGTGTCATATATATTTCTTCATCAAGCTCTCCATGCAAGAAAGCATTATTGATGTCCAACTGTTCTAATATCCAGTTTCTTTTTGCAGCAAGTGCCAATAAAATCCTTACAGTGCTAATTTTTGCAACTGGGGAAAATGTCTCCAAGTAATCAATTCTATGTTGCTGTGTGTAACCCTTTGCTACTAGCCTCGCTTTATGTCTTTCTATTGTGCCATCACTTTTCCTTTTCACCTTGTACACCCATTTGCACCCAATTGCTATTTTTTTTTGTGAACTCACTATTTGCCAAGTATTGTTGTTGTTTAAAGCTTATAATTTTGTTATCATAGCATCTTGCCATTCTTTCTGCTTTATGGCTTCTTTGCAGTTTCATGGCTCAGCATCTGTAGAAATCTTTATAGAGAAAGCTTTATGTGAGTTAGATAGTTTATCATATAAAACTACTGATGATAACGGATACAATTTATCTCTTTCCAAAGCACTGATGTCTTCTGCATTTGCCAGGGAACAACAAAAATCCTTAAGATATTGTGGTTGCATGTGTTCTCTTATTGGCCTTTCACTATTTGCAGTCTTGGTTTGTTCAATGTTTGGGTCTATGTCAACAGAACTTGAAACACTCTCATAGTTGTTTTTGTCATATAGAAAGGTTGATTAATGAAATTTGACAGTTTTGGAAATGATTACTTTGTTATCATCCATTGAGTAAACTCTGTATCCCTTGACTCTGGCCATGAAACCAATGAAGATACCCTTTGTGGCCCTATTGTCAAACTTATTCCTGTTTCTAGCAAGAGTATTAGCATAACACAAGCAACCAAAATTTTAAATCACTATAATCTGGCTTAGTATGATATAATTTTTCAAAATGCTTTTGTTTTTCACAAAAGGTGTTGGTAATCTGTTGATAATGTGAACTGCTTGACCTATAAAAAAAGTTACAAAAAGTAGTTGGTAGATTGCTTTGTATTTTGAGGCTTCTTGCAACCTTCAAAATGTGTTGATGTTTTCTCTCAACAACTCCATTTTGTTGTGGAGTTTCAACACATGTTGTTTAGTGATTAATGCCCTTTAAATTGTAAAAATCTGTTAACTTAAACTCTGGCCCATTATTAGACCTAATGATTTTAATCTTACTGTTAAATTGGGTTTCTACCATGTTGCAGAAATTTTTAATCACCTGAGGTGCTTCTCCCTTAGTATGGATCATAACTGCCCAAGTGAACCTACTACAATCATCAACCAATGTCATAAAGAATCTGTAACCATCTGATGAAACCATAGAAGGTCCCCATATATCAACATGCACTATATCAAAAGGTTATAAAGCAGTAGTGTTAGAAACATGAAAAGGAAGTTTAGTTTGCTTTGCCTTAGGACAAGTATCACAAAGAAAATCAGTAGAGGTAAATATATCAAGAATTGTTTATTCAAAATAGCTAGCCTAGCATTGGACAAATGCCCTAATCTATAATGCCAAACATTGTCACTATTACACTTCACAGTCATACCACAAAACATTCCATTGTCTTTATTATTAGCAAAATCAGAAATATTCAGGTGATATAGTCCATTCTGAACTTCAATAGAACCAATCTTCTTCTTGCTCAAGGTATCCTGTATGAAACGATTAGAAGCAGAAAACACAATATCACAATTTAATGATGCACACAGTTTGGTGACAGATAAAAGATTGTATTTGAAGCTAGGCACAAATAACACATCATGTAATATGAAATTAGAACTAAAACTAATGTCTCCTATATGAGTAGCCTGTAATTTTAATCTATTTGGTAACATGACATGCCAGTTGAAAATTTTCCTAACATTTTCAAACATTGTCAATGAACAAGCAATATAGCTGCAAGCCCCCTGTGTCTACTATCCAAGCATTGCTAAGTAATTGGTTTGTACCTGAATTGATTGAGTAGCTGTAATCAATATTGTGATGTTGTTATTATGGTGGAATGGCAGTTACTGAAGCAGTGTGTGTATTTTGTAGAGCTAATTGGGATTGAATAGTCTGTTGTGTTTGAGATTGTATTATCTATATCAATTGTGCAATTTGCTCAGGTGTGAATCCAGAATTGCAACTAGTAGATCCTTACTTAGCTGTAACATTTTCAGACTGGTGGTGATAAAGATTGGTCTCTCCTTGTCCATTGTCAAAATAATCTTGGTCAATATCCTCTTGAACTTCCATATCCTCTGTTATACTAACAATTGAGTTAGCCTTAGCAAATCTTGCCTTGATATATGGTGGATAACCATTTTTCTTCCAACAGTTTACAACGAAGTGCCCTCCTTTATAAAAAGAACAAACCAACTTCTTTCCTCCACCTTATTGTCCCTTTCTATGGTCCGAAATATATCCTCCGAATCTATTATTGTTTCTAGCATTGTCAGTCTCAAGATTATAGCCTCCTTTCTTGGTAAATGAAGCCACATCCTATAAATTTGCCTCTTTATTAATGATCACGAATTCTCTTTCATACTGAAGCATTAAGGAGAAAACTTTGTTCATGTTAGGCAATAGGTCCATTGCCATGATTTGCCCTCTCATACTGGAAAAAAGATCCATTTAATCCCTTTAAAAATCAAATAACCAAATTGCTTTCTTGAGTCTTTCTTAACTTTTCACTCACACTATAGAAACATCATTCACAAATGCAGCTAGGAATTGGACTTAGACTAACAAACTCATCCCAAAGCATCTGTAAACTTGTAAAATAATCAGTAACAGTCCTATTCCCTTGCAAAATGTTAAAGATTTCCCTCTGTAGATTAGCAATGCGATACCCATCAGATTGTGAAAATCATTCCTTCAAATTGTCCCACAGTTGTTTAGCAGTTTCAAATCCCATAGAGGTTTGTGCTATAGAACTGCCTAAAGACCTAATTAGCTAGGACAACACCATGTTGTTACACCTACGCCAAGAACTATATAGAATATCCCTTGGATTCGGCTTTTCTATAGAACCATCTACAAATCTAGCTTATTCTTAGGCATTAATGCCATTCTCATGCTTCTTACCCAGGAATGATAGTTCGATCTATCCAAAAGAGGGGTTACAAGGACTAACGAGGGATTCTCACCTGGATGAAGGTAGTAGGGGCTGTTTTTGTCTAGCGTTTGTTGATTTCGATTAGCCATTGAGCACGATGAATCTTTTGATTTTCAAGAAAAACGAGAGAAAGAGATGATTCCTTCTGATTAACGAAGAAACCCTAAAAGGAACCGCAAATGCGATAGAAAGAAAGAAAGAAAATTGGACGAAAATGGAGAAGAATGCTTCTGGTTAAGGAAGCTTTTAGAAAGAAAGAAAAGAAATATGCACAGCGGAATGACGAATCAAAAACACTTTGACACCATCTTGAGGAATTAGAAAGAAAAGAATGGAGTTCATTGATTAAGAATGAAGAAGAAGAAGTTACAGAGCTGTTGCAGAGCTGTTTATATAGCTCGATAGAGGAAAAAGGAAACGACTAAATAGCCCTTAAGCTCTAACGGCTATAAAACCTAACTAACTAACTAACTAACCGTTTTAACCGAAATTTAATTAACCCAATTCTTTTACTATTTTGCAATATTTCAATAGAACCCAGCCTAAATAACAAAAAAAAAAGGTATTCTAACATTTTGTATTACTAAAACAGATAATAAGAAAGCAAGTTGCATGTGAGAGATAAAAAAAACACGTAATTTTCATTATCATATTATGCCGTTAGGCCAATGAAAAAGAAAACGGAAGGCAAGCGGATAGCAGTAGAATGGCTTCTAATTAGAAATAGTAAAAAATTGGGTAGACTTTAAAATATGTCATGTGGTTTAGCGGTTTTGTAAAAAAGTTTTTGTGTGATTTTTTGTTTCAATAAGGTGTGTGTGGTTTCAAAAGTTAGCAAAAACATGCTTCTCAAACTTTTGAAACCTCATTTGAAAGGATAATCTTAGTTATTTCAATAAGTTCAACATTCCTATATTTCAACTATATTATTTACGAATTATTTATTAAAATTTGAGTAAATTTTAAAAAACTTTTAATTTTGTTATGATCTTTTAAAGGTATCGTCAATTTTATATATATATATATATATATATATATATATATATATATATATATATATATATATATATATATATTAGTACTTCTCAAAAAATTATAAAATTTATAACTAATATGTATTGTATTTTTATAAATAAAGCTGTCAAATTTCACTTTAAAATAGACAAGATTATTCTTCCAGATGTGGTTTCAAAATTCTGAGAAGCATGTTTTTGCTAACTTTTGAAATCACATATACCCTTTTGAAATAAAAAATTTCACAAGGGTCTTTTTATAAAATTATCATACTACATGGCATGTCTTTTAAGTTTTCCAAAAAAAATTTGATGCAGGTAAAAATTACTCATAAAAAAAATAGGAAAAAACTAAATTTTTAATGTAGCAGTTCTATCAAGATTCTTTATTTGGCCGCATATGAAAACTAAAATGACACTATTGCTATAGCCTATATTGTTTTGGTTCACATTATTATAATGTATTAACTAATGCTTATGTTTATGTTTATGTTCTCTTCATCTGACTTCCTATTTGATTTGATTTAATTTTATTTTTGAGAGATAACAACTTTTCATTTCATAGCTGATACACTATTATCAATTTCAAAATGCGTGACTTGTTTTCATTACGGAACCACTAATTTAAGTCAAAAGTTTAATTTGACAGATACCGTAGCTCACATATTATTTTTCGACACTCTCTCATACGTGAATGCACTATAAGCATGAAGTGAGAACAACACAGGTTTAATCTAGCTTTTATGTGTTGAATTTTTATTCAACAAATGAATTTGTCATTATTCGAACATTTAATATCATGGTTTTGAAACCCAGGCCGGATCGACCAGTCGGATCGGGTTTGATTGGAATCGGTACCTGGTTCAGTAGTTTTATGGAAGGCGCAGATTGGCTGTTGAAAGGTCAAATCGACTGATTCGACCGAAAACCGGCCAACCCGATTTGTTATTGGGTTGGAATCTATTGTCATCAAAAATAAATTTTTTCTTCATAGTGGGGTTTGATCCTAGAATCTTTCACTACTAAGTTATTTTATTTAACTAATTGATCTAATAGACTAATTTGATGCCAGAGTTTCGTTTTTTTTTTTATCAAATATTAATCTGAATTATTTGGATGAAATTAGTTTTTCTCTTTAAAAAAACTATAATTAATATAAATAGTTTTTACTTTAAATAGTTTAATATATTTTCTAAACCGATTTAATTATATTTTAAATATATTTTTAATTACAATTTAAAATTATGATTTTGATTTTGATTTTTTTATATATCTAAATAATATATAAATTTAATTAATATTTTATTATTAGCTTAAAAATTAGTAAACATAAAAATTACCATGAATGGATATAATTTTTTTCGCATATTGTATTTAAAATGTTTAATCTTATGAATGTTACTCTTTAAATATGTAATTTTTGTATATTATAAATCAAATTTTTTTATTACTTTATAAAATACGGTTTAATCTCAACTAAATTCAATTTATTTCAAAATTAGTGACATCTTCTTTCACCATATTATATTTTTAGTTATTTATTATCTTGTGTTTTATTTGTATTTGAAGTATTCATTTATGAATATTAACATTAAATATTATTAATTATCAATATAGTGTAATTTATACTAAATGTCTAATGTCAAACTATTAAATATATTAATATTTTAATATGTTTTCAGAAAATCTGATTCGACCACTGATTTAATCTGGTCAAACCTAAAATTCATGACCCACTCCCTTCACCGGTTCGAGGATCAGTCCGGATCTGACAACCATGTTTAATATCAAAGTTCAAGAAATTTCGATATCATGTTAAGGAACCATTTGTCCTAAAAGCTTATTGTTGAACCAAGCACAAGGTTAGGCTGACTCAGTGGATGACTAAGTAGTGCTTAAGTTTTGATCATAATAATTAAGTACGTTTTAGTCAATTAAATTAATAATGATGTTAAAATAATAGTCTATGGTTATATATGAGTTATTGAATTCGAGGGTAGAATTTCAAGTCTCCGCTAACCTAGGTATTTGGTTTAAACTCTGAGTTGTTTTGGGCTGAGTTGTGACCTTAGTTGCTGACTAAGCACTTTTCACTCAACACTCGATATTTAGATTGTTTTTCAGCTGTGTTAATTGTTCATTCATTTCTCTGAATTACTTCATTTCCAGTAACACTGACTATTCCATTTAAGGAAAAAATGGAATCTTGCTTTTTGTCCAGATACTTTTACAGACATTAAAAAAGACGTCATACAAAAGACAAAAGGAATTAATGATGCAACAAAGACAAAAGGTCAGCGTGGAAAAAGATAAAGTTTGTCCGGAGAAAAGCTGCACGAATACAAAGTCAAATTGGATTGAAGTAGCACGTATCTCCTACAAATGTGTGACTCTGCAAGAATTTTAGATTGCCAGAAGGAATGGGAAGATGACATGTAGCAAGTCAGCGCAAGTTCTCTCTAACGAAAGACTGCATCAAACGACGAAGATTCAAATTTGAAGCTCTTATTCAATCTATCTCTAACAGATTGATTTCTATTTCACAACGGTGTGATTTTATCTATTAACGGATCAATTTGAAGAAGCAACAAGTGAATAACTGAGCTGTCAAATTGTAGAAGATGCCAAGGCAAGTTCAACGGCTACATTATTGATTTCAACTATAAAAGGAGCAAGAAGGCAAGCATTATAACTTGGTGATTACACCTTAATTTCTAAGAAGCAAAACCCTATCAATTTACAAGCTTTAAAAGAAGTTCAGTCAAGAAAGCAACTACTCAGGGAGAATCTACTTTACAACAAGAGAGATTAGAATAGATCAATAGAACTGTAATATCAGATTATCTGTAACTAGATCAACATTTTTATAAGTTGAATCTAGCTCTTGTTTAGACTCTGATTGAGTTACTGATAGATGAGGGTATTCTACTCAGTGGGTGAGTATTTACAGTTTGGAGGGTACTTTCTGGAATTAGGACACTCTTGTAAAAGGCTTCTCCACCTAGAGTAAAGGAGTTGAGATTACTGGATTAAAGACTAGACACTCTTGTGGGATTAGATGTAAGTACATGTTGCCGAACCAGTATAAAATCTATATGTTCTTTACTTTTCTGTTGAAGCTTTACTCAGAGTCTGTTCTCCCCACTGACCTGCTCATCATAGTTTATTTAATCGAGAAAAGTTACCTCTTTTATTCTAGCGAGTCATTCACCCCCCTCTGACTCATTGAGTGTATGCATAGGGACCAACAAGTGGTATCAGAGCAAGTTCTCATTTTAAAGATTTCACAATCTTAAGATAAAGACAATGGCGTACAAAGGAGGAGAATCCAGTGGAAAGGCATAAGCCTGCATTCTACCTGAAGGCATGTTAGTCACCAGGCCTCCCATGTTCAATGGAGAGCATTATACCTACTGGAAGAATAGGATGAAGAATTTCATCCAGTCTTAGAGTATGTATGCTTGGATGGCTATTATTAAAGGGCTATATGTTCCTATTGTTGTGAAGAATGGAGTGCGTGTTGATAAGTACTCTGATGAGTAGGACAACTAGGACTTGACCAAACTGAAGAAAAATGCAGCTGCTATCAACTATCTTCATTGTACTTTTGATGCATCTAAGTTTAACCACATTTTGGGGTGTGAAATTGCTCGAGAGATTTGGAAGAAGTTGGAAGTGACTTATAAAGGTACTGACAAGGTTAAGGAGTCCAAGATTAACATTCTCATAAAGAACTATGAGATGTTTCAAATGTCAAGGAGGACATTTCTGACATAAACACTAAATTCATGAATATTGTCAATGAGCTAAAAAGACTTGGCAAGAACTTCACAGAAGAAGAGACTATCAAAAAGATTCTGAGAAGTTTGACACATGAATGGGATGCAAAGAAGAGTGCAATCGAAGAAGCCTATGATTTGAAGACCTACAAGTTTGATGAGCTGATGGAAACTTTGCCAACTCACGAGATGTCATTGAAGCAATATGAAGATGAGTGCAAAAAGCTCAAGCACAAGGAAAAAGAAAGCTCTAGCAGAGCTATTGTTCTTAAGGCTGATGATGATTCCTCTGAGGAAGAATACCCGAGGACAGGAAGGAAGAGATAGCACTAATGACATCAAACTTTAACAGGTTATTGAGGAAAGATAAGAACTTTCAGAGACTAAAAAAGTCAAGCAAGTACAAGAAGGGAGCAGATGATAGACCATACAAGGAATTTAGCAAGGAGGATAACAAAGACATTAAGTGTTTTGAATGTGGTGAAAAAGGGCATATCCAGTCTTAACTGTCCTAAAGCTAAAAAGGACAGGTTCAAGAAGAAAAGGGATAAGAAGGCTCTTGCTGCTACTTAGAGTGACTCTAAACAAGAGTCATCATCCTCAGATAAAGAGGCACCAGATTTTGCAAATATGCATCTCATGGCAAAGGATGATCAACCCAACTCAAAGTTAGCTAATCAACCATCTACTTCCACTGCCAATCGTCAAACTAACCAGAGTAGAGACAAAGGAAAGCAAACTGAGATGAGCCTGAGATCCATTAATGATAAAAGAATATGGTACTTGGACAGTGGATTCGAGGCATATGACAGGTGATGAAAAGCAATTCATAATATTATAGCGAAAGATGAATGGAAGTGTTAGTTTTGGAGACAACCAAAAGGGAAAGATTGTTGGCAATGGCACTGTAGGAGTCAAGCCTTCAATTGAAAATGTGTCTCTAGTGAAATGCCTGAAGTTCAACTTGCTAAGCTTTGCTTAGTTGTGTGACAAAGGTTGGAAAGTAATTTTGGACTTAGCGGGCTGCTCAGTCATTGATGGCAACTCTGACAAAACTATTCCCTATGCTCCTAGAATTAATAATGTTTATATGATTGATTTATCCCCTGGCTCCAATGATATATGCTTAGTTTTTATGGAGGAAAATTCATGGCTATGGCAAAAAAGGTTAGGGCATATCAATATGACCAATATGTCCAAATTAGCCAAAAATGAACTTATTGAGGGTTTACCTAATCTAGCCATTGAAAAAGATAGACTTTGCTCAGCATGCCAACTTGGGAAACAATTTAGGAAGACCTTTAATTCTTTAGCTGATATATCTTCTTCTCATCCCCTTGATCTTCTACATATGGATTTGTTTGGGCCAGTTTTGCCAACAAGTCTAGGTGGAATAAATACACCCTTGTGGTTGTAGATGATCTAACTAGGTTCACTTGGATTGTCTTACTTTCCAGCAAAGATGAAACATTTGAATTATTCTCTAAGTTAGCTACCTGGATCATGAATGAAAAAGACCTTAAAATTAATAGAATCTACAGTGACCATGGAAGAGAATTAAAAAACAGGCAGTTTGAGGAATTCTATTCTAAGCATGGTATTGACCATAATTTTTCTGCCCCATATACACCTCAGTAGAATGGAGTTGTTAAGAGAAAGAATCGCACTATTGCGGAGATGAGTCATTTGATGCTGAGTGATAACAATCTACCAAAGTATTTTCTGGGGAGAGGCTGTTAACACAGCTTGTTATATTATAAATAGAGTTTTAATTTGCCCAATTTTGAACAAAACTCCTTATGAACTTTGGAAGGGGTGCAAGCCCAAGGTTGGTCATCTCAAGGCCTTTGGTTGTAGAGGCTTCATATTAAATACTAAAGACCAACTGGCTAAATTTGACCATAAGCCTAATGAAGGAATCTTTCTGGGTTACTCAACACACAGTAGGTCATACAGAGTGTATGTCAAGAGGACTGGCATATTAGAGGAGTCAATGCATGTAGATTTTGATGAAACTAATAATGCAGGTAGAGAAGCTAGTGATGATGAAAACAAAAAAGACCAAGTCAGCAGATCAGTCAGTCAGCCCATTATTATTCCTAATCCAATTCCAGAAAAAGAAGATTGTGAAGTTGACTTGGACTAATCCATCAACTTTGGTGATAATAATGATGCTCAACCAATGATAGTAGCTTAGTGAGCTGATCCTGATCTACCCAAAGAAGTTAGAACAAGGAGAGATCACCCAATTGAGAAGATCCTTGATAGTGTGCAGAATCCAGTGCTGACCAAAGGTCAGCTGAATAGAATGATGAGTCATTCAATATTTGTCTCATTGATTGAACCCGAGAAGCCTGAAGATGCTGAGTTTGATGATAACTGGATGATTGTAATGCAAGAGGAGTTAGACCAATTCAGAACAAATGAAGTTTGGGATTTGGTGGAAAAACCTAGAGGCAAGTCAATCATTGGCACCAAATGCGTTTTCAAGAACAAGCTAGATAAAGCTGGTAATGTCTTCAGAAACAAAGCTAGACTAGTTTCTCAAGGCTACAATCAATCAGAAGGCATTGATTATGGAGAAACCTTTCACCTATAGTAAGACTTGAAGCCATAAGAATTCTTTGTGCTTTTGCATCTCATATGAACTTCAAGTTGTTTCAAATGGATGTTAAGAGTGCATTTCTTAATGGTTATATTCAAGAAGAAGTCTATGTCAGACAGACCCCAGGATTTGAAGATCTAAAGTATCCAGATCATGTCTTCAAGCTGAAGAAGGCTCTATATGGATTGAAGCAAGCTCCAAGAGCTTAGTATGAGAGACTGACTAAATTTTTACTCCGCAAAGGTTATGTCAGAGGAAAAGCAGATACAACCCTTTTCATCAAGAGGAAGCATCAAGATATGTTGCTTGTCGAAATCTATATTGATGATATCATTTTTGGAGCAACTAATGAGAAGCTTTGCAAAGAGTTCAACCAACAGATGAAGAAAGAGTTTGAAATGTCTATGATGGGAGAGCTTAATTTCTTTCTTGGTTTGCAAATCAAGCAAGGTGATGATGGGATTTTCATCACCCAAGCTAAGTATGCCAAGGAAGTACTTAAGAAGTTTAATATGGATAAAGCTAAGCCAATGTCAACACCTATGGCCACTAATACAATTCTAAGTAAAGATGAGGAAGGTAAACCTATAGAAAGTAAGCTCTACAGAGGTATTATTGGTTCTCTACTTTACTTAACTACTAGTAGGCCTGACATTCAATATGATGTATATTATTGTGCAAGATATCAAGCTGACCCCAGATAATTTCACTTAGCTTCTATTAAGAGACTTCTTAGGTATTTGCTAGGCTTTATTGATGCAGGTTTATGGTATCCAAGTAATGCAGATTTCACTCTGAGAGGATACACAGATGTTGACTACAGAAGAGACAAACTTGAAAGGAAAAGCACCACTAGAGGATGTCATTTCCTTAGTGATTGTCTAGTAACTTATTATAACAAGAAACAAACTATGTGGCACTAAGTACAGCTAAGGATGAGTATATGGCTGCAGGAAGTTGTGTAGCATAAATGCTATGTATTAAGCAGTAATTGAAGGATTATGGTATAAAGTCTAAGTGCCTTAAAGTCATGTATGACAACAAGAGTGGAATTGATCTATCCAAGAATCCAATTTAACATAGCAGGATGAAGCATGTCAATATGAGACATCACTTTGTAAGGGATCATGTGCGAAGAGGAGAAGTCAAGCCCACATATATTCCTACTAAAGAACAGTGAGCTAACAGATTCACAAAGCCCATTGGAAATGATCAATTCAACATCTTGAGATAATTAATCGGAATGTCCAATCCAATTTGAAGAAATACTTTCCCCGCTAACCTATTCTGGAGCTAACCTATCTTCCACTCTAACCTCTAGTGAATTAGGTTAAGTATTTCTTCTTCGCGCATGAATTATGGACACGTCATTAAAACTGTCACCAGTTTTGTTTCAAATTTAAACTTGATAGAAATGGTAGCAAGTTTTAAAATGATCCATATTCAATCACTTTAACTCCATGAATTTTATAATCATTTATTCTATGGTAATCGTTGATCAATCTCATTGTTCAAATATGACCATTGCTTTTGAGTCGTACACGTAGCTTTGTAGGTTTCAATCGAAGAGTTTTTGCTAATTAAGGAGAGACAAGGAAGAAAGAGGGTTCACTTTACCAAAATTTCTTCAGTAATCTTCTTCTTAAATCTTCAAATTCTCTAATTTCTTCAAGGCTATTATAATGGCGAGCACTTTTGGGCGTTCTATTTCGAGTTCATAAGAACATCTCTTTGTTAGAAATGAGGATGATTCTTACTGGGTTACAACCTAAGATCATTTAGCTCAAGTTGCAGTAAATATAAATAAGAGAGAAGATCTTTTTATCCCTGCTGGAACCGAGTATACACCTACTGAGTGGTGTTCTAAGGAAGATACGGTTGTTAAAGAACCAATCACTGTAGATATGGGAGTTTCTCCAGTAATGAGCACTTTAGAAAGTGGACGCGCCAACTGTTAGATATGATGTATGCCCTTAAAAAAATTAAGGCGATATATCTTAATTATATATTGGTACAAACGATTTGTTTAATTAATAAAGACATTTAATTTTTTGTTTATATTGATGTGTTCATAGATATTGTGACTGGTTAAAATATATTCACTGATATCTTTATACAAAGGTCCTTGACATAATACATAACATGAAGTGGGAGATATTATAGTGGGACTATGTGTAGTGAGACCTGCATCATGTGCAATTATGATTATGTCTAAACTATCCCTAGTCATAGTTTTATCAAGAAAGAATATTGATGAAGCAGTAAGACTAGCATGTGGCCATCTCTCTTGGAAAGGGTCCAAGCAGTTAACCTCCTAGGACTGAAGGTGGTGCCTTGAGTTTGACACATGGATTATCTGGTAGATATATTGGAGACCACAGTAAGATAAACACTTGGTATATATATCAATGTGTTAGTGTTTATCTTCATGCAATAGCTTTGCAAATATCCTCATACTTGAGATATTAGTTACCTTGTGTGGTACTATTGTTATACTTTGGGTCATACCTATTCACTCATTAATTAAGGGTGCTACGGGTGATTACAGGCATAGTGGTGACAATACATTGATAAGCTATGTAGTCGGAAAGATTCCATCGATCCGGATAAATTAAGGAGTTTTTGCCTGGCCGCTTGTTGAAGTGATGATTACTATAAAGCTTTGATTAGAGTATGTAATTGATAGGAATAGTTTCTAGTCAAACACATTATGGTGAAAATTAATATACTGCGGCAACAAGTAAATAACTGGGATAGCTTGGAGAAACCTCGCTATTGGTGGGTTAACACTTTAATCAAGCCCAATAAACCAGATGGTACTAAGATTAAAGAATGGAAGGAGTTCATCGCATTGGACAATTATTGCATAAACAAGGATTAAGTCATAAGCACAAATGACGTTTCGAGTAATGGGGGATGGTGGACCCTTGCTAGAGGAGTACTACAGTCGTTTAAGGTAATCGAGTTCTATTCATAGCCTAGAACCTCGAGCAATTAGTTCCAATAGAACAAGGATTGGTCAAACCTTAACAGCTCAATACTTCGGGATCCTATAAGGTCACACACATTGAACTTTCATCGGACTGAGTAAAGAATTAATAGACTTGGTCTATTACAAAAATATTAAAGCAATGGTTGAACTATTACCTGGTTAGACCAGAGACTTTATTTATTGACTAGTAACTAATTTTATTAGGGTCATAATTAAATTAAAGTGGTTATTAAAATGATTAGATCATTTAATGGTTAAGCTAAGAATTTATTTTGATCGGTAACTAATTTTATTGGGGTCATAAATAAATTAAAGTGTTGATTAAAATGATTGAATCATTTTATGGTTAAGCTAAGAATTTATTTTGACCGATAACTAATTTTATTTGGGTAATAAAATAAATTAAAAGAAATAAGGATTAAATTTAATCTCGCATTAAATCGGCATTTAATCTCGCATTAAATCCGCATTTCCCGTATTAATCCCGCATTAAATCCGCATTTATTATGGGGAGCCTTTACTCCCCCTATAGAAAGAGCTCTTATTCCCCTTTCTCAAATGCACCACAAGCTCATTCGAGCCTTGATTTGATATTCCAACTCGATATATCTCAAGTCAACTCAAGAGAAAATTCTTTTTCATTCTGGGTGGGTTTTAGAGTGGTCTAGCAGCTACTCAAAGCTTTGTGGTTCTTCTTCATTGGGAGGTTTCGGTTGGTGGGGTTCGTGTGGATACTCATAGAGGCCACCCTATACTTGGAGGCTTATGTAAGAAGGTTCTGCTAAATTACACTTCAGCTGGTAAGTCCTCTAATTCTCTTTTAATTATTAAGCTCTTTTATTAAGCGTTTTAAGACTTAATAATTATTATGCTTAGGTTATATTGCATGCTTAGTTTAATATATACCTTGACTATAACTTAGAGTTATAACATGTTTAAAATAAAATATTTTTATGCTGAGATATAATTTAGAATTATGGTATGTCTAGTCTATGCATGCTAACTTAAGTAGACAATTAACTTTGTTAAGGCTTTAATTAATTTATATGCTACTAATAGGATTCCTAGGGACCAGAGACAAAATTTTGAATTTCCGTCGTGTATGTTATGCATGTTTAAAGTGACTGTCAGTTCCCAACAGTTGTACCAAAGCATGCCTATTTAGTGCATATTTAAGTTAAAAGTAAACTGAATTTTATTTTCTATATGCAACAATTTAAAGTTTATTAAATTGTTTGGATAATAGATGAACTTAGGCTTTCATTTCAAGGTTAGAAATGGATATAGATAATTTCGAATAAGTCTGCTCAACTTACTCAAACTTATCATAGACTCATTAAATTATATAAATTACATGGGTTATATATGTTTTCAATTTACATGAATTAAAAGAACGAAATTTATTAGTCCAAGAAAATCCATGTTTTTTCAAGCTTGTGCCCGTATATGTTCTGGCAAGGATTGGACAAGATGTCTATTCCTCATAGGGCGCCTCCCCAACCTGGGAATATATATCGGTGCAACTTGAGTTAACAAATAGGGGATTAAATATGGACTAATTTATTTCTAGTATATAAGATGGTTCTTATATATGTTTCTATAACAAAGTAAATATTAAATTATTGAATAAAAGCTTAAAGGAAATGCAATATGAATATAACAAATAAAATGTTACTTATTTTGCATATAATATAGATTGTTGGAATAATTATAATAAAGAGCTTGAACCCACCTAAGGTTAGACCTTATGAATTAATTCTTAAATTCCATGAATTGATATAAATTATTATAAATATGTCCATCAAATAAATCCTAAATTGGATGTGATGTGTCGAGGATATGTGGATCTCCCTTGGCGCCTTACGACGGGGTCCACTTGGGGGTTGGTTGATTTAGACGTGATGAAACCATTTAGTTCAAGTTTGTACATTTTAACCAATTTTATGAATAAAAGAATCGAGACCCAAATCTCGATACAAATGATAGAGTCGTCACCCAAGTTGTCTACATGGGAAAGAGTTTTGGTATGGTTCCCATTGGGTGGGAGACTCATTCCTTTTGGATCAGAGATTCGGGTATCAGATGCGTCACTTATTTCTCATTTAGTTAATTCAAATTTACATTCGCTATGTAAAATCATTTTCTTTTCATCATTTGGGGAATTATTACAGAAATCCTATTTTTCTACACTCTTTCACACTCGATTCAGGCATTTACAATTTACAATAAAGTACAAGCAATAAATGGGGGAATAAAAATTACAACCGGGGAAAAATGGGGGAACTGCAAAAGAACCTATATATTTGTTCTAAGTTATAAAATAAAATAAAATAAAATCCTCTGAATCCACAAAGATTAGCACAATTTATGGCACATCATAAGTCAGCATTTTGTTAGGAAAAATGTGATTATGTTAGCATGGCGGTTTTGCGATCGATAGTGTCTAGGCGGCTTCTAGGATCGGAGAAAATAATGGGTCTTCAATGCATTTTGTTAGGAAAACACATTTTAGCTTTTGTGGGTTGATTTATCGAATTATTAGTGAAAATGGTGATGTTATATTGATTTTACAGGAGAAAAGGGGGAACTTTGGGTTCTGCCTGGGGGCTGGGACCCGTGTGGGTGCTAGTGAGGATCCTTATGGGTGTGGGGGACCCGTACGGGTCCTGTTTGGTCCCCGGACAGAACTTCAGTTCAACAAATGTGACAGATTTATAGAGTAGTAGAATGTCGAAAACGACAATAAAATAAAGGCTGAATGCTCTCTAATACACCTCAACTTACGCACTTTTGCCTTAGACATACCCAAACTTTAAAGTAGACCTTCGAGGTACCTAAACTTGTAAAAAGTGGACCTCCGTGCTACCTCAATACCACTCGCCTAGTCACAGCCTAGAGAATGTGTTACACTCGCTACTAATGGGTAAAATTTGAAAAAGTCAAACCAATAAGTGAATGACACGTGGCATTGACTAAAAAATTTTAAAAAAACCCTTGACAAAACTTTTTTTTAAGTCTCTGTAATTTTAATTCAACCAAAAAACACCAAAAATTTGGAAAAGTCAAAACCAATGGCATAACGACATGTGGCATAAACTAACAAAATTTCAAAAAAAAACATGACAAAACTTCTCTTAAGTCCCTGTAATTTTAATTCTACCAAAACACCATCTTCTACAATTGATTTCAAAAAAATATTGATAAAATTCAATTAAGTCCCTATAACTTTTATTATATAAAGAAAATAAATTTAGTGCATAAAATTTTTAGAAAATGGTTATGGAATGCCTGAAAATGTGAAAATACATTTCGGGCCTAGTTTTCGTAAAAAATTGAAAAATCCCAAAAAATTATGAAATATCCAAAAAATAAAGCAAATAGCAAGAATTTTTTAGAAAATGTTTCCGGAAGGGCCCGAAAATGTGAAAATACGTTTCGGGACTCGGTTTCGTAAATAATAAAAAATTCTCAAAAAATTATGAAATATTCGGAAAATAAAGCAAATAAATTTGGTGCAAGAATTTTTTAGAAAATGTTTCCGGAAGGGCCCGAAAATGTGAAAATACGTTTCGGGGCCTGGTTTCGTAAAAAATTGAAAGTTCCCAAAAACTTATGAAATATCCGAAAAATAAAGAAAAGAAATTTGGTGCAAGAATCTTTAGAAAAATATTTCCGGAACGGCCCGGAAATGTGAAAATACGTTTCAGGGCCCAGTTTCTTAAGAAATTGAAAAATCCCAAAAAATTATGAAATATCCGGAAAATAAAGAAAATAAATTTGGTGCAGAAATTTTCAAAAAATGTTTATGGAAGGACCCGAAAATGTGAAAATACGTTTCGGGGTCCGGTTTCGTAAAAAATTGAAAACTCCAAAAAATTATGAAATATCCGGAAAAGAAAGAAAATAAATCTAGTGCAAGAATTTTTCAGAAAATGTGAGCTTTCCAAATGCATCCGAAAGGAGGAAGAGGATTAGAAAAGTATTTAAGGATTTTTTAATAATTTTTTTAATTATTGAATTTATAATAATTTTTTACTCATTTTTTCAGGTCAACACGCGCCCCCTTTGTCAAAGGGGGACACCTCACCTGCCACATCAGCCACAGGTAGTATGGAGGTCAACTTTTTTCAAGTTTAGGTACCTCGGAGGTCCACTTTAAAGTTTGGGTATGTCTAAGGCAAAAGTGCGCAAGTTGAGGGGTATCAGAGAGCATTCGGCCTAAAATAAATAAGATGTGTGTCTCTTTGAAACTCAGGAGCTTACCTTTATGTTGTGAATCCACTTTGAAGTGATCCCTATGCTGAGAGAGAGTCTAGCCAAAGTAGATGGTGAAATGGTAGTTTTAGGACTGTTTAGGTGAGTATTTGTGTGGACAGAACCTCCCCTAAATCCTAATAAACGAAGCTAGAAATGAATAAAATTTGGACAAAACCTCAAGGAATGAGTTTTCTCCCTATTTTATACCTTCTATACCTCAACTATACCCTTTCTATACCCATAAAAACTGCTAGAATTTCTATATGAATTGCTTGATATGATTTTTATTTGCGGTTCCATTGAAATGAGGTAAAAAAAGCTTCTATTTATAGGAGGAAATCAGTTTTGAATGCAACAAATTGCATTCATGACTGATTTCTCCCGAATAAGGTATGATTTACCTGCCATTCTGCCTATTTGGGTAAAAGTGGCATCTGCATGGGTGAGGAGGACCCGTACGGGTCCTAGCCAGATCCATACGGGTCCCTCCCACCCGTATGAAGCTGTGGGGCCGTACATGGACCCATACCCCATAGTGTGACCCATACAATCCCTAAAGGCAGTCTAGGTCATCGAAACTTAGCCAAACTCAACTCTGCAACAGTAGAAACACCTCTAATGGATAACACTTGTAAATAATTGCATTATCTAGCTCTCATCATCATTTCGTGAGAAGGATCGTTAAAATCAAGTGCTCACAAATTGCCCCAAGTGGGATCACTACAGATATGAATATTTATGATCTCATAATATGAGCGAGGGTTTAGAAATTATACCTGAGGAGATAACATGGATGGGTTCCATTCTTGAGGCAAACTCCTTTCCTGGGTGTTGATTTCTTGAGGCGGATGACTTTCCTTTGCCAATGCGTATCCCTTTCTTGAGGCGGATGACTTTCCTTTGCCAATACATTTCTCTGGTGACTTCTCTGGGGAAGGTTTGTGTATCCATTTCTTAAGGCAAATTGACTTTCCTAACCAATGATGGTGTATCCCTTTCCTAAGGCGGATGACTTCTCCCCGTATCCCTTTCTTAAGGCGGATCGATATTCCTGGCAATGGTGTATCCCTTTCTTAAGGTGGATCAATTTTCCTAGCTGATGAGGATATATCCCTTTCCTAAGATGGATGACTCTTCTATTGATATCCCTTTCTTAAGGCGGATCGACTTTCCTACCTGATGTTGATGTATCCCTTTCCTAAGGCGGATGACTCTCCTACTGATGTATCCCTTTCTTATGGCGGATTGACTTTCCTAGTTGATGATGATGATGATGTATCTCTTTTCTAAGGCATATGACTCTCCTGCTGATGATGTATACCTTTCTTAAGGCGGATGACTTTCCTACTGATGGTGTATCCCTTTCCTAAGGCGGATAACTCTCCTGCTGGGGAATTTGAATAACCTGCTTGATAGACAATAAAAACACTGAGTTAGTTACTACCTAATATGACATGTCTTGATTCTTGATTGACTTTATGGTGAACAAAATTTTTTTCCCTTCAATCAAGAATGAAGATGTATTGATAGGGATTGTTCCCTGAATGAACTATAAACTGAGTTTGAGAAATATCGGGTTTGGCCTAATTGCTTAGGGATGGAATGCCCCTTGATTGGTTCTACTTCTTGGAGATGCCCCTAGGGTGAGTGCCCCTCAGGTGCTTGATGATGGAGGGATGCCCCTTGACTGATTCCGCTGCTGGGGAATGGGGGGGATGCCCCTCGATTGGCTTCCTTACTGGGGAATTGTTTTGTGTGGATGACTAGTATGTTGGTGAAATTACCTATACTTGGGTGAACCTATACATGATAACTGTTCGTGTTAGTGATTGATCTAAAAGTAGCTTACCTTGATTCTTGATTGATTTTGTATAAACAAAAAATTTTGCCCCTTCAATAAAGCATCAAGATGAGCTAGGGGTTTTGCTTCTAATTTAACTGAGGTAAGGAGTTTGAGAGAAGCGGGGTTGGCCTGCAATTCTAAATTTTATGTGCCATCACTGCTGAGGAGGAATAACTCCTTTTAAAAGTTGTCTTGCCCCTAAAGTTGGGACCTGTACAGGTGGGGAGGACCTGTACGGGTTGGCTAGTTCCTTGAGAGGTCCCCATATAAGTCCCATGGAGCGGTACGGATGCATTGGGACATGTTTTAAAAACCGAAGAGTCCTTCCCTACTCTCCTTTTACAAAAAAGCTCCTGACCCAAAATTCTAGTGAATTCTTCTCAAAATTAACCAAAATATGTGTAAAAATATTCCCGATGCCTGCCGTTTCAACCTCAAGCGTAAGGAATTTCCCCGAGTGTGTGAATCGGAGCTTCAGCGATGTTTGGTGGCCCTTGGGTATGCTTTCCGAGAAGAGGATAGTTTCTTGGGTTTCACACCCTCTTCTGTGATCCCAATGGTTCCTTCTCCCACTTCACATCCCTCTAAACTCCAAGTAAGTCGATAAAAACCTTCCATTTTTTATTTTTTCCCATTTTCTAATTACTTCGATTCATCATGATTTTAGGGTGTTTTAGGGGTTGAAATAGAGCCTAATGCATGCAACTTTACCCTAGGGATCTTTTGGAATTGGTTAGATTAAGGTTTGGTTGCATTTGGTTGATTTTTGGCTATTTTGGAATTTTTTCTGTTGAGGGACTGTTTGTAGGGGACCAGTACGGGGTGAGAGGGACCCGTATAGGTCCTATTTTTTTTTATATAGGTGGAGTAATAGGATCCGTATGGGTAGGGCAGACCCGTATGAGTCCCATTTTCTAGGACAGAATGTTGGCATCTCCCCTTTCTATAACTTTTTTTTGATTTTTGACTTGACAACTGCATTCTAACCTTGTTGTACTGCTGTTTTGCCTTTGCAAATCCCGTTTAACATTGTTAGAGCTCTGAGCTTCTATTAGAAATGTTATAAGGAGATACGTTCTACGGGGGATACGGAGCTACTAGCCCACATTGACGCTTTGGGCTTCACTAACATAGTTCGGGCCATTCCCATGGGCCTAAAGACACTTGCCCCAGCTACCATTTTTGCTCTAGCTAAGCGATGGTTAGAGACTACGCATACATTCCACTTTGCCATCGGGGAGTTTATCGTCACTCCCTTATACATGTGCGTTCTGACGGGGCTAGCTTGGAGCGGAGATATAATCCACTTTGACATGTATGCCGACCGTTGGAATTCATGGGCTGAGATAAAGGGCTATGTGGAGCGGCTTCTTGGGCTTCATCTTGGAGGGAACGACAAGCTCAAGTATAGGGATATGCACACTTATTGGCTAGTACAATCGAGTCTGATTGTTGTAGGGAGGAGGGACCAGTACGCCACTTCCTCTTGACACTCTTGACGACCGTCTTCCTCCCGTCCTACTCAAGCAACATCCACTATAGGTTGCTGTCTATTATGGAGTATCTTGCTAGCGTGCCTGGTAAGAAGTGGTGTTGGTCTATTTTGGCTTAGCTGTACTACAACCTGGACGTTGGCTTTCGAGGTTAGCAGTCTGAGTTAAAGATCAGTCATTTGCTCCTTCCGGTAAACTATGAACCTATCTCTATGTTTTATACCTTGACTTTAACTGTTTAGTCACTAACTTTTGGTTTCCTTTTGTAGATGTCGGCAGTCAAGCACTGTTTCATCCCCAAGTCTGGCCTATCTGGGTAGCTTGAGATGCCCCATATTATCTTGAAGTGGATGGGCCCCTAGCAGCAGAAAGTTGGGATATATCTGATTATCGGGAGTACATCCGCCAGCTAGGTTCCGATCAAGTAAACTTTTAAACCTGATCATATGTTTACAATTCAACAAATCGTTAATAGTAAATCATATGTACAAAGTTAAGGTTATTACAGTGCATTTTGGCCACATGTAGGTTGTTTTTTACCCCTGGGCTTATTTGGCCATCCACAATGAGATTGAGTTGATACGGTGGGGCGTGGATGACTGCCGATTTATGCCGGAGTCACCACTCTCACTAAAGTGGTACTTTGGTGAGTGGATTCGCGGCTGGCAAACTAGCTTAGTAGTTGAGAGGCCCATCCCTAAATTTATGCTTGAGGGGGTGTACTAGCCTCACCTAATGCCTGAGATGGACAAAGAGCTATATCTTCTGGGTGGGGGGGCCTATGTGCTATCGGTTGAGGGGTCCTACAAAGATTTCATCCGAGATTCATTCATCTAGCCGTGCCCTAGGATTCATCTAGGTGACCGGGTTCTCAAGTTCCAATATAAAGAGGACTACAATGATGAAGATGATGATAAGGACGGTGATGGACCTGGGGGTGATCGCAGGGGACCCTTCATTCGCTGAACCGAGGGTCTTCCCAAACCTGCTACTTCTTCCACCCAGGTAACCCTTTTAACTCAACCTTGTAAATTTTTGCACTTTTACATTTACTTGCATGAACTGAGGACCTGATAATCTGTGAATCATGATGAAGTCTTCCGCCACTAAGCGGAAGAAGATTGCTACTACATCCACTTCTGCTAGGCCGGCTGCCCCTACTCCTGCTGGGCCAGCTAATCCCAAGCAACCGACGAAGCGGACCATGGCTACCAGGGGTTTCAGGGAGGGTGTCCTCCAGACCGACCTAGATGCCACTTTCTGCCTCCTCAACCACTTGGGGAAGCATTTTGTGTGCAGGCTTAAGGAGTCAATCTATACTATCCGCTTCACTCCTCGTAGCGTGACCCACATAAGTCTTCTTACACTTAACTTTCAACTTATACCTTTTTCAAACATGTGAGTTACATTCTGAACTGACTTGATTGGTCATTCTCAGGTGTCTATAATCAAGGCAGAGAGGATTGCTCAGAGATGCCTCTTGACCTGAGATCTGATGTTAGCACAGGATGTTGTGGCTATGGTAAGTTTTATTTTCCTGTAAAATTTAACAAATTATGCATTCATGCTATGATATTTACATATGTGTACTCATCTATTAATTTACTTGCAGACTCTACTGGCGATGGAGTGTGACAAGTCTACCCGAGACCTAGATATTGCTAATGATGGGGCTAGCTTCATGGAGGAGCAACTGCAGGGAGCCACCGCGGAGTTAGACATGATCCCAGTTTTAGAGGCAGATATGGAGAGGGCTAGGAGAGAGGAAGCTCAGGCTAGGGCTGAGGATAAGCTGTTGTGGGTGCAGCCGACCTGGATGACTGAGAGTAGGAGGACATCAGAGCTATCTGACTCTTCCTCAAAGGATGATCGATCTGTATATTGGGTGGCACCGGTGGCCACTTAGGTGGATGAAGCTGAGTAGGAGGTGAAGCAGCTGGTAGGGATGGTTGAAGCTGTTGTTGGGGGGTGCTGTGGGGAGCTTGAGCGTCAGAGTGCATGTTCTTCCTACTAAGGATGTTGTCGGGGCTGAGGACCATGTGATGATCAATATGGATGACCTACTAGCGAATACACAGGACTAGATTAGGAGGGGTGTGAGCACTAGATTTAAACTATCTTTCTCACGAAACGATGATGAGAGCTACATGACGCAATGTCTTTCAGGTGTTATCCATCAGAGGTGTTCCTACTTCTGCAGAGTTGAGTTTGACGAAAGTTTAGAGACGTAGTCTGCCCATAGGGACTCGTATGGGTGCTGCCTGGTGGTACAGATCCCCTGCGAACCTATACGGGTCATCCCTTCTATATGCCTTGGGGGACCTGTACGGGTCCTCTTGTTGCCTAAACATGCTCTTTTGGAAGGGAATGCTTTCCTATTTGGGGAAAAGCTAGGTCATGAACGCGATTTATTGCGTTTAGGCCTCCTTTCCCCTATAAATAGGGCCTTTCTCTTCACATTTTATACACACATATCTCATATGAAAAATATACTAAAACTCTAGCAATTTCTATAGGTTTAGAAAAGATATAGTTGGGGTATAGGAGGTATAAAATAGGGAGAAAACCCTTCCTTTGAGGTTTTGTCCACATTTTATTCATTCCTAGCTTCTTTAATTAGGATTTCGGGGAGGTTCTTTCCACACAAATGGTCACCTAAATAATCCTATTTCATCATCTACTATGGCCAGACTCTCTCAACAGTAAAGGGATCATCTCAAAGTGGATTCACGCCGCAAAGGTAAATCTCCTGAGTTTCAAAGAGACTCACATTTCAGTTATTTCTGTTTCTTCTATTAAATCAGTTCCTCTCATTTCTTGTTTTGGGTTTGGTGTTAATCCGTATGAGCCTTTTTGGCAACATATATCTCCAAAGATATCAAATCGATGCGCCATACTCATACGGAAGGAAATCCCTTTTTATTTTATTTTTCTGCCATCAATCTATTAATTTATTATTCTGTAAATTAAACTAAACAAAGTTTCTGCCTAGACCAGACAGGACCCTATACGGGTACACCATACCCATATTGGTCCTCCCTGGTAGCCGTATGGGTCCCACCTACCCGTACGGGTACTAGCCCTAGGCAGATTCTAGAACTCATTTTAACTGGTTAAAAATCAATCCAACTCACCATATGCCATGCAATCATTTTCACTAATAATCTGGTAAATCAATCCACAGTAGTTAAAATGTGTTTTCACAACAAAATATACTAAAGTGCTGACCTATGATGTGCTATAAACTGTGCTAACGTCTGTGGATGTAGGGGAATTTATTTTCATTTTGTTTTATAACTTAGAACAAATGTATAGGTTCTCTTTGCAATTCCCCCATTTTCCCCCGGTTGTAATTATTATTCCCCCATTTATTGCTTGTGCTTTCATTGTAATATGTAAACGCATATAATGAGTGTGAAAGAGTGTAGAAATAAGATTTCTATTGTAATTCACTAAATGATGAAATCTAAAACAGTTTTACGCGGTGAATGTAATTTTGAATCAACTAAATGAGAAATAAGCGACTCATCCGATACCCGAATCTCTAATCCAATAGGTATGAGTCTCCTGCCTAGAGGTAACCGTACCAAAACTCTTTCCTAAGTAGACAACTTGGGTGACGATTCTATCAATTCTATAGAGATTTGGGTCTCGATTCTTTTATTCATTAAAATTGGCTTATTGTGCAAACTTTAACTAAAAATGTTTTGTCACGCCGAAATCCAACCAAACCCCTAGTGGGCCCCACCTCTCATATAGGTGCTAAGGGAGACCCACACGTCATCAACACCTCATAGTGGCGACTCTACTGGGGAATTAATCTTTTAACTTGCAAAATGTTGGTATGTTTTAAAAGCTTAAGAGATTAAGATGAGCACCGAAAATCATTTACGTGATTCAACCCGCTTTTATTTTCATCATTTGGGAAAATTATCACACTCTATCGTCTTATCTCCTTCTCTCATTTGCTAGATGTGTTCTTCTTCAAGCACTAGGTTAGGGTTCCCTATTTTTTCCATGACACTCATGAAAGTGTTACCCATGCCCCCCAGGAATTGGGGACACTCTAGTGGGTGGAGCACTCATTTCCATCTCCCTCCTAAAGAGGCTTAATACGATGGGAACTTTCTATATCAACTTCCGATATGTCCCTACACCATTCTTATCAAAAGCCATAGAATTTTACCCTCTAAGTACCCTAATTTCTGTGTAAGATTAGACTAAGGAAGAATACCCTCAGACTCGAAGGGAGAAATAAGGACAGAATCGATCACTTCGCATATGGTGTGTTACATATCCTTGTGATTAACCTCACCATGCATCGTTGTCATTTATGCATGCATACCACATCCCATGCATGTATTGATCTCTTGGTTGCCACCTCAATTTGGAATAAAAATCGACAATACCATCCACAACTCATCTCAGTCACTATCATGGCACAGCTTGATCAGTCAATTCAACCAGCAAACCCAACGCTCCGCACCGTTAGTAGTAGGACTCATTCGTTCCGTCAAAAAGTTATTCTGCGATATCGCCGTAGCAAGGATTCGAATTGGTTGTCAGACTTTGTGGTTATCCAAAGGGGATAATCCTCCCTTATTTCGTGGGTTTACCCTATAGCATGACCCATGACCAAGTGGTTCATCCTATGACTCTTGATGATATCTCTCTCACCTTGGGATACTCCTCTATTGAACCTTTTCAAGAAACTAAAGAAATTCAAATTGATTGATCATCTCCGACCGTATGTTCCACCAAACCTGAGAAGAGGAGCAAATTCTGCATATATCATGTCAGTCCTAATCATCCAACTAAGACATGTAAGGATCTTCTCAAAGCCATCACAACACTAATTGACAAAGGAAAAGTCTGTGAGCCCCAAAGGGGAGGGGATAAAGTAGCCATGATCAACTCGGGATTAGAAGAAAGTGAGGTATGGAAATGCATCATGGAGACCAAGAAAGCAAGAGAAGAGTCATCCATGCTTGACCTTATAGCTATCAGACAGTGGAGTGGAGAACCTGTCCATGACTACTTTTAAAGGTTGTTAACGATTGTGGTATCCCTTAAGAGGAAACCTCAGGAGAAGGAATTAGCTGACCGGTTCATCCTCAGGTTATCTCCTCACCTCTATAAAAATAGCTTTTGTGAGTGCATACAAAACTGTCCCTGAGAGCTACGAAGTAGCTATAGAAGCAAAAAATGTGCCAAACAAATGGAAGATAGTGACCCATCAAAGATTGAAGTGGACAAAGCCATTGATACCCTTACCACTTCAATATACACTATCTTATGCTTGGGTGATAAGAAGAAGACACCGATCCAGGGAGCCTTAAGAAACCTAGCCCAAGCCATGAGGGAAGCTGTGGATGATGTATTGATCAAGAAATAATTGTAAGACTTGGATCGTGACCTAGTTCACATTCTGATGAGTGACCAAGAAGGCCCTTCGCCTATGGACGATGACAATGAAATTATATGTAATGAAAATGATGTTGCCCTCGGGCACCCTAATAATAATGATAATGATTTTGCTTACTTGTTTGATGTTTTTCCTAATGGCACCATGCATTCATTTGACCATACGTATAACTTTTTTAGCATTTAAGATGCTTCATTGCATGACATTAATTTAGGTACTAAGGAAATCCAAAAATGGTAACAATATCCAGTGATATGTACCCTCTCGAAAAAAGAGAGATGATAAAAGTGCTTAGAAAACATGTTAACACTTTTGCTTGGTCCTATGAGGACATGTCCAGGGTAGATCGCGAAATTGCTTAGCATCGCATCCCGACTGATCCCAGATTCAAATCGGTCAAACAAAAATTAAGAAGGTTACATCCAGAATGGGCCGATAAGATCAAAACTGAAGTTACTAGGTTATTGAAAGCCAAATTATCAAAGTAATTGAGTACCCGACATGGTTAGCAAATGTTGTCCCTATTCCTAAGAAAGATGGTAGGGTCAGAATGTGTGTTGACTTTCACAATCTGAATAACGCATCTCCCAAAGATGACTTCCCATTACCATATATCGATGTAGTAGTAGACAGCATCACTAGGGCCACGATGTACTCATTCTTAGATAGGTTCTCTAGGTATAATCAGATTCTAATGGACATCATCAACAAGGTAAAGACGGCCTTCATCACAGAGTAGGGAGTATACTATTATAAGGTGATGCCTTTTGGGTTGAAGAATGCAGGGGCAACTTATCAAAGAGCTGTGACAGCCTTACTATACAACATGAACCATAAAGAGGTTGAGGTTTATGCAGACAACATGCTAGTAAAGTCTAATACGAGAGAAGAGCACCCTAAGAATTTGGAAAGGTTCTCGCCTAGAATCGAGAAGTACAACCTACATTTGAATCTGAAGAAGTGTGTATTTGGGGTTACATCGGGAAAGCTCTTAGGCCACATCGTCAGTTAGAGAGGAATCAAGGTCGATCCTGAGAAGGTTAAAGCTATTTAAGAAATACCTATTCCTAAAACTGAAAGGGAAGTCAGGTCATTCCTTGGATCGCTCCAGTACGTGAGTCATTTTACTGCCAGCTAACAACCGTATGTGAGCCAATCTTTAAGTTGATGAGAAGGAAGCAGCCGATAGAGTGGAATGAACAATGTCAGATAGAATTTGATAAGATGAAGGCTTATCTTATTAGACCCCTAATTTTAAAGCCTCTGATGCCCAGCAAGCTGCTGATTCTATATTTGGCCATAGAATAGTCATATGTAGGGGCAATGTTGGTTTAGGAACAAGCGGATAAGAGCGAGCATGCCATCTACTATTTAAGTAAGAAATTGTTGGAATATGAGATGAAATACACGGTAGTAGAAAAGACCTGTACAACGATGGTATGATTGACTAAGAAGTTGAGGCACTATTTCCAGTCCTACAAAATTCAAGCAGTTGCAAAGGTTGATCCAATGAAGTATCTTTGTCAATCCCCCTCGTTGGTGGAGAAACTCTCTCGTTGGCTCCTACTACTGTCTAAGTTTGATATCGAGTATGTCACAAAGAAGGTCATTAAGGGAAGCAGTGGCTAAGTTTTTGGCTAGTCTAGAGTATGACTATATTGAAAATCTGGATTTCCCTGATGAGCAATTAGCATAAGTGAAGTCTAAAAAGGCCAAATGGACTACGTATTTTGACAGGGCTATGAATCGAAAGGGTGCAGGTCTTGGGGTAGTCATCATGACACCACAAGGTGAGGTTATTCCACTAAGCAAGCGGTTGGATTTTTCAGTCACTAATGATAGGGCCGAGTATGAAGCTTGTCTCTTTGGTCTTGATGCTCTCTTAAAGATAGGAGCAATGGAAGTCAGGGTGATGGGGGACTCTGTGTTAGTGATAAAGCATGTCGTGGGAGAGTGGAAAATTAGGGAAGACTCACTCCGGCCATATGTGGAAGTAGTTTGGGATTTATCAGTGTCGTTCGACCAATGCCTATTCTAGTATATACTGAGGGATGAGAATCAGATGGTAGATTCCTTTGCTACCCTAGCTTCGATGTGGGGAGGAGAAGAGGCTCAACCCATCCGTCAGCTTATAGTAGAAATGGCTCATTCTCCATTTCACATGAAGGTTCAAGTTATGGTTGTAGAGGAGAAAAAGGTCTGTTGGTATAATGACATTAACAGGATTCTGAAAGAAGGGATGTGCCCTAAAGGGTCATCAGGCTTAGACCGTCTAACCCTCAAAAGGTTGGCAACCCAGTTTAGACTAGTCCAGAAAGATCTCTTCAAAAGGACAGCTAAAGGTTTATTATTGAGGTGTTTGACGGAAGAAGAAGAAGAAAGGGTAATGACTCAAGAACATTCCGGGGATTGCGGTCCTCATATGAATGGGATGGCTTTAGCTAGAAAGACTCAGAGAGTAGGGCACTACTGGACCATAATGAACGCCGACTGCATCAATAAGGTTAGGAAATTTCATGAATGTCAGATTCACGGGGACATACAACATCTCCCTTCATCCGAGCTTCACAATATGTCTACTCCTTGGTCTTTCTCGGTGTGGGGGATAGATATAATTGGTGAAATTTGGCCATCATCAACCAACTTTCTTCGATTCATCATAGTCGCAATTGATTGTTTTTCAAAATGGGTAGAGGTCGAATCTTAAACCAACATCACCGCTAAGAAAATGGCCAAGTTCATAGAGAGGCATATTCTTGCAAGATATGGAATTCCGCACCATGTAGTTTCTGACAATGGAGTTCAATTTCAAGGGGCCAAGGCTGAATTATTTGAGAAATTCAACATTGAGCATCACAGATCTTCTCCGTATAGACCACAGGCTAACAGAGCAGTTGAGGCTACCAATAAGTCAATCAAGAATATTTTGTGAAAGATAGTGGCTACTTACAGAGATTAGGCAGATAAACTTCCATTCGTAGTCTGGGGCTATACAACCAGTGTAAGGACTCCCACCGATCAAACACCTTTCTCCTTAGTGTATGGAACGGAAGCCGTATTACCTATTGAAATAGAAGTAAGATCTCTAAGAGTGGCACTTGAATCGCAGATAAAAGAATTGGATTTGGAAAGAGCCAAATATGAAAAATTAAATGCGATAGATGAAAAGCGGCTCAAGGCACTTGACCATCTCGAGATGTACCAACAATGCATGGCTTGAGCTTAAAACAATAGAATCAGATACCCAAAACAACCTCTCAAAACCAGTGATCTAGTCCTTAAGCAGCTATACCAGGTCAACACTAACGCTAGGGGCAAGTTCAGGCCTAATTGGGAAGGACTATTAGTTGTGAAGAAAGTCCTTGGTAAAGGGGGAATCAAGCTTATGGACATGGATGGAAATGAGTTCATGAATCCAGTGAATCAAGATAGGCTTAAGCGTCATCATATCTAGGTGAAAAGAATTAAATCATAAAATAGCAACACAAAGAATAAAAGAAATAAAGAATAAAACACCCAGAGAGCGGTCCTCTACCGCTCGGGAAAAATTAGGGTGCAGCCCGCTGATCAGTATCCCACAAACCGGTTATGCAAAAATTAGGGCACTCTAACATAAATAAAGCCCACTAAGCTGAAAACCCGAAAAGGGTAGCTTAGGTAAAAGTTAGGGCATCGAGAGAAAAATGTCAATTGCTTTCTGGAAAATCTGTAAAAGACTAGTAGGTAGTATGGGTTAACCATTGGAAATTGTTACCACTGCTTATGTACTCAAATTAATCTCATCAATGAACATGTTATGATTTTGCTAAGAATCTTGGTCTTATGAATGCATGCATGTCTTTAGGTGAAATAATCGCTGGTATGTGAACATCAGTTTTTTTTCTACATGTTATGCGTCATCGTATTCATCTTTGCCATACATTTGCAATATTCAAAAAAGCCTGCTGGATTGAAAACCCGAAAGGGCGGTCCAGGCAAAAGTTAAGGCAAAAAGAAAGGTCTTTTGGATTGGGCTGCCAAGGATAATTCAGGCAAAAATTAAGACAGTCTGCTGGATTGAAAACCTGAAAGGGCGGTCAAGGCAAAAGTTAAGATAGAACAAAAGGTGAAAGAAAAAGCTTCCTAGGTTAAAAACCTGAAAGCGCAGTCAAGGCAAAAGTTAAAGCTAAAAATAAAAAGGTATGCTGGGCTAAGCCGTCAAGGATAGCTCAGGCAAAAAGAAAGAAAAATAAAAGTTTGATAGGTCACCTCACATCGAGTGGCCTATGCTAAAGTTAGAACATCACTTGGTCCCCTCGCTACAAAATCGTTGGGTATGGGTTCACAAGGCAACAATACTCAACAATCTCAATTGAAGAAAAATCCATAAGCATTCAAGAAGTATCCAAAGTACCAATCTAAAGTTCATAATCTAAAGCAAGCCACGCAAGGCCCAAAAAGTACCAACGGTTCATAAAAACAATCATAACCTAAGCTATCGGGGGATCTTGTCCCTGGTGACCCTCCTGAGTCTGACCCTAAGTATCTGCCAGCAAATAATCCATGTCTATGGTATATGGTCCTCGGCGTCACCAGCACCGGTAGCCGGCTAGGTGGGGTCCCTAATCTCTTAAGTCCCTGTGATGGTCCTAACAGCATCAGCTCCCTTAGTATGCTGATCTATGCCCCTCTGAGTCACTTGATATGCAGAAAAATGATCATTGGAATCATCATTTGATGGCTCAGAAGTCCGCCTATCCTCAGTCATGCGAGCTAGCTGTGCCTGTAAAATCTCAATCTATCTCCTAGCTCTCAAGTTTACCTCCAGTATAGGGATCCGATTTAACTCTGTAGTAGCTACCCGCAGCTCCTCCTCTAGGAAACTAGCCCGATCCTCAACAGCCTCTAAGTCCTCTAGCAGATCTATCCCGTTCCATAGCCATCAGGGTCTGCATAAAAATCATGAGATCAGTACATATATATAAATGTTATAGGATGCATGCATAGTTTGTTATATTTCGCAGGTAAATAAGAAGCTCACCACAACTAAAGCATCTTGTGCCATCATCATATCCCTGGTCAAGAAGCACCTCCATGCAATCCTCTCTGCTTCAATTACAAACACCTATGGAAACCAATCCAGTCAATTCAGAGTTTATATCATAAATTTAACATGGATACAAGCTAAGAATTTAGCATAAGGGCTTACATGGGCGCCAAGAGGAGTGAAGCTGATGGTGTAGACCGACTCCTCCAGCCTGCATATAGTGCGCTTCCCTAAATGGTTGATAAGGCGGAAGGTAGAATCTAGGTTAGTCTAGAGGATGCCCTCCCTGAAACCTTTGACAATCTTGGCCCGCTTCCTTAGTGGAGCCTGATCAGCTGGTGCCTCAGGGACAATAGCAGCGGCAATGGCAGCAGCAGCAGGTTGCTTCTTCTTCCAAGTAGAAGACTACAATTCAAGTTTATAAATTGTCAGACCAAAGGTTGGTACAAGTAATGGTAAAAGAGTAAATGATTCATAGAGCTAAGTTGGAAGATATACCCGAGTAGAAGAGCCCACAGACTGGGAAATGCCCTTAGTCTAACAAACCAGGAAAGGTCCCCTACGGTCACCTCCGGCTCCATTATCGCCACCCTCATCGTCATCATCGTCGTCGTCGTCTCGTTAGTGGAACTCGTGAGGAATATCTCCCAAATGGACCCTCAGGCATTGATAGAGTAGTGAGGTATGGATGAAATTAGGATAAGAACCCTCAACGGATAACACTCGGACTCCCTCGCCTAGTAGATATAACCCCTAGTCCGTCCCCGGCATCAAGTGTGGCTAGTATACACCTACAGGGACAAGTAGAGGGCTAGACCTCTCCACTACAGAGCTCATCCGCCAATCACAAACCCGCTCACCTAGATACCACTCAAAGGAAAGTGGTGACTCTAGAACGAACCAGGTGGTCATCCACCCCATGCCGCATATCTTCGATCTCGTTGTGGATGACCATGTGCACCCATGGGTAACGAATAATCTACATATAATCATAGCACACTGTAAGAACCATAACTTTATAAATACATTTTATCACTGATAATTTGTTAAATTGAAAATATAGGTTCAGGCTTAAAAGGTTTACATGATGGGAACGCAGCTGTCGGATGTACTCTTGATACTCTTCAACGGTCCTAGGTTGCTGCTGCTAGAGATCCATCCACCTGGATATAATATGAGGTGTCTCAGGCAAACCGATAAGCCTAGCCTAGGGATAAAATGGTGCTCAAATGCCCACATCTGCAAGTAGAATCAAAGTCAGTCGTAGGACAGTTTCAATATAAGGCTAAAAGCATAAGGAAAGTTCAGTGTTTACTAGGAGTAGATGGCTGATTTTTAGCTTAGCCTACTAGCCCTGAACCCCAACATCCAGGCTATAGTACAGCTGAGCCAGAATAGCCCGGCAGTAGTTCTTGCCAGGCACGCTGGTAAGATCCTCCACATCAGAAAGCAAACCATAGTTAAGGTTGCTCGAGTATACAGGAAAGAAGACGATTGATAGGAGGCTCAAGAGGAAGGACCTAGCATACTGATCCCTCTTATCCATAGCAATCGATCTCGGCTATGCTCACCAGTAAGAATGCAGGTCCCTGTACGTGAGCTTTTCCTTCCCACCAAGATGAAGCCTAAGAAGTCTTTGTACATAGTCCTTCACCTCAGCCCATGAATGCCAATGATCGGCATACACATTAAAGTGGATGATATCTCCTCTCTAAGCTAACCCAGTCAGTGCACACATGTCAGACGGGGTGATAGTGACCTCCCCTATTGGCAAATGGAAGGTGTTGGTAGTCTCTGACCACCCCTCAGCCAGTGCAGCGATGGCGTTAGGAGCCAAAGTCTTTAGCCCCTTGGGATTGGCCCTGAACAATATTAGAGAAGCCCAGAACATTGATTCGGGCCATCAACTTATCATCCCCATCGGTACCGATCTCCTTGTACCACTTTTGGTAGAAACTCAAGGCCCCAACTGTCCTAAAAGGGAACTGTAAAAGCAAAATAGCAGTACAATAGGGTTAGAATACAGTGATTAAGTTAGAAATTAAAAGAAAAGTGCAGTATATGGAGTTTTAGACATTCTATCATGGATAAGGGTACTCTTACGGGTGGGCCCTACCCGTACGGATACCATGCCCCCACACCAGTACAGGTCCCCCATACCAGTACAGGTCCCTATAAACAGTACCGATAGGAGAAAAAGTTCCCGAAAAGCCATTTTCACTAAATCACAACCAAATCTCAGCAAAAACTATCCTAAAAGTTCCCTGGACTAAAGTTACATGCATAAGGCCCTATTTCAGCACCTAAAACACCCTGAAAGCATGCCAAATCAAAGGAATCCCAAATTGGGGGAAAATTGAAAATGGTGGATTTTGATTGACTTACTTGGAGTTTGAAGGGGTGTGATTCAGGAGAAGGGATCACAGGGACCTCAGAGGAAGGATTACAGCTGAGAAAAGAGTCCATTTCCCGGAAAGCATATCCAATGGCCATCGGACATCACTGGAGTTTTTTACTACTAATCTGGGGGCAGTTCCTTGCATCTTAGAACGAAACGACCAGCATCAAGAATCTTCTCATACATCTTTTGGTTGATTTGAGTGAGAAATCACCAGAATTTGGGAGAACTGGAAGTTTTGGTGAATAGAGGGAATAGGGACTATTCGTGTTTTTAAAACTGCCCCAAAGCACCTGTACCAGCGCCCCACAGCCGTATGGGTCCCTTATTAATAAATTGCCACCCATACCGGTTTGGCTCACCCCGTACGAGTCCCCTCCTACCACCAAGGGGGAGTTTTTAAGTGAGAGCATTATAGGGATACCCAGTCCAGATTAGGGGACCAACCCCGCTTCTTTTAAACCCTGTAAGTCAGTTAATCATAGGGAAAAACCCTTAGCTCACCATGATCCTTGATCGAAGGGACCAAAAATTCCCATTTTGACAAATCGATCAAGAACCAAAGTAAACCATTTTTGAATTAATCACTAACCAAGAAATCTTTATGTATAGGTCCATCCTAGCATAGGAGTTCTTCCTCAGCAAATTAATCTTAATGGGAAAGGCTTCCCTAGTAGAGGAGGCTTTACTCAAAGGATATCACTTCCCTCCCCAGCCGAGGAATCACTCAAGGGTCATACCCCCATCATCAGGAACCCTAGGGGAACCTTATCCTAGGGTCAGTCCCCAGTAAAGGAATCACCAGATCCCAAGGGCATCCCCCCAATTTCCTAGCGAAGGAATCATCAAGAACCCTAGGGGTACCCCCCACCAACCAAGGGGCATCCCCTCCATTTCCCAGCAGCGAAATCATCAAATCCCAGGGGCATTCCCCCACCAACCCAGGGGCATTCCCCATTCCCCCAAGAGCAGAATCAGTCAATCTAGGGGCATCCCCCCATTATTTAGACCGCCTAAAGGAATTCTTTGAGAGGCACCCCTCCAAGGGGCATTTCGTTACAGCGATCGAGCCAAACCTGACATTTCCTAAACAAAATTTTTAGTTTATTTCATCCGCACTTCTTTATTCTTAGTTGAAGGGGTAAAAGTATTTTTGTTTCCACAAAATAAAGAGGTGTCTGCTTCGACAATGACTAACTCAGTGTTTGATTGTTGTAACTTTTCAGGTTATTCTAATTCCCTAGCAGGATAGTCATCCGCCTTAGGAAAGGGATACATCACCAGTCAGGAAAGTTGATTCGCCTCAAGAAAGGGATACATCAGTCAGGAGAGTCATTCACCTCTGGAAAGGGATACACCATTAGCCAGGAAAATTGATCCGCCTTAGGAAAGGGATACACCATCATCAGCTAGGAAAGTCGATCCGCCTTAAGAAAGAGATACACGCATTCTCCCTAGTTGGGTCACTAGGGATATATACGATAGCAAAAGGAAATTCATCCGTCTCAGGAAAGGAATATTCTCAGTAGCAAAAGGAAAGTCATCCGCCTCAGGAAAGGGATACGTATTGGCAAGGAAGGTCATTCGCCTCAGGAAAGGGATATGAACAGTAGGAAAAGGAAAGTCATCTGCCCCAAGAAAGGGATATGCATGGTAGAAAAAGGAAAGCCGTCCACCTCAGGAAAGGGATACACATTCCCCAGTAGAGTTATAAGGGGTACGCATTATCAAAGGAAAGAGGTTCGCCTTAAGAAAGGAACTAACCAATATCATCACCATAGGTATGATTTCTAAACCCTCGCTCATAACATGAGATCATACAGATCTGTATCTGCGATGATCCTATGAGGGGCAGTCTGTGAGAACTAGATTTTATCAATCTGTCTCACAAAACGATGATAAGAGCTATATGATGCAATGTCTTTCAAGTGTTATCCATCAGAGGTGTTTCTACTACTGCAAAGTTGAGTTTGACCAAAGTTTGGAGACCTAGTTTGCCCTTAGGGACCCGTACAGGTGTTGCCTGGGGGTATGGATCCACTAGCAGACCTATACAGGTCAAGTTTGCCCTTAAGGAACCATACGGGTGGGGCCCGACCTGTACGGGTCCTCTTATTGCCTAAACAGGCTCTTTTGGATGGGAATCCTTTCCATTTCGGGAAAAGGCAGGTCATGAACGCGATTTATTACGTTCAAACCTCCTTTCCCCTATAAATAGGGCCCTTCTCTTCATATTTTACACACACACAGATCTCATACAAAAAATATACTAAAACTCTAGCAATTTCTATAAGTGTAGGAAAGGTATAGTGGGGGTATAGGAGGTATAAAATAGGGAGAAAACCCTTCGTTTGAGGTTTTGTCCACATTTTATTCATTCCTAGCTACTTTTATTAGGATTTAAGGGAGGTTATATCCACACAAATGCTCACTTAAATAGTCCTATTTCATCATCTACTTTGGTCGGACTCTCCTAACAGTTAAGGGATCATCTCAAAGTGGGTTCATGCCGCATAGGTAACGCTCTTGAGTTTGAAAGAGACTCACATCTTAGTTATTTTGCTATTATTATTCTCTGTTTCTTCTATCATATCAGTTCCTTTCATTTCTTGTTTCGGGTCTAGTCCTAACCTGTATGAGCCTTATTGTCACCATATATCCCCAAAGTTATCAAATCGGTGCGCCATACTCATACGGAAGGAAATCGCTTTTTATTTTATTTTTCTGTCATCAATCTGTTAATCTATTAATCTGTAAACTGAACTTAACAAAGTTTCTGCTTGGACCAGATAGGACCCGTATGGGTACACCATATCCATTCCGATCCTCCCTGGTAGCTATACAGGTCCATCCCATCCGTACGGGGTACCAGTCCCAGGCAAATTCTAGAACTCATTTTAACTGGTTAAAAATCAATCCAACTCACCATATGCCATAATATCATTTTCACTAATAATCTCGTAAATCAACCCACAAAAGTTAAAATGTGTTTTCACAATAAAATACACTGAAGTGCTGACCTATGATGTGCTATAAACTGTGCTAAAGTCTGTGGATGCAGGGGAATTTAATTTCATTTTTGTTTTATAACTTAGAACAAATGTATAGGTTCTCTTTGCAATTCCACCATTTTTACCCCGGTTGTAATTTTTGTTCCCCCATTTATTACTTGTGCTTTATTGTAATATTTAAACGCATGTAACTAGTGTGAAAGAGTGTAGAAATAGGATTTCTATGGTAATTCCCTAAATGATGAAAACTAAAACAGTTTTATGCGGTGAATGTAATTTTGAATCAACTAAATGAGAAATAAGTGACTCATCCGATACCCGAATCTCTGATCCAATAGGTATGAGTCTCCCACCAAGAGGGAATCGTACCAAAACTCTTTCCTAAGTAGACCACTTGGGTGGTGACTCTATTAATTGAATCAAGATTTGGGTCTCGATTCTTTTATTCATTAAAATTGGGTTATTGTGCAAACTTTAACTAAAAATGTTTTGTCAGGCCTAAATCCAACCAAACCCCCAGTGGGCCCCGCCTCTCACACAGGCGCCAAGGGAGACCCACACATCATCGACACCACAAAGTGGCAACTTTGCTGGGGAATTAATCTTTTAACTTTCAAAACATTGGTCTGTTTTAAGAGCTTAAAAGATTAAGATGAGCATCGAAAATCATTTACTTGGTTCAAACCGCTTTTATTTTCATCATTTGGGAAAATTATCACACTCTGTCTTCTAATCTCCTTCTCTCTTTAGCTAGATGCGCTCTTCTTATTGCGCTAGGTTAGGGTGCCTTATTATTTCTGTGACACTCACAAAAGTGTTACCCATGCCTGCTAGGAATTGGGGACACTCTAGTGGGTGGAGCACTCATTGCCATCCCCCTCCAAAAGAGGCTTGATGCGATGGGAACCTTCTACATAAACTTCTAATATGTCCCTACACCATTCTTATCAAAATCCGTAGAATTTTACCCTTAGGTATCCTGATTTCTTTGTGAGATTAGACTAAGGAAGAATACCCTCAGACTCGACGGGAGAAATAAGGATGGAATGGATCACTTCTCATGTGTTGTGTTGCATACCCTTGTGATTAACCCCACCATGCATCATTGTAATTTATGCATGCATACCACATCCAATGCATGTACTGACCTCTTGGTTACCGCCTTAGTTTAGAACAAAAATCGGCAACACCTTCTAGCACTCATCCCTGTCACTATCATGGCTCAGCTTTGTCAGTCAGTTCAACCAGTGAACCCAACTCTCTGCACCGTTAGTAGTAGGACTCATTCATTCCATCAAGAAGCTATTCTCCAGTATCTCTGTAGTAAGGATTCGAGTCGGTTGCTAAACTTTATGGTTATGCCAAAGGGGATAATCCTCCCTTATTTCATAGGTTTACCCTATGGCATGACCCATGACCAAGTGGTTCATCCTATGACTCTTGATGATATCTCACCTTGGGGTAGTCCTTTATTGAGCCTTTTTAAGAAACTGAAGAAATACCAATTGATTGATCATCTCTGACAGTATGTTCCACCAAAACCTGAGGAGAGGGGCGACTTCTGCATATATCATGTCAGCCCTGATCATCCAACCAAGATATGTAAGGATCTCCTCAAAGCCATTACAGCACTAATTGACAAAGGAAAAGTCTGTGAGCCCCAAATTAGAGGGGATAAAGTAGCCATGATCAACTCGAGATAAGAAGAAACCAAGGTACGGAAACCCATCATGGAGACCAAGAAAGCAAGAGAAGAGCAGTCCATGCTTGATCTTATAGCTATCAGACTGTGGAGTGGAGAATTTGTCCATGACTACTTTCAGTGGTGGTTAACGATCGCGGTGTCCTTTAAGAGGAAACCTCAGGAGAAGGAATTAGCTAACCGGTTCATCTTCGGGTTATCTCCTCAGCTCCATAAGATAGCATTTGTGAGTGCGTACAAAACTATCCTTGAGAGCTGCGAATCAGTTATAGAAGCCAAAAAATGTGCCAAACAAATGGAAGATAGTGACCCATCAAAGATTGAAGTAGATAAAGCCATTGATACCCTTACCACTTCAATATGCACTATCTTATACTTAGGGGATAAGAAGAAGACATTGATCTAGGGGGCCTTGAGAAACCTGGCCTAAGGCACGAGGGAAGTTATGGACAATGTATTGACCGAGAAACAATTGCAAGACATGGATCGCGACCTGACTCATTCTGATGAGTGACTAAGAAGGCCCTCCGCCTGTGGAGGATGATAATGAAATAATATGTAATGAAAATGATGTAGCCTTTGGACACACTAATAATAATGATAATGATTTTGCTTACTTATTTGATGTTTCTCCTAATGGCACCATGCATTCATCTAACCATACGCGTAACATTTTTAGCATTCATGATGCTTCATTGCATGACATTAATTTGGGTACTAAGGAAATCCAAAAATGGTAACAATATCCAGTGATTTGACCCTTATCAAAAAAAGAGAGATGATAATAGTACTTATAAAACATGTTAACGCTTTTGCTTGGTCCTACGAGGACATGCCCAGGGTAGATCGCCAAAATGTCGAGCATCGTATCCCGACTGATCCTAGATTCAAATCGATCAAACAAAAGTTAAGAAGGTTATGTCCAGAATGGGTCATTAAGATCAAAGCTGAAGTTATTAGGCTATTAGAAGCCAAATTCATCGATGTAATTGAGTACCTGACATGGTTAGCAAATGTTGTCCCGATTCCTAAGAAAGATGGCAGGGTCAAAATGTGTGTCGACTTCCACAAGCTGAATAAGGTATCTCCCAAAGATGACTTCCTATTACCATATATCAACGTATTTGTAGATAGCACCGCTAGGGCCATGATGTACTCATTCTTAGATGGGTTCTCTAGGTATAATTAGATTCTAATGGACATCATCGATAAGGTAAAGACGACCTTCATCACAGGATTGGGAGTATACTATTATAAGGTGATGCCTTTTGGGTTGAAGAATGCAGGGGCAACTTATCAAAGAGCTGTGACAGCCTTACTACACGATATGATCCATAAATCGGTTGAGGTTTATGAAGATGACATGCTAGTAAAGTCTAATATGAGGGAAGAGCACCCTAAGAATTTGGAAAGGTTCTTGACTAGAATCGAGAAGTACAGCCTGTATTTGAATCCAAAGAAGTGTGTATTCGGGGTTACCTCGAGAAAGCTTTTAGGCCACATCGTCAGTCAGAGAGGAATCTAGGTCGATCCTGATAAGGTTAAAGCTATTCCAGAAATGCCTATTCCTAAAATCGAAAGGGAAGTCAGGTCATTCCTTGGATCACTCTAGTACGTGAGTCATTATATTGCCAATCTAACAACCATATGTGAGCCAATCATTAAGTTGTTGAGAAGGAAGCAGCCGATAGAGTGGAATGAATAATGCCAGATAGCATTTGACAAGATAAAGGCTTATCTTATGAGCCCCCCAGTTTTAAAGCCTCTGATGCCCGACAAGCCACTGATTCTATATTTGGCCATAAAAGAGTCATTTGTAGGGGCAATGTTGGATTAAGGAATAAGAGGATAATAGCGAGCATGCCATCTAGTATTTAAGGAAGAAGTTGTTGGAATATGAGAAAAAATACATAGTAGTAGAAAAGACTTGTACAACGATGGTATGGTTGACTAAGAAGTTGAGGCACTATTTCCAATCCTACAAAATTCAAGCAGTTGCAAAGCTTGATCCAATGAAGTATCTTTGTCCACGTTGGCGGGGAAACTCTCTCGTTGTCTCCTGCTACTGTCTGAGTTTGATATCGAATATGTCATAAAGAAGGTCATTAAGGGAAGAGTAGTGGCTGAGTTTTTGGCAAGTCAACCCCTAGGGTCTAATTATGTTGAAAATCTGGATTTCCCTGATGAGCAGTTAGCAGAAGTGAAGTCTGAAAAGGCGGAATGGACCATGTATTTCGACGGGCCTATGAATCAAATGGGCGTAGGTCTTGAAGTTCCTAATCAAGAAGAACTTAACTAATTTAATAGACAAGAATTACCACGGTAGGCTGGTTGAAATTACCACTTCTAGGGATACGTACTATCATATGATTTCATAATGGAAGAACTGAGTCCTCAGGATCCCAACTGTGAGACATAATGATGTTTTAACCAATAAAAGCAAGTGCAATAACAAAACTGGCGCTTTTGAAATGAGTTCTAATTTTTGCATAGGCCATTCGATGTGAGATGACCTATCGAACATTTTATCTTCATTTCTTTGTTTCCTAATTTTTGCCTAAACTATCCTTGACGGCTCAATCTAGCGAACTTTTCTTTCCCTTTTCTTTGCCTTAACTTTTGCATGGACCACCCTTTCAGGGTTTTCAATCTAGCAAGCTTTTTCTTTCTTTTTCTTTCGTCTTAACTTTTGCCTGAACTGCCCTTTCGGGTTTTCAATCCAGCAGACGTTTTTTGAATTTTGCATAGGTCTGATTTCTTTTATGACCTATCAGTATTTTTATCTTTTGTTGGATTAGGCATACACGCAGTAAAGATAACAACAAAGATGCACAAAATGTAGAAAATTGATGTTCACATACTTGCAATTATTTTACCTAAATACATGCATGCATTCGTAAGACCAAATCCTTAACAAAATCATAACATGTTCATTGATGAGATTAATTTTAGTACATAGGCAATGGTATCAATTTCCAATGGTTAACCCCTACTGCCTATTGGTCTTTTTACAGATTTTTTAAAAAGCAACTGACATTTTTCTTTCAATGACCTAACTTTTGCCTAAGCTGTCCTTTTCGGGTTTTCAACTTAGCAAGCTTTATTCACGTTGGAGTACCCTAACTTTTACCTGACCAGTTTATGGAATATCGATCAGCGGGCTGCACCTTAAGTTTTGCCCGAGAAGTAGAGGACCACTAGTCGGGTGATTTATTCTTTGTCTCTTTTATTCGTTGTGATGCCTTTCTGTGATTTAGTTCTTTTGACCTAGACATGATAACGCTTAAGCCTATCTTGATTCATTGGATTCACGAAATCATTTCCATCCATATCCATGAGCTTGATTCCTCCTTTGCCAAGGACTTTCTTAACTAGAAATGGTCCTTCCCAATTAGGCCTAGACTTGTCCCTAGAGTTAGTGTTAACATGCGATAGTTGTTTGAGGACCAAATCACCTACCCTGAGAGGTTGCTTCGGGTATCTAATTTTGTTGTTGTAAGCTCAAACCATGCACTGCTGATACATTTATAGGTGGTCAAGTGCCTTGAACCGCTTCCCTTACTATTGATGTTGAAAGTGATTCTTCCCTCTTTGTGAAAGAAGGAGATCATGTTATTATGGGTTTTGGGACTCTGTGAGGTAAAGTGCCTCCTTTCTTTTTAATAAATGGAGAAAGCATAGAAATGAGGAGGATTGAAGGAACCTATATTGATAAGAAATTCCACTTCATTGAAGGTTTTGGAAGATCATTGTGCTCTTCTTCTTGAAGATTTTGGAAGAGCATTCGATTGGGTATTTAAGCTTGCATGAATTTTAGATTGGTGTGGGTCTCAGTCTTTTTCTTTGATGTGGTGCTTTTGCTGTTGGACATGTTTGCCTTGCTTTCCTCTTGGGCTCTTTGGTCTACTTTCTTGATGATGTGTACCCTTCCCCCCTCGTGAAGAAAGATAAGCAAAGACCTAAGGCTATCATGTATGCTAAACACTATCTATTTCTCCTTCTTTAGTGATAAGTTTTAACCATTGGATTTTTATGCCATTGCAATATACTCAAAGCCAACTTCATTAATAAATTTGATGATATATATAAGATTGGTTTTATTATGAGTGTGTTATGCCTTTAAAATGAAATACTCAAACAAAATGTGAATGGAGAGTGCATCAATTTATCCATGATATGCCTCATAAGTGGCATTATTTACATAAAAAATGATTGCCACATTAAAAATTACATCATTTGGACCATCCACCACAAGCGGAGGGCCTTGTTGGTCCGTCTCGATAATACTGGCAGCCAAACTGGTAGTCTCGGCATGCAGGTTTGCATGAGCTTCTTCGGCCACCGCTCTTGCTAAGTTCTTAATGGCCTTACTTATAGGATTTCCCTTCTCATCCCCATTCCATTTCTTCTCCATAAGTACAGCCAGGGCTTTAGTGATAGATTCGACTGCTTTACTCATTTCATCCCCTTCAGTACTCTCACAAGCTTCCACAGATTCTAAGGTTTCAATCATGCAGCCATTCTTAAAGTCGTACACATCATTGAAGATCTTAAAACCAAGGACTTTACTTCCTCCTATCTCACTAGGTTTCTCCTCACCTGTAACCACCTTCTTCTCGACCTCAGACCCTATTATGAGACATGAATGGGGTTTGGACTTCCCAGCACATAGGCGATTTCCCAAACCAAGTCTAAGTGGCAATGGTACAGGTATGATGGGTTCTAGCATGCCCTAAAGATTCTTCACAAGCCTCTTTCCTTTCATGTATCCTTGCTTCATCATGATCTTCTCAATCTTAAGGGATATGTATTCCCTAACTGAATACTTTGCACCCCAGTGAGCAATAGCCACCCTAGATTCCTTCTCCTCGACTTCTATAGCTGCTATAACGGATGGTTCATCAGCCTTAATGGTCACTAGCTTGCCATTGTGGATGAGCTTGACTTTCTGGTGGACTATGGAAGGGACAACCCCTAATGCATGAAGCCAAGGACGACCCAACAATAATGAGTAAGTAACATGGATGTCAAGGATGGCGAACAAGACTTTGGACTTCACTTCCCCAATTGTAACCCCAGCTTCGAAAACTCCAATGACACTCCTCTTTGTATCATTATATGCCCTTATAATAGTATTAGATTTCTCCAACATCGACTCACCAAATCCCAAGTGATGAAGGATCTTAGAAGGGCATAGGTTGAGGGCGAAACCATCATCCACCATAATACATAGGATAGAACAATTAAAGATTTGCACCTTGATAAAAAGTTCCTTATTATGCTTGCTCCCTTCAACTGGTAGATCTGATGGATAAAACATAATGGGTTCAACATGACTGGGAGAAGATTCCCCAATAACTGAAAACACCTTAACCAAGGAAGTGGATGGTAATCAACCTTTCTATTAAACCACTGCGATGATCCTCAAAGTCGATGAGAAGCTGCCAAATGTTGTACTTGGCAGGGGTAACTTGCAACTTCTGGATAAGAGGGGTGACCTTCGAATCTACCTTTCCAGTACTAAGTAGAGTTTGAGTCTCAAGAGGAGGTGTAAAGGTCGGTCCTTGATTGACACTTGGGATGACCTAGATGTAAACATCTCTACCTCTTCTTCTTTTTGGGAGGACATTAGGAGCCACCCTCCCATTTTGGGTAACATGCAACACCCCATCCTTCAAATAACTCCTCCCCCCGGAGGTTTCAACCAACAAGGTTGGCCCTTCGAGGTCATTACTCTACAATACATAAGCATCAATATCAATTGGTTTAGGTTGGACCAACATAGCTTCCTCATCATAAGAGCCCTCTAACTCGTACGCATCAATATCAATAGGGAAAGGTTCATCGGGTAAAGCCACTACCGAGTGAACCATTGGATTGGCTTGCATGATCATATTAAAAACATGATGGGAGGGCAGTCCAGACTAAACGGTCGCAACTTGTTTCTCCAAATTCGATAGGGGGTTATTCATGGTTCTTGGCTTAAGTTCAGGTTCTTGGATCTTCTTCTCTCTAATCAGGCCATAAATAGCCTCATTTAAATCCCTACAAGCGCCAGTGTGATGACCCTTGCTAACATGATAAGCATAAAATTAATCCTTGTCCTTATGCTTGGGAGTAATATAGGGCTTGAGACTTTGGAGAAGGCTGAGTGCCCTCAACTTACTAAAGATGGCAGGCAGCGATGCCTTCTAAGGGGAAATGCCATCCTCAATGGTACAAACTGTAGCCACTTCTTCTTATACCATTGTGGTTTTAGGATCTAAACCAGACCTCGACTTAGAGGCCTGGGCTGGGGCTGACGGGTCATTATTCTTGAACCAAGGTTTGGTCGGCACACTCGCCTTCTCCAATTCCTCGATCCTCTCCCATTTTTTGGCCTTCTCAAAGACCTTAATATAGCTAGAGAACTTATCCATACCAAGAACCTTGCGATATGCGGGCAAAGCACCATCCATCAAATTTATGATCATCTTGGGAAGACTAAGGTAATCTTTCAATACGATTTGGGTAGCCATCCACCTCTCGAAGTAAGGTTTAAACTTCTCATTGGGGGCTTGTTTGATAGCCTCCAAGTTTTGCATAGTGGTCTTGATAGTGGCGTTGATGAAAGCCTCAGATAAGGCCTTCCAATCTCTAGTCACTCCATTGGACAAAGTATTGTACCATTCAATAGCAGGGCCCTCCACAGTGCAAGGAAACATATTGGCAAGGACTTTGTTGCTTAGCTTTCTTATCCTCATTACCCTTTGGTAGGTAGTGATATGAGATTGAGGCGGACCCGTTCCCTTATACTTCGCTATGCTACGTATACTAAAGTTTTTGGGGACCCAATCCTCCTCCCTAGTGGCTTGAATGGATAATTCTGATGGCTGAATGCTGGGATTAGTAGTAAGTAACTTCTATAATAGATCACGTAATTCCATAAATAAAGATGATCCATTGGACTGAGCAACCACACCCAAGGGTAAACCTGCTGATTGAGGAAAGATTTTTCCCTTAGGCGTGGCTGGATCATATGCCCCAAATTGAAATGCCGACGGTATGAATCCTTGGCTAGGCTGGGCAAACTGACAGATGGCTGGCGGAACTATCATACCCACTACCAGCAATAGCTGGCTAACTGAAACAAATGGACCAACTGAACCTAACTGATCAAATTGACTGGAAGATTCTCCCTGTACTTGAAGAGGTGGTAACTGAGACTAGTGAATGAATTGTGAGCAACCCTTGAAAGGGGAGGCTGCTCACTAACCACTGCAAGCACCGTTGGAGTCCTAATGACTCCACCCTGAGAGATATTAGCCATTCTTTCCTCAGCCAAAATTTCCCTAATGGAATCTAGCATCTTATCATTCACTCGGTCGAGGAACTGATCACTTCTCAGATACTGCGAGAAGGCATTTGCAATCTCTGGCCTAATATCAGCCCTTGACATATTTGCCTCCTCACCAGTAACCATATCCTCAACCTCATCGTCTATCTGGCCCTCCGGAGTCAAAATGTGAGACATTTCTTCAAACTAGTGGTTAGCTTCGAGATCAAAAGGACTAGGCTGATTGCTTGAACAACTACCCAGAGAAGGAGGCGAAGGTGTATCTCAACCCTTAATTGAATTGGAGGTGGTGAAGGTAGGACTGGAATACAACCAAATGGACTTAAGGTCACTGCCAAGCTTTAACTCTCGCTGAGGTAGCAACTAAAAGATCAGTACATGCATGAGATGGGGTATTCATGCTCATTGCAACAATGCGTGGTGAGGTTAATTACAAGGGAATATACAATATAGCACATGCGAAAAGTGTCCTCCAATCTTATTCCTGCCATCAATTCTGATGGTATTTTCCTTTGATTACCACAAGGATAATAATGGGCGACCTAGTCTAATCTCGCCAGAAAAAGGTACCTAGAAGGTAAAATTCTATGGCTTTCGATAAGAAGGGTTTACGAACGTAATGGAAGTTGATGTAGTAGGTTCCCATCGCACCAAGCCTCTTTTGGAGGGAGATGACAATGAGTGCTCCACCCCTAGAGTGTCCCCAATTACTAAGCGGGCATAAGTGACACTTTTAAGAGTTTCGCTGAAAAGAAGGGGCACATTAACCTATAGCTAGAAGAAGAGCGCATCAAGCTAGAGAGAATGAGATGAGAAGATAGAGTGTAATAATCTTCCCAAATGATGAAAAAGGAAACAGGTTGAATTAAGTAAATGATTTTTGGGGCTCATCTTAATCTTTTAAGCTTTTAAAATAAACCAAAATTTTGTAAGATAAAAGATTATTTTCCCCAGCAGAGTCACCACTGTGTTGTGTCAAGGATATGCGGATCTCCCTTGGTGCCTTGCGGTAGGGTCCATTGGAGGGGTTGGTTGATTTAGGCGTGATGAAACCATTTGGTTCAAGTTTGCACATTTAAATAAATTTTATGAATAAAAGAATCGAGACCTAAATCTTGATATAAATGATAGAGTCACAACCCAAGTTGTCTACTTGGGAAAGAGTTTTGGTATGGTTTGCATTGGGCGGGAGACTCATACCTTTTGGATCAGAGATTCGGGAATCGGATGAGTAAGTTATTTCTAATTTAGTTAATTCAAAATTACATTCGCCAAGTAAAATAGTTTTCTTTTCATCATTTGGGGAATTATTATGGAAATCTTATTTTTCTACACTCTTTCACACTCTATTCATGCATTTACAATTTACAATAAAGTACAAGCAATAAATGTGGGAATAAAAATTACAACCGGGGAAAAATGGGGGAATGGAAAAAGTACCTATCCATTTGTTCTAAGTTATAAAACAAAATAAAATAAATTCCCCTGCATCCAAAAAGATTAGCACAGTTTATGACACATCATAAGTCAGCATTTTGTCAGGAAAAATGTGATTATGTTAGCGCATCGGTTTTGTGATCAATAGTGCCCGGGTGACTTCTAGGATCGGAGAGAAATAACGGGTCTTCAATGCATTTTGTTATGAAAACACATTTTAGCTTTTATGGGTTGATTTATCGGATTATAAGTGAAAATGATCGCATGACAAATGGTGATGTTAGATAGATTTTATAGGTGAAAAAGAGGAACTTTGGATTCTGCCTGGGGGCCAATGGTTGGGACCTGTACAGGTGCTGGTGAGGATCCGTACGGGTGTGGGGGACCCGTACGGGTCCTGTTTGGTCCCGGACAGAACTTCAATTAAAAAAACTTGATAGATTTATATAGAAGGAGTAGAATATGGAAAATGACAATAAAATAAATAAGATGTGAGTATCTTTAAAACTTAGGAGCGTATCTTTACGCCATGAATCCACTTTAAAGCGATCCTTATGCTAAGAGAGAGTCTAGCTAAAGTAGATGGTGACATGGTGGTTTTAGGACTATTTAGGCGAGTATTTGTCTAGACAAAACCTCCCCCAAATCCTAATAAATGAAGCTAGAAATGAATAAAATGTGGACAAAACCCCAAGGAATGAGTTTTCTCCCTATTTTGTGCCTTCTATACCTGAACTATACCCTTTCTATACCTATAAAAATAGATAGAATTTCTATATGAATTGCTTGATATGATTTTTATTTCTCTCCCCTTGAAATGAGGTAAAAAAGCCCCTATTTAGAGGAGGAAATCGGGTCTGAAAGCAATAAATTGCATTCATGACTGATTTCTCTAGAATAAGGTATGATTTACCTATTTGGGCAAAAGTGGCACCCATACGGGAGAGGAGGACCCGTACGACTCCCGGTGGGACCCGTACTGGTCCTTACAACCTGTATGGAGTTGTGGGTCCGTACGAGTCAACCCATGGACCGTACCCCAAGGTATGACCTGTACGGGTCCCTAAAGGCAATCTAGGTCTCCAAAACTTGGCCAAACTCAACTCTGCAGTAGTAGAAACACCTCTAATGGATAACATCTGTAAATAATTGCATTATCTAGCTCTCATCATTGTTTCGTAAGAAGGACCGTTAAAATCCAGTGCCCACATTGGGTGAGACGTTTAACACCAATAAAATTCCAAAGTAAATATATTAAGCAAGTTATAAGTCTTCCTTACTCAAATTTATGATACGATCTTTTTCGGCTATAAAGTGTTGCGTAAAGCATTCATTTCGTGTACATCAACCGGTAATAAAAATTGAGATAGGGTCTGCCTTAACAAAAATGGGTATTCTACCATAAAATTGGGGACTAGCCGCAGGACTGAGACACATTCAAGAAGATACTAATATAAGAGCACACGTCCCTTGGTTTAGGGAACTTGAATAAATTAGCAATTGTATGTGATGCAATTGGAATGGATTTCCAACTACAACTTACTAATATGGCTTGACTCATAAATTTGGGGGTCATATTAGACTAGTTGTAGATGCTACCTACTTGGAAATTTAGCTAGGCTAAACTTCCCGAATTCAATAGAATGGGCTATTGTAAATTGGAAAAATGGTAGGATAAAAGTATTTAATTAAAAGTCCTTATATTAAATACATGTACTATAATAGATTGAGTCTTATGGTGATTATGAGCCTTGTTTAAAAGAAAAAATGATGAAATTACCCTTTAAGGGAAATGGTGAACGAGCCATGAGTACATTGGAACTTATACATACAAATGTGTGTGGTCCAATGAGTGTTAAGGCACTAGGAGGATACTCCTACTTCATAACCTTTATTGATGATTATTCACGATATGGTTATATGTACTTAATGAAGCATAAGTCTGAAAGTTTTGAGAAGTTCAAAATATTCACAAATGAAGCAGAGAAACAACTTGAGAAAATATTAAAGCACTTCGATCTGATCGAGGCGGAGAATACTTAAGTTAAGTGTTTTAGGATTATCTGAAGGAAAATGGGATAGTTCCCCAGTGGGCCCCTCCTTATACACCCCAGCACAATGGAGTTTCTAAAAGGAGAAATTGGAATTTATTAGATATGGTTCAATCGATGATGAGCCAAGTAGATCTTAGTAAATCCTTTTGAGGATATGCACAAGAGAGCATAGTTTATGTATTAAACAGAGTGCCCTCTAAATCAGTTGACTTTACACCTTACCAAAGATGGTATAATAAAAGACCATCTCTAAGTCACTTAAAAGTATGGAGTTGTCCTGGTATGGTAAAGAGGATAGCATTAGATAAGCTGGATGCTAAGTCTGACAAGTGTTTGTTCATTGGATATCCAAAGGAAACTATTAGATATTTATTTTACCAACCCGAGGCATAAAAGGTATTTATATCTCAGAGTGCTCACTGTTTGGAAAAGGAACACTTACTTGCAAAAGTCAGTGGGAGCAATATTGAACTGGAGGTTCAAGAGGAAGAAATAGACAATCAGTTGATTGACCCCTTTCTAGATACACAAGAAGCTGTGATCTAAGAACAACCTGTCTAAACACAATGATTGCAAAGATTAGGTCATGTTCATAAAGGTCCTGAAAGATATGATTTTGTCATCACAGATGATAAGGAACTATATCTCATGGGGGATGATGAACTAAGAACTTTTGATGAAGCAATCAAAAGATCAAATTCTGATAAATGGCTTAAAGCCATAAAATTAGAGATGGCTTCCATGTATGAAAACCAAGTTTGGAAATTGGTCGATGTAGCAGAAGAGGTTAGACCTATCGGGTGCAAATGGGTCTTCAAGAAGAAGACTGACATGGACGGTAATATGATTACCTATAAGGCAAGGTTGGGTGCAGAAGGTTATAATCAACGTGAAGGTATTGACTATGATGAAACTTTATCACCGTTAGCCATGCTTAAATCCATCAGAGTACTCCTCGCCATTGCTTTTTATCGTGATTATGAGATCTGGCAGATTGATGTTAAAACAACATTCCTGAATGGGGATTTGGGCCGGGATGTGTATATGACATAACGTGAGGATTTTACATCTCAGAATGACTTAAAGGTATGGAAATTGTAAAGGTCCATTTATAGACTTAAGGAAGCATCCAGGAGTTGGAACATTAGGTTTGATCAAACAATCCGTGAACTGGATTTTTGTCCAAACATTAATGAGCCTTGTGTTTACAAGAAGGTTAGTGGGAGTGCAGTCATTTTCTTAGTATTATATGTTGATGACAATCTGCTAATAGGAAATGACATTTCACTTCTTCAAAGTATTAAAATATGGTTGTCAAGAAAGCAACCATGAAAGACCTTGGAGAAGTAGCATTTATACTAGGTATAAAAAATCTATAGAGATAGATCCAAGAAGCTATTAGGTCTTTCTCAAAGTACATATATAGACAAGGTACTGAATTTGTTTAACCTTGAGCATTCAAAGAAAGGTTATCTCCAGATAACAAAGGGAATAAACCTATGTAAGACTGAGTGTCCGAAGATAGCTAAGAAAAGAATGTGCATGAAGGATATACCTTATGCATTAGCGATAGGATCTATCATGTATGTTATGATATATACTAGGCTAGATGTCTCTCAACCCTTGAGCTTTACGAGTAGATATCAATCGAATCCAGGTGAAAAGCATTGGATGGTCGTCTAGGCAATTCTTAAGTACTTGAGAAGGACTAAAGATGAGTTCTTGATATATAGAGATAGTGACCTCACAATTAGAGGTTACACTGATGCGAGTTTTCAATTTGACAAGGATGACTTTAAATCTCAGTCAGGTTTTATATATGTGTTTAATGGAGGGGCAATATGCTGGAAAAGTTCCAAGCAGGAAACTACTGATGATTCAACCACAGAGTCTGAGTACATTGCTGTCTGTGAAGCAGCAAAAGAAGCTTTATGGTTAGAGGGATTTATTGGTGATCTCGGTGCGGTGCCTAAGATTGTTGATCCAATTATATTTATTGTGATAACAATGGTGCTATAGCTCATGCAAAGGAACCACAGTCTCACAAAAAAATAGACATGTACTTAGAAAGTATCATATAATCAGGGAGATTATTAATGCTAAGATAATAAGATTAGAATATGTCCCCACTGATCAAAACCTTGAGGATGGTCTGACAAAGCCATGGACGCAAGTTAAACATGACCAGCATGTGAAAGCATATAGAGCTATACATGGATAATTGGCCTTAGTGCAAGTGAGAGTTTGTTAGATATGATGTATGCCCTTAAGGAAATTATGGCGATATATCTTAATTATGTATTGGTACGAACGATTTGTTTAATTAATAAAGGCATTTAATCTTTTATTTATATCAATGTGTTCATATATATTGTGACTGGTTAAAATATATTCATTGATATCTTTGTACAAAGGTCCATGACATAATACAAAGCATGAAGTGAGAGATATTATAGTGGGACTATGTGTAGTGAGACCTGCTACATGTGCAATTATGACTATGTCTAAACTATCCATAGTCATAGTTTCATCAAGAAAGGATATTGATGGAGTAGTAAGACTAGCATGTGGTCAAATCTCTTGGAAAGGGTCCAAGCAGTTAACCTCCTAAGACTGAAGGTGGTGCCTTCAGTTTGACACATGGATAGATCTAGAAGATATATTGGAGACCGCAGTAAGATAAACACTTGGTATATATATATCAATGTGTTAGTGTTTATCTTCATATAGTAGCTTTGAGAATATCCTCATACTTGAGATATTAGTTATCATGTGTGGTACTATTGCTATATTTTGGGTCATACATATTCACTCATTAATTAAGGGTGCCACGGGTGATTACGGGTATAGTGATGACAACACGTTGGTAAGCTATGTATTCGGAAAGAATCCATCACTCTGGATATATTAAGGAGTTTTTACCAGGCCGCTTATTGAAGTGAAAATTACTATAAACCTCTGATCAGAGTATGTAATTGATAGAAATAGTTTCTAGTCAAACACATAATGGTAAAAAGTAATATACTTCGGTAACAAGTAAATAACTGGGATAGCTTGGAGCAACCTCACTATTGGGGGGTCAACACTTTAATCAAGCCTAACAGACCAGATGGTACTAAGATTAAAGAATGGAAGGAGTTCATTACATTGGACAACTATTTCATAAACCAGGATTAAGTCATAAGCATAAATGACGTTCCGAGTAATGGGAGATGGTGGACCCTTGCTACAGTCGTTTAAGGTAATCAAGTCCTATTCACGGTCTAGAACCTCGAGCCAATAGTTCCAATAGAACAAGGATTGGTCAAACCTTAACAGCTCAATACTTCGGGATCCTATAAGGTCACACACATTGGACTTTCATCGGACAGAGTAAAGAATTGATAGACTTGGTCTATTACAAAAATATTAAAGGGTTAGACTAGAGATTTTATTTATTGACCAGTAACTAATTTTATTAAGGTCATAAATAAATTAAAGTGTTGATTAAAATGATTAGATCATTTTATGGTTAAGCCAGAAATTTATTTTGAACAATATTTAATTTTACTAGGGTCATAAATGAATTAAAGTGTTAATTAAAATGATTAAATCATTTTATGGTTAAGCCAAGAATTTATTTTGACCCCTAACTATTTTTATTAGGGTCATAAAATAAATTAAAAGAAAAGAGGATTAAATTTAATCTCATATTAAATTCGCATTTAATCCCGCATTTAGGCCCTGTTCTTTCCAACTTATAAGTATCAGTACTGAACTGAACTGAACTGAAATGAATTGAACTTATTTCAGTGTAAATTTATATGTATGCAGTATTGATAAGTACTGAATAGTGTTAAACTATACTAAACTAGGCTGAATATAAGTTGAAAAAAACAGGGCCTTAATCTCGCATTAAATACGCATTTAATCTTGCATTAAATCTACATTTAATCGCGCATTAAATTCGCATTTATTACGGGGAGCCTTTACTCCCCATAAATAAAGAGCTCCCATTCCCCTTTCTCAAATGCACCACAAGCTTGTTCGAGCCTTGATTTGAGATTCCAATGTGATATCTCTCTAGTCTACTCAAGACCAAATTCTTTTTACTTCTGGTGAGTTTTGGAGTGGTCTAGCAGCTACTCAAAGCACTGCGGTTCTTCCACGTTGGGAGGTCTCGGTTGATGGGGTTTGTGTGGATACTTATAGAGGCTATCCTATACTTGGAGGGTTCTGCTAAAGCACGCTTCAACTGGTAAGTCCTCTAATTCCCTTTTAATTATTAAGTCCTTTTATAAAGCGTTTTAAGACTTAATAATTATTATGCTTAGGTTATAGTTCATGCTTAGCTTATTTTATACCTTGACTATAGCTTAGAGTTATAATATGTATAAAATAAAATATTTTTATGCTAGGATATAATTTAAAATTATGGTACGCCTAGTCTATTCATGCTAACTTAAGTAGACAATAGTCTATTCATGCTAACTTAAGTAGACAATTAATTTAGTTAAGGCTTTAATAAATTTATATGCTACTAATAGGAGTTCCTAGGGACAAGGAATAAAATTTTGAATTTCCGTCGTGCCCGTTATGCATGTTTAAAGTGACTGTCAGTTCCCAACACCAACACCATTTGAGAGGTTTCTTTGATATTCCTAGTGGGTGCTACTAGCAGATTGCAAAAAGATTCTTCCATGGTATCCACATGGTTGAAGGATTCAAAGATATGTTCATGATAACTATGATGGGGAGGAAAGTTTATTTGACTCCCAAACTGATTACAAATCTACAGGGAATTAGAATGAGAGGCCTAATAATGCGAGCTGAAAAAGATGAAGAACATGTAGATATTCCAGTAGACTATAAGGTGCATGCTGACTACAAGTTTGGAGAACTAACTGCCTCCATGTTCTCAAAGAAGGGGAATCAAGCCTATGAATTGGTAACTAAAGTTCTGTTGCCAAAGACTCCATCAACTGGAAGTTGTTCCAAGTTTGAGAGGGTGTTCATCTATGCCATTATAGAGGGCATGAGTATCAACTGGCCATTGGCCATTCTTCAAAGGTTTCTGAAGGTGTCCAAGCACATGGTATATGGGCATCTTGTAATAGAGATTTGCAGGGCGTATGAACTAGATCTGAAGGGATGGGCGCTAAGAAATACAGTGCTATACAATGTTATTGACTCCAGAGTACTCAGTAACACTCATTTCCATAATTTGAGATGTGAAGAAAAGTCCAAAGTCACTAAGTACGCAAAGCTGAAGAAGGGGGAGGTTAGAGTGAAGGACCCCAAGGCTACTTTGTCTTTGAAGCCTATCAAACCTGAAGAAAATTATCGGACTTTGGATGATTTTGTGGCTAGAGAACTAGAGGGAATCCCCGAAGCAAAGAGCTGAGCAAAGAGGGGTAAAGAAACAGAATAGAAAGGAGGTCAGGAAGGACTCCAAGAAGGATGTGAAGAAAGTGAGTTCGGCTAGCTCTTATCCTATGGTTGCCCCTATCCCTAAGAAATCCATATTCTCAAAGGGAACCAAGGATGTGAAGCCCAAGGAGCTGACTGTCAAGAAACTAGAGGAAGAAAAGAAAGCTGAAGAGGAGCTCAGAGAAGATGTGACTTTTAAAAGGCTAATTAAAGAAGAGAAAGAGTGATGATGTTGAGCTAGATGCTGAGAAGGGTGAAGGATAAGTTGTTACACTAGCACTTGTGCCTGAATTAGGTCAGTCCAGGAAGAAGTTTATGAAGAAGCTAACTGGAGTAGTCCAGAATGTTGAAGAATCTGAGAGAATGAAAGTAGTAGAGGCTGAAATATTGAGGAAAAAGTAGGAAGATCGAGAAGAGGAGAATAGGAGAAGAGCTAAGAGGACTACTTCTCAAGCTAAGATTGATGTGGAGATAACATATGTGAAAGCAACAACCAGTCTAGCTGAGAAATCTATTCCAGATGTTGTTGAGGAAATAATAGGTGCTCTACATGGTATTGAGAGTGAAGAAGAGCAGGGAGATGATTTAGAAATTGTTAATATAAACTCAGTTGAGTTTGACGTTAATAAGAAGGAAGAAGAAGACTAGTAAATAGTAGATTTGTCTATTGAGGAGGATAAAAATGAGAAGAGAGAGAGAGGATGAGAAGATTACCTATGAGGATGAAGGTGGTAATCGATGAAGATGAAATTGACCTAGAGGATAAGGAGGAAGTAGTAGTAGTTGAGCATGGAGCTCAGCTGACTGAGCAATTACCTCTAGCTCAAGTCAGTAAGCAAGTTATTGAAGGTGTTGAAGGAGAAAAGGCTGAGGAGCGGCAAGAAGAGACATTTTTATTCCCTAACCTATCCACTAAAATACCTCTCTCACCTACACCCCTTTCTATGCAACCTTTATCCACATCTGAAAACCAAACACCATCCACCTCAAGCTCTAACCAATCAAACACTTTCACCTCTGACCAAATAGAAAACTCATCCATCATACCACTTCTTTCACCAGTAGGATCTCCAGTACATGAGCCACTTTTGATAGAAGGACCAGTTATCAGAAGTCTCCTACTTTTGAGGAGATTCCTAATGAACAACCACCTCCAAAACGACCACAACCTATTCCACAGTTTAACTCAATTACTGAACTTTTAGGAGATATAAGGAGATTTGGAAGGGAGAGATTTCCAACACTTAGGACATATGAGGAAATAGACATTCAGATAGCTAAATCTATTCTATCTAAGGAGGTGCTAAGGAGAATTACAAAGGCTTGTGAGCCAGTGCAAGGATTTATGGAAGTAGTGGAGGAGATGGAACCCCACTTCAAGTCAGTTCCTACTCAGTTCTCACTAGTAAAGGCAATAGTATCCCATACATAGCCTATCTTAAATATTGCAGGTTGGAAGGCTGAATACTTGAAGATGGAGGTTGCTAAGCTAAAACAGAAGATGGAGAAGATTTATGAGAGCAATTGCAGAGTGGTAAATGAAGATATGGACTTCAGGAACTCTATGATCGACAAATTTAATCCAGTTTTGCTGGGATTACAAGCGGCGCTTAACGAATATAGTATTCTGAGCAAGGAAAATGATACCACCACTTCCAAGCTGGATCCTGTGATAGATGTTGTGAATGCGTTGATAACTACTTTTAAGCAAAATCAAGGCAACTCCAATTAGCTAAGGCATGTGAAGGAATAACTATTGGAGGGAGTTAAGGCCTCAGAGGGAGAAGTTTTGAAGGAGCTAAAGAGGCTTAATATTTCTGATGCCTTGAATAGTGACATCATGATGTCAGAGGATGAACAAGAACCAACTTTTCACCAGAAGCTTGGTCACACTTTGATCAAATTAAGGTTTGTTCATGATGATGTCTTCAATGATGGTCAAGCTATTGATCAGGGGCATAAGCAGATATCTTCGCACATAAGGAGCAGTCTTGTTTTTGAGAAAGCATTGCGTGAAACCAGCTAGGCTAGAGCTATTTCAAGTTTGACGCAGATATCTAGGGAAGGACTAAACGCGCAATCACTACAACATAAATGCACAAACGCAACAACACTTTATTGATGCATTAGGTGAGAAAATTGCTACAATAGGTGATTTAGCTGTTGCATTAGCCAAAATATGCTCGTTGCGGATACTGTCGTTGCTTTAGCTCTATTGCAATGATTGTGAGTAACTAATGCAACGGTTGTACATGATTATTATGAACCATTGCAATAGAGCTATTGCAGCGTTCATATAAGTTTATGCAATGCCTATATTTATTCAACAACCATTGCAAAATCATCCTCTATTGCAACGGTTTAGCAAAGAACCGCTGCTAAATTGCATGCTATTGCAATGTTTAGTAGCTAATTATCACTGCTATATTGCATGATATTGCAACGGTTTTTCTTTCAGCCGTTGCAACAACTAGGACAAATGCAACAGTTCTTTGCTCAAGTAAAATTGATTAGTCCAGGATATTGTAACGGTTATCTAATTGGGAATAGTTTGAACTATTGCAACTACTATTGCAGTACCTTTTGCAGTAAATTTTTTATCGTTGCAATAGCAATCGGAATCTCTACCATTAATTAATAAAATATTTTAATATTTTAATGCAATAATAAATATTGATTTCACTATACATATATATATATATATAATAAACAAATTATATTTTGTTTAACAAACTTTATATAAATAATATTCAAGTAACTAGATTCATAATAAATTGTTTAAAACAAAGAAACCCATATATCTCATACATCAAAATATAAAAAATAAATTCACCAAATAAATTGTTCCCATTTCATTTCCATTGAACACTTCATTCCAATTGTACATGGTTTTCCTCATCATTTGATTCATCATGTACCTATGTAGAATTCAATTAGTATTAGATCAAAAATTATTCACAAAATACAAGAAATATATTTATGTTAAATGATTGAATTTTGAGCTCATGTACAATTCTTTCAAATAATATATTAGGATGATGCTCAAAGTGTATAATTATTATAATTAATATGATGATGCCTAACGTGTATGATATCACAAAATTTACCATATAAAGAATTTCAGCCACTGCTACTCGGACATTATGAACTACTTCTGTCAACAAACACAAAGATAGGAGAAACATATCAAACACAAGGGACTAATGAAACTACTTTGTTTTCTCCCATAGAATATAATCTTTGGTGTCATGCACTAAAAATGGCTTTTGTCAACAGACTACTTTCTTTTACCCAACAACACATCCTCTTTGACATATAACACTAAGGATGCATAAGGGACTAAAGATGCCACTTTGTTTTTCATCAATTTAAATAGGAAAAAGTTACACGGCATAATAATTGAAGAGGTAAAATGGTCAAACCATCAAATATAACATAGGCACTAACAAAGCATGACTCATAATAGAAACAACAAATCAGAAATAATATACCTCATTTGAAAGTTTTTGGCTATGCATCGATGATTCCCCACCGTTCTTTTCAACATGTTGAGAGGTAGTGTTAGGCATTTGTAGAACTTGTGGAATGACTATATCAAGTGCTACCAGTTGAGGATTAGCTTCTATTAGTTGTTTAACAAGTTAGGCTTGCATGTTTTCTAGGTATTCTTGTGGCAGTATGATGCTTGTTGTGTTTCCTTACTTTTTCAAAGACGACTTTGCCACACCTTTTCCTTGTAGGCGTACACATCCATGATGTTCGGGGTTTGCTTACCACTTCATAATATGGATCTGATTTGTTTTCTTCATGTTGTTGGGACTTCAATGTGTCCATCCGCTCCTATCAAACATAAACATTATTTCAGATTACATGTATAATGTAATAAAGAGTAATGTAAAAATATAATAGTGTCTTACTATATTGCTTTTTGATGTTAGATCATCGGTTTTATTAGTCTTATTTGGATTTCTACTCCTTGAAGCTCGGCATATCATGTTCTGAGATGGTTCTTCCTTATTGGGATCCTGTTGTTGTTCATATGTGGTAAATATAATTAATATTTATTTAGCTTAACTTAACAAGAGAATATTTATTAAAAAAACACTGCAACACAGAATAAGGTTAGTTACCAATTCATGACGTAATACTGCTAATGATTTTGGACCCATAGTATCCATATCATCTAAATGTTGACGATTACTTCTATTCATTCTGCTTTCTTCATATACAAATCATATATTGATTAAAAATCAGTTCACATTTCATAAATTGCAGATAAAAATAACAATCAAATGATTCACTGAAAACAATTAACATAAAAAATACCTCAACGCTGGTATTATTCCAATGATCCAAGAGATCTTGAAACTGGTTCTCGGGTAATCTTTTTGGTCGATTATTCCATCTTTCCTCATTGGTATTATAGTAATAGAAGTGCTTCTTCTTCAACCTACTTTGGTACACACGCCAACTTTTATTTATAGTTTCCAAAACCCACTTTTTACCTTCTTCGGGAACAATATACTTTTCCTGGAAAAAAGTATGTAATAATTAGTAATGTACAATGATAAAAACTAAGTAATTTATTACATCATACCAATACATATTCCCAAATATCATTGTGTGTAGGTAGGCTTGGCCATTGAAGATAATTCAACGGTGCTAAACTTGGATCATTGGCAATGGTCCCCAAAAATCGGCTAAACGGAAACACAATAGCATTTGTTGGACCAATTTGCTGCCCATATGCATTAAGCATTATCATTTGTCGTTCCTCTCTTGTCCGGGCATGAATCATGACAAGTTTTGTTGGCCGATGATGTTTTTTAGAAGAGCAAAAATCTCGTAAAATAGACATAAATAATCAGATACGAGTAAGGTTAACAGTGGTAGAGAATTATCACATAAGATTAATAAAGTTTATCATATTCTGTAAAAAGTTATATGATAGGAAATTCTGATAACAATTGAAATATCTAACATTTAGAGCCTGAGATGATTTAACCATGGCACCATAAGTTAAAAAAGAAATTATTCTCACAAAACAGTAGCATTTTAAACCTCTAATATTTAAAATGAACAAAACAGAACATTAGACTACCTTTATTTGTACTTTTAGCCATCCATGGAGAAGGTAAGTCCTCTACCTCTTCATTTGGACAATTCATTGGAGGTTCAACAGTTTGATCATTTCTAGGGACTATCTCTTCAATCACATTGCCAATTTCATGTTATTTTCCAACTTCTCCTCGGTGTTTCAAACGTAGTTCACGATATGCAGACAATGCTCCAGGAGAGCAAAAATTTGTAATTTTTTGCTTTTTTTGAAGGGGATGCTGAAGACCTAAGGAAAATGCCAAAAATGTATGACGATATTCAAGTCTTTTGAAAAGTGTCCATAAATAAACAATGAATCTAAATAGTCAACGAACAATATATAGAGAAAGAGTTGGTGCAAAGAAAATTCAAACGAGCATAAACAAATGAAGAGAAACATGAATTGGAACAAAAATCCCAAATTAAATTGAAAATTCACACGATAAAAGAGAACATATGATAGTTTTGGCGATGGTGAGTCACATCTATGAATGCGATAACAACGATGGCGTCAATTAATGACATAACAATTAATGGTGGCTATGCTTAACACTACAAAGCTTCATACCTTAGCTTTTGGAGATTATCAATGAAGACCTGAGGCAGAATTCTAAGCATTAGCGTATCCCTTAGTCACTCTCTCGGTGGCCAGAGGATCGACACTTTCAGAGAATGAGAGTAAGGGTTTGTAAATTTCAGAGAGGGAGAGTTACGGTTCAAAATTTTTAGAGATGGAGATTTGAGAGGGAGATTAGGAGGGTATGAAAGTTTTAGAGATTGAAATTTGGGAGGTAGAGTTTAGGGTTCCCAAGTTTTGGAGGGATTAGATTACGGTGAGCAATTGAGGAATTAGATTTTGGTGGGAGAGTTGGGAATTAAATTTTTTTAATTCATTAGCATAATATGAATAATTATACTAATATTCTCTTGGAGGGAGACTTAGAAAATCTTGGAGGGAATGGCAAATTTTTTTTTTTTTGGAAACTATTATGAATATTAATAGAAGAATTATGCACCGTTACAATACTTGGAATTTTAACTATTAGTGCCACCATTGCAATAGCCTATTTTACCATTACAATCGTAATTATTGTTGTAATTAGGCATTGCATTAGTCGCAAGTGTTACAATCTGCATTGCATTATCCTACGCTGTTGCATTTAGGCATTGCATTAACGCCAATTGTTGCAAATAGCATTGCATTAGCCACAACTGTTGCATTTGGGTATTGCAATTGCCAAACCCATTGCATTTAGGTGTTACATTTGTTCATTTATGTTGTAGTGAATTCAGAGTGAACCAGTCGCAGTCTTGCGCCCCTGTGGCACTTTTCTCTTGCCTAAGGGAACAGGACTTCATTTCGCAGAAAGTTTATAAATGAGCAAGTGCTTAACTCGTTTGATGTTCAAACCCAAGCCATTTTGGATTCAATGGCAATGGGGGAGAAAGATAACGAGAAGCGTGAGCCGGCAGAGAAAGAGAGTGAAGCATGGATCACTGAATTCAACTTTGAAATATCCCAAAGTCTAATGCACGCTGAACGAGAATTCTTTGAGCTTAGAAAGAGGAAAGGAAAGGAGATAATGTCTCCAAAGCAGAAGCAATCAAGATGGGATAAAGAGGCTTATTAGAGGAAGGCTGCTAGTGTAAAAGGAGCTATCTTACCTGCCAAGTTTTAGAATAGAGTTTCGCTGTAATCCTTTGATTTTCTTTGTAATACTTAGTATAGGTTAACTCTTTGTTGATCTATACTTGGTTGATCATTTATAAAAGGACTACTTATTCTATTCTAAGTTAAGAAGTTCTTAACTTCTTGTATTTTCCTCTATATATGCGTTCCTAACTTTGCAGAAAAATATGAGAAGTATTGAGGAATGCTGACCTAAGAGGAATCAAGGATTATTGGGAGTTAGCATTCACTTTGAGCAAAATGAAGATGTTGAAGAAGGATATATCAAGCATTCCTTTGATGTAGCTCTGATCTAAATATCTTATTGATTTAATTCTCGCTCAATTAATTGTCAGTAATCAAAATGGGGGAGATTGTTGAACCAAGCACAAGGTTAGGCTGACTCAGTGGATGACTCTATAGTGCTTAAGTTTTGATCATAACAATTAAGTTAAGTTTGAGTTAATTAAATGAATAATGATGTTAAAATAAATAGTCTATGGTTATATGTGAGCTATTGAATTCTAGGGTAGAATTTCAAGTCTCCGCTGACCTAGCTATTTGGTTTTAACTCTGAGTTGTTTTGGGCTGAGCTGTGTACTTAGTTGATGACTAAGCACTGTTCACTCAGAGCTTGTTATTTAGATTGTGTTTCAGCTGCGTTAATTGTTTATTCATTTTTGCTGAGTTACTTCATTTCCAGTAACATTGACTATTCCATTTGAGGAAAAAATGGAATCTTGCTTTTTGTCCAATTACTTTTACGGACATTAATGAAAGACGTCATGCAAAAGGAATTAATGTTGGGACAAAGACAAAAGCTCAGCGTGGAAAAAGACAAAGTTTGTCCTGAGAAAAGGTACACGAAGACAAAGTCAAATTGGATCAAAGAATGGCATATCTCTTGTAAATGCGCGACTCTGCAAGAATGTCAGATTGCCAAAAGGAATGGGAAGATGACACGTAGCAAGTCAGCGCAAGTTCTCTCTAACAGAAGACTAACATCAAACGACAAAGATTCAAATTTGAAGCTCTTGTTCAATTTGTCTCTAATGAATTGATTTCTATTTCAAAATGTTATGATTCTATCTCCTAACGGATCAATTTGAAGAAGCAACAGGTGAACAGATGAGCTGTCAAATTGCAGAAGATGCCAAGGCAAGTTCAACGGCTACATTCTTGATTTCAACTTTAAAAGGAGCAAGAAGGCAAGCGTTAGAACTTGGTGAGTACACCTGAATTTCTAAGAAGCAAAACTCTATCAATTTACAAGCTTTAAAGGAAGTTCAATCAAGAAAGCAACTACTCAGTGAGAATCTGCTTTACAACAAGAGAGATAAAAAAAATAGATCAATAGAACTGTAATATCAGATTATCTGTAACTAGATCAACATTTTTATAAGTTGAATCTAGCTCTTGTTTAGACTTTGATTGAGTTGCTTATAGAAGAGTATTCTACTCAGCGAGTGGGTAATTACAGTTTGGAGGGCACTTTCTGTAATTGGGACACTCTTGTGAAAGGCTTCTCTGCCTAAGTTAAAGGATTTGAGATTAGTGGATTAAAGCCAAGACTGTAACACCCCCTTTATACGGAGTGCCACAGTAACAATAAACACCCAATAAACAACTATACTCCACTATATAGAGTTCAATACTTATAAATTTAATATGTACAAATACAAATATAATGTTTCCAATTCCAAATTATTTCTCTAACTACTAATTATTCTCCAAATATTTCTCAATACCACTTTGTATTTCTCACACTATCTAGTACATGCCATTATTCTACAAACCATAATATTACATTAAAATACAAATCCACCTCGAGTCTTTCCTTATTTGCTCTTCAAGCTGATCCACTTATTCCACTTTGGTCCAAGTTATCTACAAGTTCTCCACCTATGTGTAGAAAAACAACTACATGCTAAGCAATTTGCTTAGTGGTGTCCATAAAAGAAATACAATAACTTTAAACATTTTTTTGTACACTTTAAAAATAGAAACAAAGTTTGTTCATAAGTCAAAAACATATTAAATAACCTCATGAAACCAAAACACAAAACTTATATAGTAATCCTTTCAAAGTACAATCAAATTTATATCCAATTTTTCCAAACACTTTAACCATATATTGCCCAAAGTAAACAAGTCCTGAATAACGGTAAAATGGATACGGGAGCGGACAAGCCCGAAGCCGAAGCTTCAATATCAATGTATCGGTCAAGCCCGAAGCCGTAGCTTCAAAATCAATATATCGGTCAAGCCCAAAGCCGAAGCTTCAAAATCAATATATCGGTCAAGCCCAAAGCCAAAGCTTCAATATTAATATATATATATATATATATATATATCATAGTATCGGCCAAAGCCCGAAGCCAAAGCTTCAATTGTTTGTACAGTACTATACCCCCCTTTATTGGCACCAATCTACCCTGACCCGTATTCTACTCGTTTAATAAGGGCAATAAATCAAAGTAACATCTTAAAAATTCCAGTATAAACTATCAATCATAATTCAACATAACTTTAGTAATTAAGAAATCCATATCCCAAATTTTTAAGCATCAAACTTCAATTAAAACTCAATAAAATCAATATTCGTACTTTCCAGAATTTTTTGCAGGTTTCATAACCTGAGTTCCCCTGCATTTTTCACTATCAAAACATCACCCAATCGAAGAACTTTCTTCTAAACATAAATAGCCACATGTCTCAGCTTTCCAAAACCACCAGATTCATAGAAATCCAAATTGTATAACCAAAGTTATGATCAAAATACTAAATAGTGCACAAAGCTGAGATTTTCTGAAAACAGATTTCATGACTCAACTTTAAATGAAAATTTCACATTGAAAACGAACGAAATTCAACAAGGTTTCTTCTGAACATATATTCCTTACTTTCTGTAGATATCAATAAATCAAGAATCATTCAAATCGGATTTATATAACAAGAGAAAACATTAAAACAAAACAGGGATACAAATCTGGAAATTTTCTGAAAAACCGATAAATTGAAATTCGAGACACAAACCTTTTTCTAAGCTCTTCCTAGCTCCCTTCTACCTCTTTTACCTTTGATTTGCTTGCACTAGCTTCCTCTACAATAGCCATATATAATTCTATCAAGATATTGTATAAATAAACTTCATAATACCATAAATATGCTTAATCTACTATGAATTCTACTAATTAAGCTTTAATTTCATTAAAAATCACTCACCTCAAATTCGGGTTACTATTCATCCGAATCTTAAAATCTGAAATCCTCTTCTTCTAACCTCAATTCACTAAAATTGATGATGATAGAGGGCTTTATGATCGATTTCTAGCAAGAATTTGAAGTTGAATCGAAGAAATCGAAAGTTTTTAGATTAGGGAAAATTATTGATAAGGAGAAGAAGATGAAGATGAAGGTGAAGGGATGAAGGGAAATGAATGAGGGAGTACGTATAAGATTAAAGGATAATAGGATTTCTTTTTTTTTTCAATTTCCAAAAATACCATTGAACAAATAATTAAATGCCCAATTCACCCCTCTTACTTAATTAACTCTTATTTCCTCCTGCCTTATATCCAATAACAATAATAATAACTACAAAAATAATTTCCATGATATTTTAATACCATAGTAATTTTTTATAAGCAAATTTTGAAATTTCGGTTCGTTACAAAGACACTCTCTTGGGATTAAATGTAAGCATAGGTTGCCGAACCAGTATAAAATCTCTGTGTTCTTTACTCTTTTGCTAGAGCTTTTACTCAGAATCTGTTCTCTCCACTGATATCAACACAGTTTATTTAATCCAGAAAAAGTTACCTCTTTTATTCTAGCGAGTCCTTCACCCTCTCTCTGACTCATTGAGTGTACGCATAGGGACCAACACTTAGGTTGGTAGGTAAGGCCCAATCATAGCTCTGAGCATGAAACAGGTAATAAGCAAGGTCCAATCGTAGCATTTATATTATTGCTTACACTCATTGCAAATTCAAACTCTCAACTTCTAGGTCTAAGAAAAACTTTAATGCTATATCATGAAACTATTTAATCCAAAAGTTTAAACTCATAGATAAATTTCAACTTTAGTTCATATATTATTTCCGACGATCTTTACTTCTATTTTACATTTATAAAAAGTGGCGCTAAATTTCATTACTAAACTAGTAAATTGATGAATTCTCACTGATAAAGTGATAATAATAAAGTAATAGATTGTTGGGAAATTATATACAAAACTAATATTTTTTGAAGTGGAAAGAAAACACTCCATATAAATTTGGCCATACATACACAGTATATATTATGAAATTTATTGGAAATTTTTATTTATATAATTTTAAAGTGTTAGCTGGCAATACCTTACAAGTAGTAGACTACAGCCCATAGGCTTAATACGGCCCATTTCTCGGAATTCACCACAGAAGTTCCGTTGCCACGTGGCATGTTGACTTTTGATAATTGTTTTAAAACCCTACAACCCCTAATTTACAAAGCAAAGGGGTTTAAGCATATCATCTTCATATGGCATGGTGATAGCCATTAACTACTATTTCCCTTGCTAATTTTCATGGCAATTTCTGGCCTTAGCATTTTCGCCTGCAGATCGAATGTCCCTGTTCGCCCTCCTATCTTTCGCTTCATTCGCAAGGTAATTCATTGTTTAGTCTACCTTTTTTGTGTGTTTCAATTGATTGTGGATTGAATTCGTTAGTTTTTAAACAAACTCGTTTCCTTTCTTTAGCCTCTTTCTGTGGCCCTTCCATCAGTCGAGACACTTTATGAACCAGAGCGTGTCCTAAATAAGAATAAGAAGCGCAATTCAGCTGCTCATTCTGATATAAGGCACTAAGTTGATTGCTTGGGATTTTTGTCTCCTCTTCTGGTTTTTCTAGTTTGAATATTTATTTTAGGAGTTGGGGATGAGAATCGTAAAGGACCCCAGTGGAAGAAGTTGGATTCTAAGGATCTTGGAATTAGTACTTCCAAGTTGTCGGTAAGGCTCTTAATTGTCTCAATCAACGAGGTCATTATATAATTGCTTGATCCTTTGTTTCTGTAATTGATACTATAAGTTTTGCATTTAATTTGAATTGCTTCTGATGATAATTGTTAGTTCTTCAATAGCTTGGGACATGTGTTTACTTCTGTCCGTTATTAATCCTTTCATTGGTTTTGTGATGTTTAGAGAATCAAATACGATATTTTCATGTTGTAGGGTACGAGGTATACCTTGTGGGAGGTTGTGTTCGGGATCTTGTATTAAAGAAAACGCCAAAAGACTTCGGCATAATAACATCAGCTGAGCTTAAAGAGGTCATCCTGGAATTCAGTTTGCATCACGTTTCTGATTCTAATTATATCATGCAATTGAGAGTGTGAAATTAGATTGCTGATGATTTTTTTACTCTATTCTTAACTCACATCGTTTTTTTCTCTTCATCTAGCGTTCACAGATTGAATTAAGTTTAAATTTGAATTTTAGAATATGGCTTACTCTCTTTCTTTGAAACAAAAAATCTTAATAGTTTGCCAGAATTTCATTGATGTGTAATTGGTAAGAAATATAATGAAGTTGCAAATATCATCAAACTGCAACAAAAAAAAACGAAGACTAGTCATATTTTGTAAAGTATTTACAAATCTACCATTAAGTCAAACTAATCTTAAATATACATTTCCTCCAATTCTAATCTATATATATGTTATCCACTTTTTTTCTCTCATTTTTCTTTTAATTTTCTTTCTTATTTTTCATTTATCTCTCAAACCGTTTATTTTTTCGATATGCTGCTTTAGAGTTTTTTGTTCGTCTTATTTTTATCTTTAAAATGACATCCACTGTGATTTTTCAAAATTTTTTACCCAATAGTCACATGGTAGATATCCAATAGTCGCGTGGTAGATATCCAATAGACAAGTGGTAGATCTTAGTTTCGACAATATTTTTCTGGAATCGTTATGTTTATTTGTACAAACCTTAGAATCAAGGCACCATTTACACTAAAAGCAACAAAATCATGTTCAACATCTCAAATTCAATTACAATGAAACAATACATTAATCTCTTCTGTTGTTAAACAACAACAAGAACTTCAATTTTGATATAAAAAAATATGTGAATCAAAATCAATAATCATCAAACAAATCAGGAAAGAAAAAAGTCTAATGAAAAAAAATAGATTTCAGATGTCTATCAGGCTTGTACCACATGTTTATCAGACGTCTACCATATGTCTACAGGTTCAAAAATTTTGAAAATATCACAGTAGATATCGTTTCGAAGATAAAAAAGAGACGAACAAAATATTCTAAAGCGGCATGTCAAAAAAAATGAACGGTTTCAGAGATAAATGCAAATTAAGGCAAAGAAATTGAAAAAAACCTAACCAATCACATGTTAGGAAGGAAGCTTGAAATTATTTAAAGAAGGCCGTATACGTGTAATTTGTTTCCCCTTTTTGTGATATATGGCTAAAGTTACTTTGTGTAGTTGGGGTCTTTTTTTTGTAACAGCCCCAAAAGAACCCTCTAAGGCCCATAAATTACTCGGTTTTGACTGAGCCGTCAAACTATTTTTGTATTATTGACTTTGTCGGAGTCTGCTTGAAAAATCCTCATTATGAATTAAAACTAGAAACTGAAGTGCAGTACTCACAGTGAATCAGATAAATATCTCAAATCACGGTAAAATATATATAATTCTCTCAAGAGCTTTATAATGCGTTTCTCCAGAATAATAGATTATCAAACATAACATGAATACGGTGGTTTTCTCGTGAAATTAGAAGGTCAAATCTATAGTGTTTTCCGAACCAAATATATAGTCATCAAGGGGAGAAAGGTTCATAGATATGCTTCTGTAAATAATGTGATCCACTAGTTCTGTATTCAATGATTCCTACACCGATGCTGACATTTAACTGCAATCAGAATTTGAGCTTTTTGGCTTAGTCACACAAATAGTGGAAAAAGGGAAGGAACTTCAGTTTAATTGTGAAACTCACATATCTGGTGATTTTTTCTTCCTACAGGTAGTCAAAGCATTTTCACGATGTGAAATAGTGGGTAGAAGGTTCCCTATATGCCATGTACATATTGGAGATACTACATTGGAGGTATTGTATCCGAGATCAAAATTATGAAAACTCAGACAGAAATTTCAATCACTAGTACCTATTATTCTTGATCAAGTTTATTGAAGACTTCTTTATGTTTCCATATTCTGTGTTCTTAATATATCTTAATGATAGGTTTCAATTTTTAGCACTAGCGTACGGAAGTTTGGTGGGGATTTTAGGGACAACAGTTGTATGTCCCTTTGATTGTAATGACAAGGATTATGTTTGTTGGAGGAATTGTTTGGGAAGGGACTTCACCATGAATGGGTGAGAAGTCAAAAATCAAAAATTACAGCTTCTCTAGTTTTTTCTTTTCTTTCAGTGCAAGCATACACCCACTCTTCTCTCTGGTCCGCTTTTCAACTCATGCCAATTATTACCTGCAGGCTGATGTTTGATTCATATGCAAAAATAGTATATGTTAGTCGATATTTCAACAAGATTTGGGTGGCTATCCATTGGATTATAAACTCGATACATATTGAGAAAACCCAAAATCTAAATCCAATCAATTGGGGTCCAAGCCCACAAATCCAAAATGTAGTAAATTTGTTTAGGTAGTTTAAGTATGTAGATTTGTATGTGTGATAACCAAATTGGAGGCTATTAACTACAACCAATTTGCAGGCCATTAAATTAACTAAATAAGTTGGATATTAATTGTATTAGTTAGAGGTGGTGGTGAGTAATTGTGTTAGTTGAGAATTGTGTAATTCACCTATAAATAGGTGAATTGTTTATTTGTTTATCATCAACAAAAATAAGAACTTCTTTAGAGAGAAAAGAAGTAAAGAGTGAGTTGTAGCATTGTATTTTGAGTGAAAGTGTTCTTGTAATATCTTCGAGTTTAATAAAAGTTGTTCATTTGAGTGTTTTAATTCCAACAAAGTGGTACCAGAGTCACGTTCGAAAGTTGATTAAGCTTCCGAAAAGTTCCATTTTCGATTGCAAATGTTGAATTTCAGGAACTCTAGACGTTGCAGTAGCTCAGAAAGTGTTGCAAAAGACAAAAAAAAGTGTTGCAAAAAGCCGCAGAAAGTGTTACAATACATCCAGTGTGTCGCAAAAGACTTTAGAAGTGTTGCATAAGCCCCTGTACGATTAGAATAGCTATTTGAGTAAGATGGTGAATAGTGTGGCATCGTTTCAAGTTCCAACACTCAACAACAACAACTGTGACAATTGGAGTATTAAAATGAAGGCTGTTCTCGGAGCACACGATGTTTGGGATATCATAGAGAAAGGCTTCACTAAGCCCGAAAATGAAGCCTCTCACACACAAGATCAGGCTACAACTTTGAAGGATTCCTGAAAGAGAGACAAGAAAGCTCTCTTCCTCATCTATCAAGCATTAAATGGCGTTCGTTTTGAGAAAATCTCAAGTGCAACCTCCGCCAAGCAAGAATGGGAGAAGTTGCAAACCTCTTACAAAGGAGTCGAAAAGGTGAACAAGGTCCGTCTCCAAACACTAAGAGGTGAGTTTGTATCCTTGCAAATGAAACCATCTGAGCCTATCTCCGATTACTTTTGTAGAGTAGCAGTCGTTTTGAATCAATTGAAAAGAAATGGTGAGAAGTAAGCAGATGTAAGGATAATCGAGAAGATACTCAGTTCGTTGGATCCAAAATTTAAGCACATTGTGGTAACGATTGAAGAAACCAAAGACTTGGAGGAAATGATGATCGAGGAACTCAAAGGATTGCTACAAGCATATGAAGAAAAGCACAAGAAGAAGCAAGGTATCTCTGAGAAATTCCTCAAGCTACAACCCAGGGATACGAGTGAAGGTCAAGGCAATGGTAGAAACAACTATGGAAGAGGCAGCAGCAGAGGACGAGGTGGTAGCCGTGGTCATGGATGAAGTTGGAATTATAACAACAATTCCAGTGATAACTACGAAAAAGGAGAAATTTCCACACAAGGCTGTGGAAGAGGCAATTCGAATGCGAGGTATGATAAATCTCATATCTGGTGCTATAATTGTCAAAATTTTGGGCATTATGCTTCAGAATGTAGAACTTCTAACAATCAAGTCGAGGAGAAGGTGAACTTTGTGGAGGAGAAGATCGAGGAGAAAGAAACACTATTACTAGCGTACAACAACAACAATGATCATCAAGACAACACATGGTATCTCGACACCGGTGCAAGCAACCACATGTGTGGGAAAAGAAGCTTATTCGTGCAGCTCACTGAAGAAGTAAGTGGCGATGTCTCATTTGGAGATGACAACAAGATATCGGTGAAGGGGAAAGGTAACATCCTCTTTCGTGCTGAAGATGGTAGCCACCAATTAATTTTAAATGTCTACTACGTGCCTAATATGAAGTGCACCATTCTAAGTTTGGGCCAACTCTTAGAAAAAGGCTATGATATTTATATGAAAGATTGTAGTCTTTTCATAAGAGATGGCAAAAGAGATCTGATTGCTAAAGTACAAATGTCAAAGAATAGAATGTTTCCTTTGAACATTCAACATGATGTTGCGAAGTGTTTGAAGGCGTGTTACAAAGACGCATCGTGGCTATGGCATCTTCGATTTGGTCATCTCAACTTTGGAGGATTGGAGCTGTTATCCAAGAAAGGAAATGGTTAAAGGCTTACCATGTATCAATAATCCTGATCAATTATGCGAAGGATGTTTACGAGGGAAACAATTTCGAAGAAGCTTTCCAAAGGAGTCAGACTCTAGGGCCAAGAAGCCGCTCGATCTCATTCACACCAACGTGTGTGGTCCTATCAAGCCAAGTTCTCTCGCTAATAGTAACTACTTCCTTCTCTTCATTGACAATTATTCAAGAAAAACTTGGGTATATTTCTTGAAGCAAAAATCAGAAGTCTTCGAAGTGTTTCAGAAGTTCAAAGCAGTCATGGAAAAGGAGAGCGGTCATAAGATCAAAGCCATGAGATCTGATTGAGGAGGAGAATTCACATCCAATGAATTCAACAAGTTTTGTTCAACATATGGAATCCGTTAACCCTTAACAGTTCCTAGATCCCCCTAGCAAAATGGTGTGATAGAAAGGAAGAATATAACACAATTCTTGACATGGCACAAAGTATGCTCAAAAGCAAGAAACTACCCAAGGAGTTTTGGGCGCAAGCAGTAGCATGTGCAGTCGACCTATTAAATCATTCTCCTACAAGAAGCATGTGGGGTAAGACACCACAAGAAGCATAGAGTGAAAGAAAGCCTAGAATTTCCCATCTTCTAGTCTTCGGGAGTATAGCTTATGTTCATGTACTGGATGAGAATCGAACCAAGCTTGATGACAAAAGCAAAAGTTCTATTTTTATCAGTTATGACTCAATCTCAAAAGGCTACAAGCTATACTATCCAAATGTGAAGAAATTTATGATTAGCCGAGATAGGATATTTGATGAAGAAGGAGAATGGAACTTTGGTTCTCAAACGGAAGACTTCAACTTTTCCCCATTCGAAGAAGATGAGCAGACAATACCTAAGCAACCAAGACAACTTCAACAAGGCCTCACAACTCCACCAAATTCTCCTACTCATAGAGACAAGTCATCATCATCATCATCACCATCATCTCCATCCTCAAGTGGGACTAAAGATGAAAGATAAGTGCATCGTACGAGAAGTCTTCGAGAACTCTATGAGGTGACTGAACAACTAGACAATCTTACATTATTTTGTCTATTTGTTGATTGCAAGCCAATGACATTTTAAGAAGCTGCACAAGAGAAAAAGTGGAGAGATGCAATAGACAAAGAAATCAAGGCCATTGAGAAGAATGATACATGGAAAATCACTTCACTTCCCAAAGGACACAAGGCGATAGGTGCCAAATGGGTGTACAAAACAAAGCGGAATGCCAAGGGAGAGATTGAAAGACACAAGGCAAGGCTTGTTGCAAAAGGTTGTTGTCAAAAGGCTGGAATTGACTATGATGAGGTATTTGCTCCAGTTGCTCGATTGGAAACTGTTAGACTAATAATTTCTTTAGCGGCTCAAAATAAGTGGAGAATTCATCAAATGGATGTAAAATTGGCCTTCCTAAATGGAGTTCTTAAAGAGGAAGTCTACATTCAGCAACCACTAGGTTATGAAGCCAAAGGTTATAAAGACAAGGTGTTGAAGTTGAAGAAGGCTCTTTATAGGCTAAAACAAGCACCAAGGGCATGGAATAGGAGAATAGATAAGTACTTCTGAGAAAATGGTTTCAATAAATGTCCATATAAGCATGCTTTGTATATCAAGATTAAAGATGGAGATATTTTGATCATGTGCCTCTATGTGGACGATTTGATCTTCACCGGAAGCAACCAAAGAATGTTTGATGAATTTAAGAAAGTGACAACGAAGGAGTTCGAGATGAAAGACGTGGGACTCATGGCATACTAACTCGACATAGAAGTAAAGCAACAAAAGGATGAAATTTTCATTTCACAAGAAAGCTATGCAAAGGAGATCTTGAAAAGTTCAAGATGGATAACTGCAAGCCGATAAGCACACCGGTGGAGTACGAGATCAAGATGTCCAAACATGAAGTAGGTGAGAGTGTAGATCCAACACTTTTTAAAAGTTTGGTTGAAAGTCTACGCTATCTTACCTGCACAAGGCTAGATATCCTTCATGGAGTCGGGTTAGTTAGTCGCTACATGGAATCACCAACAACCACCCATTTCAAAGGCACTAAGAGAATTCTTTACTATTTAAAAGGTACAATCGACTTGGGTTTATTCTATTCAGTTCCTAATGATTACAAGCTTGTTGGATATAGCAATAATGATTAGGGTGGATACGTAGATAACCGAAGAAGTACTAGTGGATTCATGTTTTTTTATGGGAGATACTGCTTTCACATGGATGTTAAAGAAACAAACAATTGTAACATTGTCTACATGTGAAGCAGAATATGTTGCAGCAACCTTGTGCGTTTGTCATGCAATTTGGCTCAGAAATTTATTAAAAGAGATCGGTTTGATGCAAGAAGAACCAACTGAAATTCATGTTGACAATAAGTCAGCCATTGTCTTAGCAAAGAATCCTGTATTCCATGATCGAAGTAAACACATTGACATCTGATACCATTACATAAGAGAGTGTATTGCAAGAAAGGAAGTGCAAGTTGAATTTGTAACGATACAGGATCAAATTGCAGATATCTTCACTAAGTCGCTCATAAACAAAAACTTCATCAGATTGAGAAGCTCTCTTGGGATGACAAAATCAAGTTTAGAAGGGGTGTTGGATTATAAACTTGATCCATATTAATGGAAGCCCAAAATCCAAATCCAATCAATTGGAGTCAAAGCCCACAAATCCAAAATGTATGTGTGATAACCAAATTGGAGGCTATTAACTACAACCAATTTGGAGGCCATTAAATTAACTAAATAAGTTGGCTATTAATTGTATTAGTTAGATGTGGTGGTGAGTAATTGTGTTTGTTGAGAGTTGTATAATTCACCTATAAATAGGTGAGTTGTTTAGTTGTTTATCATTAACAAAAATAAGAACTTCTTTAGAGAGAAAAGAAATAAAGAGTTAGTTGTATCATTGTATTTTAAGTGAAAGTGTTCTTGTAATATCTTCGAGTTTAATAAAAGTTGTTCATTTGAGTATTTTAATTCCAACATATCCATCTTTCAAAATAAGGTTTGAATTTCTCATTAGGGGCTTGCTTGGTAGCCTCTAAATATTGTATGGTAGTTTTGATGGTGGTGTTGAAAATATACTGCTCAATGAAACCCTCAGATAAGGCCTTCCAATCTATAGTTACCTTATCGGACAAAGTGTTGTACCACTCCATAGCAGGGCCCTCCAAAGTGCAATGGAACATCTCAGCAGGGACTTTATCACTTTGCTTCCTTATCCTCATAACCCTCTAATAGGTGGTGATGTACGATTGCGGTGGACTAGTTCCCTTATACTTTATGCTAGGCATACTAAAGTTTTCAGGGACCCAATCCTCTTCCCTAATGGCTTAAACGGACAGTGTCGATGGCTGGATGCTGGGATTGGTAGTAAGCAACTTCTGTAATAGATCATATAATTCTATAGACAAAGATGATCCATCAGGCTGAGGAATCATACCCAAGGGTAAACCTATTGATTGAGGAAAGGTTGTCCCCTTAGGTGTGACCAAAAAATTAGGGATCGGGCCAGATGCCCCAAACTGAAATGCTGGTGGTATGAACCCTTAACTAGGTTAAGTGAACTGACTGTCGGCCTGCAAAACCACTATACCCATTGACTGTGATGGCTGACTAACTAAACCAAATGGATAGACTGAACCCAACTAACCAAACTGATTAGAAGATTCTCCAAGAATCCGAAGTGGTGGCAATTGAGACTGAGTGTGAGTAACCCTTGAAAAGGGGAGCTGCATGCTCACTAGCCACAACGTGAACTACTGGAGCTCTAATAGGTGCACCCTAAGAAGCATTGGCCATTCTATCTTTGGCCAAGATTGCCCTGACGGAAGCCAGCATCTTATCATTAACCCGGTCAAGGAACTGGTCACTTCCCAGGTACTGTGAGTCGGTATTTGCAATCTCCGACCTAACATCGGCCCTTGATGTATTAGCCTCCTTGCCAGTAGCAACCTCAACATTTATCTAGCCCTCTAGAGTCAAGATACGAGACATTTCTTTGAGCTAATAAGTAGTATCGAGATCGAATGAACCAAACTAACTGCTCGATGAATTACTCGGAGATGGGGGTGGAGTAACCCTTAACTGAACGGGAGGAGGTGGTTGTGGAACATGAATTCAAATCAATCAGAATTGAGATTGTCCCCAAGCTTTAACTCTTTAAACTTTGGCTGAGGTAGTAATCAAAAGATCAGTACATACATGGGATGTGGTATGCATGCACAAATTACCATAATGAATGGTGGGTTGATTGCAAGGGAATATACAACACAACACATGCAAAGCGTGTCCTCCAACCTTATTCCTCCAGCCAATTTTGAAGGTATTTTCCATTGATTACCATAAGGATAATAAAGGGTAACCTAGTCTAATCTTACCGGAAAAGGGTACCTAGAAGAGTAAAATTCTATGGCTTTCGATAAGAATGTGTAGGGATGTATTGAAAGTTGATGTAGTAGGTTCCCATCACACCAAGCCTCTTTTGGAGGGAGATGACAATGAGTGCTCCACCCACTCAAGTGTCCCTAATTCCTAGCGGCCATGGGTAACACCTTCATGAGTTTCGGGAAAAATAGGGCACCATAACTTAGTGCTAGAAGAAGAGGGCATCTGGCTAGAGAGAATGAGATGAGAAGATAGAGTGTAATAATTTTCCCAAATGATGAAAAATAAAATGGGTTGAATTAAGTAAATGATTTTTGGTGCTCATCTTAATCTTTTAAGCTTTTAAAACAAACCAACATTTTGCAAGTTATAAGATTATGTCCCCAACAGAGTTGCGAATATGAGGTATCGATGACGTATGGGTCTCCCTTGGTGCCTTGGCGGGAGGCAAGGCCCACTGTAGTGGTTGGTTGATTTAGGCGTGATGAAACAATTTAGTTCAAGTTTACACATTTTAGCCAATTTTATGAATAAAAGAATCGAGACTCAAATCTCAATTCAAATGATAGGGTCGTCACCCAAGTTGTCTACTTGGAAAAGAGTTTTGGTATAGTTATCATTGGGTGGGAGACTCATACCTTTTGGATCAGAGATTCGAGTATCGGATGAGCCACTTATTTCTCATTTAGTTAAATTCAAAATTACATTCGCCGCGTAAAACCGTTTTAGTTTTGTCATTTGGGGAATTATTATGGAAATCCTATTTTTCTACACTCTTTCACACTCCATTCATGCATTTACAATTTACAATAATGTACAAGTAATAACTAGGGGAATGCAAATTACAAATGGGGGAAAATGAGGGAATTGCATAAGAGACTATACATTTGTTCTAAGTTACAAAACAAAATGAAATAAATTCCCCTGCATCCTTAAAGGTTAGAACAGTTTATAGCACATCATAAGTCAGTATTTTTGTTAGGAAAATGTGATTATGTTAGCATGGTAGTTTTGCAATCTATAGTGCCAAGATGGCTTCTAGGATTCGAGAGAAATAACGGGTCTTCGGCACATTTTGTTATGAAAACACATTTTAACTTTTGTGGGTTGATTTACCGGATTATTAGTGAAAATAATCGCATGGCAAATGGTGATGTCAGATTAATTTTACAGGTTAAAATGGGAATTTCGGGTTCTGCCTGGGGGCCAGTACTTGTACAGGAGGGATGGGACCCATACGGGTGCTGGTGGGGACCTGTACGGGTCCGGTCTGGTCCCGAACAGAACCTCAGTTTAACAATATGCGGAAACTTATATCGATGGAGTAGAATATAATAAATAACAATAAAATAAATGAGATGTGAGTCTCTTTGAAACTCAGGAGCGTACCTTTGCGATGTGAATCCACTTTGAAGCGATCCCTAAGCTGAGAGGGAGTCTAGCCAAAGTAGATAATGAAATGGTGATTTTAGGACTATTTAGGCTAGTATTTATATGGACAGAACCTCCCCCAAATCCTAATAAACGAATCTATAATGAATAAAATACGGACAAAACCTCAAGGAATGGGTTTTCTCCCTATTTTATACCTTTTATACCTCAACTATACCCTTTTCTGTACCTATGAAAGCTGCTGTAATTTCATAAACTATATGCTATATTTTCTTGTATATCTGTCTTTTTTTTTCAAATGAGGTAAAACCCTTGATTTATAGGGAGGAAATTGAGTCTGAACGCAATAAATTGCATTCATGACTTGATTTCTCCCGAAATGGTCATGAGATGTATACCATAAATCCTGTTTAGCAAAATGTGGGGCCCGTATGGGTCTGGGGGGACCGTATGGGTCCCTCCCAGGTGTATAGGGAACTTGACCCCGTATGGGTCCACCGGTGGATCTGTACCACTAGACATGACCCGTACGGGGTCCCTAAGGGCAAATTAGGTCTCTAAACTCGGCCAAACTAAGCTCTGCAGTAGTAGGAACACCTCTGATGGATAACAACTGTAAAAGATTGCATTTTTTTAGCTCTTATCATCATTTTGTGAGAAGGATCATTAAAATTCAGTGCTCACAACTATTACCCCCATTCTCAACGCGGCTATTCCAATAGTGGCCACTTTATCCACAGTCACTACCACTATCTCCAGCACAGCGGACACTACTCCCGCTGCCTCCGGCGTTGCTGCTACCACTACTGCCATAGTACCTACTATCGCTGCCTCTACTCCTGCCACCGTGGTTACTCTCTAATAGACTAAGGTGATGCCAAGCTATGGCATTGTTACTCCCACCACCTCTTTTAGCACCATCGCTACCCCCGACGAGCTTCCAGTCACTGTCAACCCAATCTTCACCATATTTTGCATCGTCGATGATCACAAGGAGTCCGACGAGACTCCGATGAAAAAGGAAAAGAGACCTCAGAGAGAGGTTAAACAACAGGGTAACCTGGTCGAGATCGACTCCGACGAGGGAAGTTACTACACACCCCCTCTCCCCCCTGCTAAGAGGAAGATGCTTACTAGGAGCACCGCCAAAAGTGGCTAGAGTTCGAAGAAGGCTGAAGTGGTTAAGGAAGAGAAACCCCTACTCCAGGTGTGAAGAGCAAGATCCACAACTCCTTTGATCATCCTGCTCCCCGCACCACCTACGCTCGTTTCAAGGGATATTCTTCAAAGCCCTGCAAGTCCGCCTGCGAAGAGACCATGATCACTCTCGGCATCAATCAAGCCGTCAAATATGCCTTCATCGTGATCTCGTGGTTTACCTTGCTCTTCATCTATTTCCCCTCCTTTTAAAAGCTTATCTGGGTGTTTTAGGCAACTTTCTAGTTCAAGCAGGACTACACCAGTTACCAAGAGAAGGGGGAGATCAAGTTTCGTCTCCATGAAAGGGCTGTGAGTTGGATTCTCGATGACTTCAATAGGGCTTTAGGGGTGACTGACCCCTCTGATGACATGTGTGATGCTCTTCCCTCTGATTTCAACGCTACCAAGACCTACTTCTCCCTCTGTAATAATGATCCTCGAGTCGCCACTTGAAAAGTCGATGACTCACGAGACTTTTACATTCATGAGCCCCACCTCAGGTATGCCTACATAATCCTTGCATATAATTTTTCTAGTCACCATAGAAGCTCTGGGACACTAAACGACAAGGAAGTGCACATTCTGTGGTGCATGAAGAACAAAAAGAGGCTCCACCTGGGAGCCTGGTTAGCCAAGCAATTTTAATACATCCTCACTCACCCTAAGAGCCCCCCAATCCTAGGCATCTTAATCTTAATGATCGCACATGGCATGGAGCATTTCGAACCTGGCCATTACACCATGACACCTAAAACTCTGCTCTTAGACCTAGTGACTCTTAGGAACATGTTGCTTACTAAAACAATCGACGAGATCGTGGTTATACACCCTCCTGGTCCTCCTGAAGAAAAGCCTTCTCTACCTACTCCTAAGGACCCTCAGCTAGACTAGCCTGGTCATGATGACCCCATTCCTTTTGCGGTGAGCTCCTCTAGAAATACAACCATCTACAGGACATGTACAAGGAGCTGTACAAAAGCATAATGGCGCTTAGTGGCGATGATCAGAACCTCTGGATCTACTATGACACCCTTGAACTCAATATGGACTTCCTAATCTAGCATATCAGCATCGAGAGGCAAGATCGCTAAGGCCTAACTCTCTCTGCCCATCTCCTCCTCCACCAGGATAGTAACGTTTGTTTCCCTCTCTTCTATCTCTTTTTGTTCTTTCTTTTGCATTGGGGGCAATGATTAGTTTAAGTGTGGGGAGGGGATTTATCCTTTTTGCTTCTTTTATTTGATCTTTTTTCTTATTTATCAATATATATTTTCCTTTTGCTCCAAGAATAAGTTTCACAAGGACTCATATTTTATCTTTTCATCCCTGCAATGACCTTGCTTCGCTCTCTAACCTATCATTGAGACGTGATGATAATCAAGATAAGAAATACTGCATAAATAACCAATTAAATAACTAACATGACTATTTCGATTAATTAGAACTTATCATCGAGACCTGAATTGAATATTGATATTCCAATCTAAGATTTCTGATAATGACTTTGTAAAATTCTTAGTCCCAAAGAGTATAGAAAAGTGTAACATAATTTTATTGTTTAAAGTTCTTTAATCTGGACTTAATTTGATTTTAGTTAGTCCCTGTGTATCATAAGATCCTTCATCGAGACCTTACAATCCTGGTATCAATCTTGGTGGTTACTTTCTACTGTAAGTTTCGCAATTAGTTAATACGAGACTTACTTGGCTCGCAACCTTATTTATCTCTTTCATAAGGAGAAATAGAAGAAAGAGCTATCTGTTGGGAACTTACAGTTAGATTGAACATGCATAACAGGCATGGCAAAAATTCAAAATTTTATCCCTGTCCCCAGGAACTCCTATTAGCGAAATTAAATAAAGTCTTAACTAAATAATTCTCTACCTACATTAGATGCAAAAGGGCTAGGCATACCATAATTCTAAATTATATCCTAGCATGTATATTTTATGCTAAGCATGTTATAACTCTAAGCTATAACCTAAGCATGTTATAACTCTAAGCTATAACCTAAGCATAAAATAAACTAAGCATGCAAAACAAGCTAAGCATATTACTAAGTCTAAAAATGCTTAAAGAAAAAGACCTAATAATAAAACGAGAATGAAAGAAAACTTACCAATTGAAGCGTGCTTTAGCAGAACCTTCTTGGACAAGCCTCTAAGAGCAGGATAGCCTCTATGAGTATCCACATGAACCCCACCAACCAAAACATCCCCAAGAGGAAGAACTAAGAATCCTTGAGTAGTTGCTAGACCACTCCAGAAGCCTCACCCGAAAATATAAACTAGAGGTGCTCGAATAAATTCAGGCTCCTCAAAAATACTTGCTCAATTACCCGAAAGATTAATCTTTGTGAATCTCAACTTAGGATTTAGCTTTGAGCTTGGTGCAATGAAATAGGGTGAAGGGAAAGCCTATATATAGGCTTGGGGGAGCAAAATTGCTCTCCCTTTTTTCGATGTGGGATATGCATATCCCACTCACAATGGGCTTTGCCCAGCACTGCCAAATGCAGACTGGCAAGCCCAGCCCCATGGGCCTTTGCAAGTGCCGCATTGCGGCACTTGCAAACCTATGGTGCAAGATTTCGAGCACCGAATGTGCCGCGAATCACGCAACCCATTTTGCAGTTTCAAAATTGTCCTACAATTTTCTACTGGGTCCAACCCATTTGGAAAAAAATTCTCTTTTATTCCTTTCAAATAAATATTTTTTTTCGACCCTAATAAATTAGTTACCGGTCAAAAATAAATTCATTGGCTCATCCAAAATGATCTAATCATTTCTTAACCACTTAAATAATAATCCAATTATTATTTATATTATATTTTCATAATATAATAAATCTATTAGTTCTTTACCTAGTCCGATGAAGGTCCAATGTGTGAGACCTTATAGGATCCCGGAATATTGAGTTGTTAAGGCTTAACTAATCCTTGTTCTACTAGAACCATTGGCTCGATGTTCTAGACCGTGAATAGAACTCGATTACCTTAAATGACTGTAGTACGCCTCTAGCAAGGGTCTACCATCTCTCATTACTCGAAACACCATTTATGCTTATGACTTAATCCTGGTTAATGCAATAGTTATCCAGTGCGATAAATTCCTTCCATTCTTTAATCTTAGTACCATCTGGTTTATACGGTTCGGTTAAAGTGTTAACCCACTAATAGCAAGGTTGCTCCAAGCTATCCCAGTTATTAACTTGTTACCAAAGTATATTTCCTTTTACCGTAGTGTGTTTGACTAGAAACCATTTCTATCAAACACATCCTCTGATCAGAGGTTTATGGCAATCATCACTTCAACAAGTGGCCAGGTACAACTCCTTAATATATTCGGAGCGATGGATTCTTTTCGACTAGTCAGCTTACCAACGTGCTATCATCACTATACCCGTAACACCCTAAATTAATGAGTGTATAGTATTGGCCCAAAGTATAGCAATAGTACCACACAAGGCAACTAGTATCTCAAGTATAAGGATATTCGCATGGCTTATTGCATGAAGATAAACACTAACACATTGATATATACCAAGTGTTTATCTTACTACGATCTCCAATATATCTCCCAGATATATCCATGTGTCAAACTTAAGGCACCACCTTCAGTCCTTAGGAGATTAAATACTAGGACCCTTTCCAAGAAAGTTGACCACATGCTAGTCTTTCTGCTTCATCAATATCCTTTCTTAATTAAACTATGACTAGGGATAGTTTAGATATAATCATAATTGCACTTGAAGCAGGTTCCACCAAATATAGTCCAACTATAATTTCTCTGACTTTATGCTATAATATGCCAAGGACTTTTGTAAACATATATCAATAAATATATTTAACCAGCTATTGTGTATATACAAACACATCGATATAAACAAAAGATTAAATGCCTTTATTGATTAAACAAATTATTCGTACTATTACATAGTTAAGATATATCACCCTAATTACCTTAAGGGCATACATCATATCCAACAAACTCCCACTTGCGCTAAGGCCAATTAGCCATATATCTTAATCCAGATGCTTTAACATACTGGTCATGTTTGACCTGAGTCAATGGCTTTGTCAGACCATCCACAAGGTCTGATCAGTGAGAACATATTCTAGTCTTATTATCTTAGCATCATCAATCTCAGTGGGAACATATTCTAGTCTTATTATCTTAGCATCAACAATCTCCCTGATTATATTATACTTTTTGGATACATGTCATTTTTTTATGAGACTGTGGTTCCTTTACCTGAGCTATGGCACCGTTGTTATTACAATACAAGCAATTGTAATAACATCCTCAGGCACCACGCCAAGATCGCTAATAAATCCCTTTAACCAGACAGCCTCTTTTACTTCTTCTCATATAGCAATGTATTCAGATTTCATGGTGGAATTAATAGTAGTTTCTTACTTGGAACACATACACAAAACCTGACCGAGACTTAAAGTCATCCTTGTTAGATTGAAAACTCGCATTAGTGCAACCTCTGATTGTGAGGTCACCTTCTCTATTGACTATAACCTTTTGCAACCAACCTTGCTTTATAGGTAATTACATTATCGTCCATGTCAGTCTTCTTCTTGAAGAGCCATTTGCACCCAATTGGTCTAACCTATTGCGGTGCATCAACCAAATTCAAAACTTGGTTCTCATAGATGGAATCCATTTCTGATTTCATGGTTTTTAACCATTTATCAGAATCTGAGGTTTTCATTGCCTCATCATATGTCCTTGGTTCATCATCCTCCATGATATATAGTTCCTTATCATCAGTGATGATAAACCCATATCTATCAGAACCCTTATGAACACGACCTGATCTTCGCAATGATTGTGTTTCGACATGTTGTTCTTAAATCACACTTTCTTATGTATCTAGAACGGGGTCAATCAGTTGATTGTCTATTTCTTCCTCTTGAACTTCCAGTTCAATATTGCTCCCACTGACTTTTGCAAGTAAGTGTTCCTTTTCCAAAAAGTGAGCATTCCGAGACATAAATGCCTTTTGTGGTTCAGGCCGGTAAAATAGATGTCCAATTATTTCCTTTGGATATCAATTGAGGCATTTAGATTATCGGACGCTATCCTCTTAACCATAGCAGGACCGCTCCATAATCTTAAATGACTTAGAGGGCACTTTATTTAAAACATAAACTGCGCTCTCTAGTGCATATCCCCAAAAGGATTTACTGAGATCTGCATGGGTCATCATTGACCGAACCATATCTAATAAAGTCTGATTCCTCCTTTCTGACACTCCATTGTGTTAGGGCGTATAAGGAGGGATCCACTCGGGAACTACCCCATTTTCCTTTAGGTAATCCTGAAACTCCTGACTTAAGTATTCTCCTCCTCAATCCGATCGAAGTGCTTTAATACTTTTCTCAAGCTGTTTCTCTACTTTAGCTCTGAATAGTTTGAACTTTTCAAAACTCTCAGACTTGTGCTTCATTAAGTACAAATAACCGTATCATGAATAATCATCAATAAAGGTTATGAATTAGGAGTATCCACCTAGTGCCTGTACACTCATTGGACCATACAAATCAGTATGTATAAGTTCCAATGTACTCGTGGCCCGTTCACCCTTCCCTTGAAAGGGTAACTTTGTCATTTTTCCTCTTAAACAAGGTTCGCAATCACCATAAGACTCCAACTCTATTAGGCCCAACTCTCCATGCTTATGCAACTTGGTTAAGCGATCTTTGTTTATGTGGCCTAAATGACATTGCCATAAGTACAAGGAATTCCAATTATCTAATTTAACTTTCTTCACATTTTTTATATTGAAAACTTCAGTTTTAGCATCAAGAACATAAATGCCACCTTTCAACATTCCATAACCATAAAGAACATTATTCAAACGAATCTAACAATTATTATTTGAAAATAAAATCTCAAATCCTTCTGCTGCTAAACATGCAATAGATACAATATTCTTAGTAACACTTAGAATGTAGTAACAATTATTCAAAACTAAAACAAGTCCACCTGTAAAACAAGATTAAAGTTTGCTACGGCTAATGCGGCAACTCTGGCTCCATTTCCCATGTGTAGGTCCATCTCCCCTTTTGCAAGTCTTCTACTATTCCTTAGTCCCTACATAGAAGTACATATATGAGAACCATAACCAGTATCTAATACCTAAGTGGATTCACGCGAAAAAGTAGCAAAATTTTCAATTACAAATATACCTGAAGTAGATGCCTCTGTAGGCTTCTTCTTCAAATGCTCAGAAGCAGGAGCTTTGCAATCCCTCTTCCAATGTCTCGATTTCCCACATTAGAAGCAGACATACTTAGATGCCTTCTTTTCTTTCTTAATTTTACTGATTCTTTTCTTGGCACCCAGTGCCTGCTTCTTCTTCTTAGAAGCCTTGCTTTTTTCAACCAACAGTAGAGGTTTCTGATCCTTCTTGATATGAGATTCTACTATTTTCAGCATGTTAATTAATTTAGGGATAGTAGAATTAATCTTGTTCATGTAATAGTTAGTCACGAAGCCTGAGTAACTATCTGTCAAGGACATCAACACTAGGTCAATGCTCAAGTCATGATTCATCTCGAATCCCAATCGATTTAGCTTTTCAAGGTATCCCAAGAGTTTTAGTACATGCTGAGAGGCAGAGGTGCCAACCTACATCTTAGTTCCGAAAAGGAGCTTGGAGGTCTCATATCTCTCTGTCCTTTCTCGCTCTAAAAAGAGCTCCTCAAGATGGAGAACCATATCCTCTATGGTCATGTTCTCATGTTATTTCTGAAGCTTAGGATTCATGGACCCCAACATGATACACATGGCAGTCTTACGATCTTTCCTATGCTTCAACCAGGCCTCATGCTCTGCATGATCCTCAACATCAGGTTCAACAGGGAAAATTTCACTTAGAACATAGGCAATTCCCTTGGATCTGAGAATAATTCTCACAGCTCAGAACCAATCAGAAAAGTTCTAGCCATTCAGTTTAGTGTCAAGTAACATACAGAGATTAACTTTGGAAGTCATTTTCGACCTAAGTTATAAGAAAAGAAAAAGTTTAGATATTAGTTTGAGTACATGCATTTAATATAAGGTCTTTTAATTAAACACATTTATCCTACTATTTTCTTTAAAATTTACAATAGCTCATTCTATTGAATTCGGGAATTTTAGCCCAGCTAAATTTCCTAGTAGGTAGCATCTATAACTAGTCTATTACAACCCTCAATTTTATAAGTTAGGTTGTATTAGTAAGTTGTAGTTGGAATCCTATTCCATTTGCATCAATTGCCAAACTATTCAAGTTCCCTAATCCCAAGGGATGTGTGCACTTATATTAGCATCTCATTGAATATGTCTCAAATCTGAGCCTAGCCCCCAATTTTATGGTGGACTACCCCAGTTCCATTAAGGCAGATCCTATCTCAAACTTTAAAATCAATAAATGTAGACTAGAAGGAACGCTTTGCGTAGCACTTTGATAGCCCAAAGAGATCGTATTATAAATTTGAGTAAGGAAGACTACAACTTGCCTTAATATATTTACTTTGGGATTTTATGGGTGTTAAACGTCTCACCCAATCTAGGATTTTATCAGATGGACATATTTATAATAACTTATATTAATTCACGGTATTTTAGAATTAATTTGTAAGGTCCAACCTTAGGTGGTTTCAAGCTCTTTATTATAATTATTCCATCAACCTAGATTATATGCAAAATAATTAACACTTTTATTTGTTAAATTTATATAGCATTTCCTTTAGGCTTTTATTCAATAAATTTAATTTGTTACTTTGTAATAGAAACATATATAAGCACCATCTTATATACTAGAAATAAATTAGTCCTTATTAATCCCCCAGTTGGTCAGTTCAAGTTGCACCGATATAGGTTCCCAAGTAGGAGAGGTGCCCTTGAAGTGAGTAGACACCAAGTACAATCCTTAGCCAGAATAAATACGGGCACAAACTTGAAGACGAATGGATTCTCTTGGACTAATAATTTCGTTCTTCCAATTCATGTAAATTAGAAGCATCAATAACCCATGTTATTTAAATAAATTATTGAAACTTATATAATTTGAGTAAGTTGAGTAGGCTAAAACAAAATTATTCATAACCATTTTCTAACCTTAAAATGAATTTATGGTTGATTCTTAAACTTTTGCGAACATGTATTTCCAAGGCATTGTTCTTGGCTTTCAGAGCATCTAACTCTGACCTCAATTTCTTGAATTCAGCAGTGAGATTTTGATCTACAAACATGATTTGTATTCGTTCTTCAAGGGTGACACAAGAATTACAATGGAAAAAGAAAATTAGGATGACAAATCCTTGGCTCGGATACCAACTGATGGCTGGCAAAAGCAAAAGGGATTATCAAAAACATTCATCTATCCCAACTGATGGCTTGCGGAAGCGAAAAAGAACACGTTTCTGTTCTAATATTGTGAGAAACAAAATTGGAAAAGAAAATTGATGAATTTGTGACGGTTGAATGTTTTTAGATCACATACAAAACCCTTGATTGTTTTTCGAAACAAACAAAACCCTTTAGTTTTTGAAAACTAATAAAACCGAATTAGTTTTTGGAAACTAACAAAACCCAAAAGATGAATTGCAAATGCAAATTCTCTATTTTTTTCATTCACATAATAGTATCATAATCTGATGTATTCTTATCATTTATTTCTTCCTTTATACAAGAAAAAAGAAAAGTTACAATCAAATAGAGACACTTAAAGCTAGAAAAGAGTTACAAAGAAATAAAAGATAATTAAACCTAACTAATAACATTAAAATGAAATCTTAATTCTAAATAAAACTGCATAGGCCATTTTGATTAGCCAACAATTACTTCAAGAAATGTCATATGAAGTATTTTAATCCTAAAAAAACTAATAAAAACATCATTAACATGAAATTATCTTGCTTATATGCTAAAAAAAATCATAAGTAAACTAGTTTAGCTGGTCTTCATGTTTGATAGCACCCTAAAAGCTTAATATGTGTACCAAATGACTTTCATTTTGCACCGAATCCTCCATAAATATGCATTTGGAACAAGAGAATTTCTTTTTGATGTAACAATTTAATTTGACACTAATAAATTACACACATAGCATTTCGCACTCCGTCATTCTCCCTTTCTTCAAGAAGATTTGTCCTCGAATCTTGTATGTTTTGAACACAAAAAATATTTTCATCAAAAACTATGGAAAAGAATTCCCCTTCAATAAAGTTCCTCATATTAGTATGTACATGCTTATCCTTTTTTTTCAATCTGAAGTTTAGATGTTTCATTTTCATATGGCTTCAAATCTTTAACCTCCTATTTAATGTTGTTTTCAACATCAAAATCAGATTGTGGTTCATTTCCAAAAAGCATCTCATTCTGGAGAGTTTCAATCTCTTGAATAACCAAAATTTTACCATTAGGAGCATATTGCAAATCATCATGCTCTTGACATATCAAACCTTTCACAAACCCTTTCAGTGCATTTTCAATGGAACACATAAATTGGTCATTTTCAAATGCATTTGGATTTGGTGAGACATTTGATATGGATTTTGGTGGGGATAGGAATATTCGTTTAATGGGCAAAATGAGCAGATTAGAAGGTGTACAATGATTTTGAGGTTTAGAAATATTTTGAGGATAAAACTTGAATTTATGGTTGATTCCTACCCTTTTGCGAACATGTATTTCCAAGGTATTGTTGTTGGCCTTTAGAGCATCTAAATCTGACCTTAATTTCTTGAATTCAACAATGAGATTTTGATCTACAAACATGATTTACATTCATTCTTCAAGGGGGACACAAAAATTACAATGGAAAAAGAAAATTATGATGACAAATCCTTGGCTCGGATACCAACTGATGGCGGGCGGAAGCAAAAAGGATTATAAAAAACATTTATCTATCCCAACTGATGACGTACGGAAGCAAAAAAGAATACATTTCTGTTCTAATATTGTGAGAAACGAAATTGGAAAAGAAAATTGATGAATTTGTGATGGTTGAACATTTTTGGATCACATACGAAACCCTTGATTATTTTTGGAAACAAAAAACCCTTTAGTTTTTGGAAACTAATAAAACCCAATTAGTTTTTGGAAACTAACAAAACCCAAAAGATGAATTGCAAATGCAAATTCTCTATTTTTTTCATTCACATAACAATATGATAATCTGATATATTCTTACCATTTCTTTCTTCCTTTATATAAGAAAAAAGAAAAGTTACAATCAAATAGAGACACTTAAAGCTAGAAAAGAGTTACAAAGAAATAAAAGATAATTAAACCTAACTAATGACATTAAAAAGAAATCTTAATTCTAAATAAATCTGCTTATAATAAAGCAATGTAAATAGGCCATTTTGATTAGCCAACAATTACTTTAAGAAATGACATATGAAGTATTTTAATCCTAAAAAAACTAACAAAAACGTCATTAACATGAAATTATCTTGCTTATATGCTAAAAAAACAATTATAAGTAAATCAGTTTAGCTGGTCTTCATGTTTGGTAGCACCCTAAAAGCTTAATATGTACCAAATGACTTTCATTTTGAACCGAATCCTCCACAAATCTGCATTTGGAACAAAGAGAATTTCTTTCTGATATAACAATTTAATTTGACACCAATAAATAACACACATGGCATTTTGCACTCTGTTAGGAGGACCAGTATGGGTGCGGTGTGAGGCTTGAGGGACTCGTAGGGGTGGCCAGGACCTGTACGAGTGCATTGGGGGAGTTTTAAAAAGATGAATAGTCCCTCACTCCCCCCTTTTTACCAAAACTTCCATATTTCCCCAACTTCCAATGAATTTCCTCCAAAAATCAACCGAACAAGTACAAAAAGATCCCCGATGTCGCCGCTTCAACCTAAAGCTTGAGGAGTTGCCTCGGATTGGAAATTTGGAGCTCCAACGATGCTCGGTGACCGTGGGATATGTGTTACATGAAGAGGATGATTTCTTAGGTCTCACCTACTTCTGAAGTCCCCTCAGTGCCTTAACTCATTACTCATTCCTCCGAATGCCAAGTAAGTAGATTCAAATTCTCAAATTTTGACTTTTCCCTATTTTTAAATTTCTTTGATTTGGCATGATTTAAGGGTGTTTTAGTGATTAAAATAGATCCTAATGCATGTAACTTTAGTCTAGGGATGTTTTGGAATTGGTTAGATTAGGATTTGGCTGAATTTGGATGAAAATGGCTTGTTTAGGAAATTCCACGTTGAGGGACTATTTGTAGGGGACTCGTACGGGTGGGGAGGACCCGTACGGGTCTCGTGTTTCATACGGGTCCTAGAGTGGCACCCATATGGGTACTAATTCCCAGGACAAAATGTTGAAAACCCCATCTCTTACAACTTTTTTCTGATTTTTCACTTTATCACTACATTCTACTTTTGTACTGCTATTTTGTCTTTACAGTTCCCTTTTAAGACTATCAGAGCTCTAAGCTTCTGTCGAAAGTGGTACAAAAAGATGCGTTCTGTGGGAAATACTGAGCTACTTGCATGCATTGACATTGTTTGGGCCATTCCTGTGGGCCTAAAGATGCTTGCCTTATGGTCGGAGACTATACATACATTCGACTTTGCCATCAGGGAGTTTACCATCACTCCCTTGAATATGTGCACACTGATGGGGCTGGCTTGGGATGGAGAGATCATCCACTTCGATCTGTATGCAGAACCTTGGCATTCACGGGCTGAGGTGAAGGAATACTTAGAGCGACTCCTTGGCTTCATCCTAGTAGGAAGGACAAGCTCAAGTACAGGGATCTACATACTTACTAGCGAGCATAGCCGAGCTCGATTACTGTAGGTAGGAGAGATTAGTATGTCAGGTCTTTACTATTGACCCTACTGTTGATCGTCTTCTTCTCGACGTACTTGAGTAGTGTCGACTATGAGCAGATGTCTACTGTGGAGGATCTTGCCAGCATGCCTGGCAAGAACTGGTGTTGGGCTATTCTAGCCCAATTATACTATAGCATGGATGTCGACATTCAGGGTCAGCAGTCTGAGCTGAAGACCATCCATTTTCTCCTTTTGGTAAATTTTGAACCTATCTTAGTGGTTTCTACCCTAATTTTAATTGTTTAATTGCTAACTTTTGGTTTCCTTTTGCAAATGTAGGCATTCGAGCACCGCTTTATCCCCAAGCCTGGCCTGTATAGGAAGCCTGAGATGTCTCATATCATCTTGAGGTGGATAGGTCCCTAGTAGTAGAAGGCTGGGACCGTATCTAAGTATCGAGAGTACATCTGCCAATTGCACTCGGACCGAGTAATCTTTTTGAACCTGACAATATACTTTCAATTTAACAAACCGTTAGTTACTAAATTGTATTTACATAGTTAGGGTTCTTATAGTGCGCTTTGGTTATATATGGGTCGTTCGTGATCCCTGGACTTATCTGGTCATCCACAACGAGATTGAAGGGATGTGATGGAGCGTGGATGACCGTTGGTTCATGCTGGAGTCACCACTCTCACCATAGTGGTAGTTTGGCGAGCGGGTTTGTGATTGGCAGACTAGCTCGGTAGTGGAGAGGCCCATCCTTCCACCTGTGCCTGAGGGGGTATTATGGCCGTATTTGATGCCCAAAATAGACCAGGGACTGTATCTCCTTGGGTGAGAGGGCTCGCGTGCTATTAATCAAGGGCTCATATCTAGATTTGATCTGAGACTTGCTCATTCAACCGTGCCCAAGGATTCACCTAGGTGACCGGGTTCTCTAGTTTCATTACGGAGAGGATGATAAAGATGATGATGACGAGAATGGTGATGGACTTGGGGGTGATCGCGAGGGCCCCTTCATTCATTAGACCAAGCGTCTTCCCTAACCTGCTACCTCCTTTACTCAGGTAAACCTTTCATTTTGATCTTGTAAATTCCTACATGCTTTTACTTTTGTTTTCTTGAATTATAGACCTGATATTTTGTGAATTATGATGTAGTTTTACCCATTTAAGCGAAATCAGGCTGCTGCTATTGCTGCTCCTACCGATCCTGCCACTCTTGAGCCACTGGTGAAGTGAGCCTAGGTTACAAGGGATTTCAGAGAGGGATTCCTTCAGACCAACTTGGATATCTCTTTTTGGCTCCTTGACCACTCGGGGAAGTGTGTTGTTTGTGGGCTAGAGGAGTCAGTCCATACCATCCGCTTTGCTCCTCCTAGTGTGACCCACATAAGGCTTTCTGCACTTAGCACTTACGATGTGCGTGGTCGAAGATATATGGATCTCCCTTGGTGCCTTATGGTGGGGTCCACTTGGGGTTGGATGATTTAAGCGTGATAGAACCATTTCGTTCAAGTTTGCACATTTTAACTGATTTTAATGAATAAAAGAATCGAGACCCAAATCTCGATACAAATGATAGAGTCACCACCCAAGTTGTCTACTTGGTAAAGAGTTTTCGTACGATTCCCATTGAACGGGAGACACAAACCTATTAGATCAGAGATTCGGGTATCACATGAGTCACTTATTTCCAATTAATTTTTTCAAAATTACATTCGCCATGTAAAACCGCTTTCTTTTCATCATTTGGGGAATTATTATGAAAATCCTATTTTTCTACACACTTTCACACTTAATTCATGCATTTAACAATTTACAATAAAGCACAAGCAATAAATGGGGAAAAAATTACATGGGGAAAATGGGGTAATTGCAAAGGAACCTATACATGTGTTCTAAACTATAAAACAAAAATAAATAAATTTGCCTGCATACACAAAGATTAGCACAATTACGGCACATCATAAGTCAGCATTTTGTTAGGAAAAATGTATTTATATTAGCGTGGCAGTTTTATGATCGATCGATAGTGCCTGGGCGGCTTCTAGTATCAAGAAGAAATAACGGGTCTTCAACGTATTTTGTTGTGAAAACATATTGTAACTTTTTATGGGTTGGTGTACCGAATTATTAGTGAAACTAATCACATGGCAAATGGTGATGTTAGATTGATTTTACAGGTGGAAAATAGGAACTTTGGAATCTTTCTAGGGGCCAGTGCCCGTACGGGTGTGGTGGAACTCGTACGGGTCCAGTTTGGTCCCAGACAAAACCTTAATTCAGTTTATAATAGAGAAGATTCTATAGAGGAATGAATAGAAATGAAAATATAATAATAAGATGTGAGTCTCTTTGAAATTCAGGAGCGTACCTTTATGCCATGAATCTACTTTGAAGCGATCCCTATGCCGAGAGAGAGTATAGCCAAAATAGATTATGAAATGATGATTTTAGGACTGTTTAGGTGGGTATTTGTGTAGACAGAATTCCCCCCCAAATCCTAATAAACGAAGCTGGAAATGAATAAAATGTGGACAAAACCTCAAGGAATGAGTTTTCTCCCTATTTTATACCCTCTATACCTCAACTATACCCTTCTTATACCTATAAAAACTGATGGAATTTTTATGTGAATTGTTTGATATGATTTTTATCTTCACCACCCTTTTGAAGATGAGGCAAAAAGCCTCTATTTATAGGGGAAATCGAGTCTGAATAGAAAAATTGCATTCATGACTGATTTTCCTTAGAAAATGGTATGGATCACCTGCCATATTATCTGTTTGGGCAAGTATGGGACTCGTACAGCTCTGATGGGACCCGTACAGGTCCTTCTTAGGTAGGTAAGGGGTTTTGACCTGTACGGGCCAACTAGTGGATCTGTACCACTAGGTGTAACCCGTACCGTCCCTAAGGGCAGAAAACTATAGAATTAACAATCTGGCCATAGAAGGACCTGGAGGATCCTCTGCTACACCAATCCTTATAGATCAGGCTACCTTGGCTGAGATGTCAAAATTTTTGGAATCCTATTCATTCAACTTCCCACCTATTACAGAACCTCTTTCGGAGAACCTATTAATTCCTAAAGCTGAGATCCCAGCAGAAATAAATCCTGTAAAGGCAATTGTAAGACAGTTCCAACATGCCTGGGGGAGTTATCATAAGTCCTGAAAAGGCATTTGAAGGGGTGACAGAGGACATTTCCTATCATCCGGGGGTTGAAGTGGGAAGAAGTAAAGAAAAAGAAGCCTCAAGCATTCAAATTCCATCGCTATTTAATAAGGTACCCCTTGACATTGCTTTTTTAATTTTTTGTGCTGATCTCACTGCTGATGTTATAGCAACCATAAATGTGGACAACTTAGGCACTGCAACTCAAATAGTGTCTAAGGAACAAGCGCCCAACCCAGATGATATCATTCCAGAGGAGGGACAGGGTCTAAGATCCAAAGAGAACGCTTCTAAAGCAAACTCTAAGGGCGAGGCTAATCCGAAGGAAAGGTCAGAAGAGAGGAGAGAAGAACAAGATCAGTCTCATTTAGAGGACATTAATAATGAAGCAGATAATGAACCTTACGGTAGCAGCTCTAGTTCTGGAGATGACTCCTCCAGCTCCTCTGAAGAATAGTTCCCTTTAAAAGTTAGCCCTACGAAAGTTCTGGCTAACAATACAACAAAGGCCAAAGTTTTAGCAGTTCTTCACCTATTAAAAGAGGCTGCTCAAGAGGAGAATGAGGAAGGATACATCAAACAGAGCCTTTGGACTATCTGTACTCATCTAAGAGGAGTTGAAATGAATTGCTCTAACAAGCCTCTAGTTCGGATGTGAAGAAGTTGGGGGAAATCAAGCAGTCAGTGAAGAACATAAAAGAAAAGGTCCTTGATTTCCCCACTCCAGGAGCTATTTCTGAAGATTCTCTCTCCTAGATCACACCAATTTTAAACAAGCTTAAAGAAAATGCTTCCACAGCTAATCGGACTGCTGATCAAGCCAACACCTTGGCTTTAAATAACTGTGGAACTGTAATTGAAAAGATCACATCCTCCTCGTCCGAGCTCTTAAAAGAAATTAAAGCTTATCTGGATACCAAGTTTGAAAACTTGTAAAAATTCATGGATGAGAAGGATCTTAAACCCGTCATAAATGATTTGGGCGTGGATCAACAAGTTCTCCTAGAAATGCTCGTACACTTCATTGAGAAGACAGTTCCCAAAATCTAAAATAAAATCTTAGATGATATAGGCGATGAACTACAAAGCCATCTAGCTAGATTAGAGAAGCAAATAAATAATTGGAAGGCATCCATCACAAAAGAACTCTCTCTTCAAACAGAACCCATTCATAATATCTGGAAAGGGATTAGTGAAGAAATAACCCTGCTTCAAACCGGACTCAATAATCTCTCAATATTCGGATCCTCTTCCTCTCCTGCTATTCCAGAAAGCTAGATCCTTCCCGTCTTCCATAACCTAGTACAAGCCATTAGAGACTCCAGTTTCTTTGGTAAAAAAGGGATGACAACTCTCCTTAAGGTCCTCTTCCCTTACTATGATCCAAAGGATCAAGAGTTTGTCTTACGCATTCATCCATCAATCAAACAATCCTATGACCAATTGAAGAAGACTATCTGGCCCTTCTATCTTACTCCTCCAATGGTTGACAAGATTACTGATAAAAGGACCAAAGGTAGTGCTGACTACACTATTTATTCAAATGCATGGCAAGCATCTTGGGATAACAGAACGTATATGGTGGTAGACCCCCAAGCTGGAAATAAAAAGGGGGAGAATAGTATAAAAGGACCTGAATCCGGTAAGGGAAAGGAAAAGGAAGGAGGTCCATCCGGAGGGAATTAGACTAGCTATGATTTGCAATCTTGTAAAAACTTGTAATAGCTAGATTCACTATTATTTATTTCTATAATTTGTAATCTGAACTTTATTGATGTTAACTATTGTTAACAGCAGAAGTATAGTGAAACTTTCTAATTCTCAAAAATTTGCTTCTAAAGTACAATATGTAATTGTACTAAAACAAACTTAGAAGTAAGAATTGAAAAATATTGGGGGAGTTAGGATGCTAGAATTATGGAGGAGTAAAACCTGTAAATGACTAAGTATCAAGAATCATACTTAGCTCATAAATACTCCATTCCCTTATACTTAGTTTTTGTTTCCATCAAATGGGAGAGATTGTTGGGAAATAATGATAAGGACCACAAATTAAACTAAACTATCTGGATCAGGTTTGAAAGAAACAAAAACTTAAATTATGTAATCCTCCTAAATCCAAATTGAAACTTCCAGACAAAGATCCAACTACAAGGTTATCCATTGATGACATTAAGTACCCAAGCATATAGAATCATTAAAATAAAGCTTGGAAAGGAAACAAGCTTTAATCACTCAAGAACAGCATCCGAAAGGACTGATTGCCTTAACTCTGGAAGCATAGTGATCCGGAGACAATGAGTGTGAAGACATTTGGAAGACTCATGCTTGAAGACAATAGGAAAAGTTTCAAAGATAACTTTTCCCTCTATCATTTGGAATACATAGTCAAAGATCCTTTCTCCATGGAGAGGACAAAAGTGGCAGGTTGCCCTTTTTAGAAAAAGGAGAAAAGTACTGATAACAAACTGAAAAAGCTAACAAACTTTTTCACCTATACCAATAAGGAGGCGCGTGGAGCTCACACTAAAAAGCTAATGGTGTAAAATTTGGTGCATCATAGAAAGCCAAGTAAAATGACCACTGACAACTTTTTAGCATCAATCCCTAGGATTCAAATGGGTCAAATTACAGTTACCTATAACTTGATCAAGGGTGAAGATTTATTACAAGCTCAACAACCCATAACGGCAATATTTATGATAGAAGCCTATAAAAGGGAAGCTTCACAAATTGAGAAGGTTGGCTGTTTGATTGACAAAAACAAGTAACAAATAACGAGCATTCAATCAGCTTACTAATCCCTTCAAGAATCAATCAATTCAAAATCTGTTGTAAGGATTCCTAAGTGAGTTATAAACTTAAGGAAATCCAAAACCAAAACTTTTGTGAAAACAAGAGTGTAAGGATCTCTAACTTGGGTGAGTTGAGAGATTGGGATATAACTTAAAGTTGGTGCTTTAAGTGGGAACTCCCTATAGGACACAGGTTAGGTTTGGGGTAGAAGTCTAGTGGTTTATCCTACTAAAGGCTAAAGGACTTAGCTAAGAGTTGGTGGTTCTAGTAGTATATCCTACATCCGGAAGAGGTTGCCGTCTGGAGACAAATTGTAAGGCTTGATTCCTACCAGTTGGAAAGGAATCCACTAGTGGAAAAGCTCGAAGGAAGGAAACCCGGGGACTGGAGTAGGATAAAATCCTTTGTGTTTGATTCCTTTAACTCTTTATTTATTACATTTTATTGTCATAACTGCATCATCCGGATCCATCATCCGGATCATAATCAAACACACTACACTAAGACTTTTCAAAGTCTATATACTCTAAGAAAAAGGGCCATTGACCCCCTCTGACCTTATAAAGACCCTTATAGGGAGCAACACTCACATCGTGAGATCATATAGATTTGTATCTACAGTGATCCTCTGAGGGCAGCTTGTGAGCACTAGATTTTAACATTCCTTCTCATAAAATGATGATGAGAGCGAGATAATACTATTCTTTACATGTATTATCCATTAGAGGTGTTCCTACTATAGCAGAGATGAGTTTTGATCTGCCTCCCTCTTGATTTTAGCTTTTCTGGGGATTTGTTAAGCTGCTGGGTGATTGTTTGTGTATCTTCATTTTCCTTTTCATCCGAAATCACAGTCTGCTTTTTAATTATCTTGGATTTAGCAGTCCGGGCCTTCTTTGGGACCAGAGCCTTTATTGGATCAGCAGCTTTTCTAGTTTTGCTCTTCTTCTCATCTCTTTACCTCTTGGCCTTTTCTTTATCCCACGTTTCATTGAATCTTAAATTCAGGAAATTTCTTTATACAATAGGCTTGCCACTGACGCCTTGGAATCCAGTCAATTCTATCCCATTAGCTTAAAGAATCTGGGTGATGAGAGCCTCATGGGAATTCCTATGATGCTTAATGTAATGAATAAGAGGCACAAACATGTTAACCTCTCTGCTTTCTGCCTAGTGCTCTAACACACAGTGCTAAAATGAGGATACTATGGTTAGCGAGCCCTTCTGGATGAGGACCAACTTTACTAGCACATGTTGGAGGTATCTTGGGATTTGAGGCCAGTAACTTGAAAACTTTTCCCTAAAATACCTTTTTGGAAGCCACATCTCCAAATCATACTTCACTTGGGTTTTATCTCCATCCACCCTCAGTAAGACTCTGTTATCCTTCATATTCAGGAAGTTTTTGAAGAATTCCAGAGTTATAGTAATTTCTTTTCCCTGAACCTTAGTTCTTAGAGCATCAAATTTCCTATTGGCTCGCAGATCATCATAAAATTCCCGGACCAAGTCTGGGTAAGTTGGGCAGTTTATTTCCAAGAAATTTGTTAGGTGCTGATCCTCAAATAGCTATTAATAGGGATCAGTTTCAAAGAGAAAATTATCCCCTAGAAAATCTATAGGGATAACTAAATTGAAAGGTTTATAGTTTATGGGGATCAAGTCTTTGTCTTTCTGATAAGATTCTGAAAAGACATTTTAGGCTGGAAGCATTATAGGTCCAACCTCAGTCATGATTGCTGCCATTTTAAAGAAAGGATTGAAGGAATTAGGGTTTAGGTTTCGATTTTTGCAGAGTAACAATAGAGTAGTTGCTAGCATGAGGAACAAGGGTGATTTTGAGGGGTTTATATAGAAATTTCAAAGTGAGGGTAGTTTAGTAATCTGGACGCTGGTAGTTTGGCTAGATTGATGACATTGCAACCGAATTTTTAAGAGAGAGGTAAATTCAGTTTAACCGGAGAATAGGAATGGTTTATTTTAAAAATAAACTGTCAAATTTACCGTGCGTGTAACAACCAATAGACGTTTAAAATTAAAAAAGTATCTGTTGACTTTATGCACTTTTACTAACATTTGTCATTCCTATCTGCTGACGTGGCATCCTTCCGGAATAAATTTCTCTCCAATACCTTCCGGATTGAGTTTTCTATTGAGGATCCGACTTGATTTCAAGCTGTCTTCCGGATTAACCCTAAATTGGATTGGACATACCAATTGACTCCCTTAGCTTCCCAAATTGATCTTTACTTAATGGCTTAGTAAAGATGTCTGCTCTTTGCTCATTGGTTGGAATGTATACTAGTGCAAAATCCTTCTTCATCACATGATGCTGGATGAAATGATGCCTTATGTTTAATTGCTTCATCCTGCTGTGAAGCACTAGATTCTTTGACACATTACTTGCACTTTTGTTGTCACACATGACTTCCATACATCCAAATTGCACCCCATATTCTTCAAGCTATTGTTTGATCTATGGGAGTTGAGCAACACAACTTCTAGCTGCCATATATTCTGCTTCTGTAGTAGCTAAAGCAACTGAACTTTGCTTCCTATAATACCATGATACTAAGCAATCTCTAAGGAAATGGCAACCTCCGGATGTACTCTTTCTCTCAAGATTATCCATGCCATAGTCTGCATCAATGAACCCTTGGAGTGTGAAATCTCCATTACAAGGATACCATAACCTAGCTTCACTGGTACTTAGGAGGTATCTAACGATCCTTTTTACTGCCTTGAGATGAGAATTCCTAGGATTGGTTTGATATCTTGCATAATAATAAACTGCATAATGTATGTCAGGTCTGCTAGTTGTCAAGTATATGAGTGATCCAATCATCCCTTTATAGAGCTTTTGATCAACATCCTCTCCTTCACAATCCTTGGATAGGACTGTATCTGATCCCATTAGAGTGGACATGGGCTTGCTCTTGTCCATTTCAAACTTCTTCAAGATTTCCTTAGTGTATTTTGACTGGTTAATGAAAATCCCATCTGGACTTTGCTTAATTTGTAGACTAAGGAAGAAATTCAGTTCTCCCATCATGGACATCTCAAATTCCTTCTACATTTGAGAGCTGAATTCTTCACACATCCTTTCATCAGTTGCTCCAAATATGATATCATCCACATAAATTTGTACTAGAATAATATCATTTTTCTTCTTTTTGACGAACAATATGGTGTCTACCTTTTTCTTTTCTCCAGGATTTTCAATTTCTGGAACTAGATCTTTTGGAGTGTAACTTTTCTTACCTGTAGGGTTAGCCTCATCGAAATCTACATGAATTGACTCTACCACAATTTGGGTTTGTTTATTGAAGATTATGTAAGCCTTACTACGTGTTAAGTAGCCAAGGAAAATTGCTTCATCAGATTTAGGATCAAATTCTCTTAGTTGCTCTCTATCATTAAGGATGTAGCATTTACATCCAAATGCTTTGAAATACCCAATTTTGGGTTTTCTTCCTTTCTAGATTTCATGTGGGGTCTTTTCTATTGTTTTTCTAATGAGAGCTCTATTTAGGATATAACATGCTGTATTCACGGCCTCTCCCCAAAAGTATTTTGACAAACAATTTTCACTGAGCATTGTTCTAGCCATCTCAACTATGGTCCTATTCTTTCTCTTAACAACTCCATTCTATTAAGGCATATGAGGGGTAGAGAAGTTATTTTCAATGCACTTGGAGTCAAAAAAATCAGCAAAATGCTTATTTCTGAATTCTCCACCATTATCACTCCGAATTTGTACAATACTTATGCCCTGTTAGAAGTAGTTCTATCCGAATGAATGTTTTTGAAAATTGGTCAAAGCCCTTATCTTTGCTTGCTAACAAGAGCACCCAAGAATATCGAGGATAATCATCCACAATGACCATGGTGTATTCTCTTCTACATAAACTCAATAGTTTGATTGGACCAAAGAGATCAATATGTAAGAGCTCAAGTACTCCTTTGGAAGGAATGTATAAAATGGAAGGGAAACCTTTCTTATGCTGTTTACCTAATTGACATGAAGTACATAGATGATCCTTATGTAAAGCAACCTTAGGCAAACCCACTACTAATTCTTTTTTGGCTAGTTTGGATAGGAGGTTCATGCTGACATGTCCTAACCTCCGATGCCACAACCATAATTCTTCTTCTTTAGACACTAAGCAGATATTCTTTTTATCATTTTTAATGTTTACAGAATAGACATTATTTACTCTAGGTGCATAAAGAATGAGTTGGTTGGACTTACTATTATAGATTGAGCAGCCTCCGAAATCAAATGTGACTTTTCTTCCTTTGTCACAAAGTTGGGCCACACTTAGCAAGTTGAATTTTAGTCCATCAATCAGTGAGACATCTTCTATCTTTAAATCAGATCTAATGGTTCCATGACCAATGATCTGTGCCTTTTGATTGTCTCCAAAGCTTACTTTGCCTCCCTTCTTCCTGGTAAATATGATGAAGGCCTTCTTATCACCTGCCATGTGCCTTGAGCATCCACTATCAATATACCATGGTTCTCGATCTACTGTGGATCTAAGGCATACCTATAAAATAAATCAAGTGGGTTTGGGTTCCTAATCAGATTTGGGTCCTCTCGGGTTAATAGCCATCTCAGGCCAAGGGTAAACATCATAGTAATCATTTTTTAATCTACAGAATTTAGTAATATGATTGTTTTTCCCACAAAACTTGCACCCAACAATGGATCTATTTTGTTCCTGCTTCTTTTTTATCTTTTCAAGATCTTCCCTCCCATAGTTTCCTCTATATCCAGCTTCTTATACACTAGTGGATGGTCTAGAGTGTATCCGGAAGCTGGTTGGAGGTGCAATTTCAGCTGCACAATTTCTTCTTCGTTTGATAGTCTGTTGGCCGTAAACCACCTTAGCCTTTCCCTTTTGAGCAGCAGTATATCTTTGGGCTTGTGGTTGCATGCTAACTTCCTTTAACCTTTGATTAAGGGTCTTTTGGAATCTGTTCTGAGCAGGAGGATGATTATCTCTTCTTGGAGCTTTTGTCTCTAGCCTCTTCCTGGATACCTCCTTTAATTGATTGATTTCTCTATCTAGTCCCATTACATTTGCATTTAGAATCTGGACTTGATTCCTAAGGAAGTTCTCCTCCACAACATCAATATGCTTGGTTGCTCTAACCAGATTGATGTCTTCTGCCATTACTTCAGCATCTTCTGCCAACTCCATTACTGCTCTTTTAATGGACTTAATTTCTTTTCCATTCTTCTTTACACCCTTGATTACAATAGATAGAGCTCTAGCAAGGTCAAATTTAGAAGTAGAATTAGAATAAGAATTTACCTCAGTGTTTGCTGTTTCTGATTCTGATTCTTTGATTTGCACTATTTCTTGCTAAGAGGCATTCCTTTTGGATTACTCTGTTTTTGAATCAGTCAGTGCCATGAATGCACAGTTGGCAGTCTCTTCTTCTTTTATTAAAGACGAACTGCTGCTTTCTTCACTCTTACTCCAGGTAGCAACCATTGCCTTCTTTTTGAACTTCTTGGTTCTCTTCAGCTTGGGACATTTTGTTCTGAAATGGCCTTTTTCTCCACATTCAAAACAGGTAGCTTCTTTTTCCGGATCCTTCTTTTCTTCTGGATTCTTTCTAGGTCTGTCCCTTTTGGATGTCCCTTCTTTTGATTTTCGGGATTCATACTTTCTTGGTTTCCTTCTGTCTTTCTTTTGTATGAATTTGTTGAGTTTTCTGGTCAATAGAGCTAGTTTATCTTCGGTGCTCAGTGATTCAGTAATTTGCTCTTCTTCTCCAGATGAAGCTAATCCAGTGGATTCTGTCTTAAGTACAACAGCTTTCTTCTTCTCCCCATGCTTCTTTCCTTGTTGGCTATATCCCTCCAAGGATAACTCTTGGGTTAGAAGATTACCAATGAGTTCATCATAAGTGTAAAATTTCAAGTCATGAGCTTCCTCAATGATAGTCTTTTTGTTGTCCCAATCCTTGGTGAGACTCCGGAGGACCTTCTTTACCATCTTTACTTCAGAGATTTCTTTTCCCAGCCTTTTCATCTCATTCACTAGATTGGTGTATCTAGTGTTCATGCTATTGATTGATTCTTTATGTTCTGTTTTGAAGGATTCAAACTTTTGCTGGAGTAAATCAAGCTTGGCGTCTCTTACATTGGTAGTTCATTCATAGGTGGCCTCTAGCTTCTCCCAAATTTCCTTTGCAGTCTTACATCCAGATATTCTGTTAAATTTAGCTACATTAAGAGCATAATGGAGCATGTTAATAGCATTTGCATTTTTACGCAACTTTTTAAAATCATTCTCATCCCAAAAACTTGATGGCTTTTGGGTAGTCATACCCTCTACTTCATAAGTAGGCTCACAAGGACCATTTCTAAAAACTAAATATTAGGAAACAATGATCTAGATAATAATCTAAAAACAAATCCGGATCAAGTTTGAAAGAAACAAAAATAATGTATGTAATACTCCCAAATCCAAATGGAAATATCTGGACAAAGATCAAGATACAAGTCATCCATTGAAGAAATTAAATACCTAAGAACTAGAGGAAATCATTCGGACAAAGTTTGGAAAGGAAACAAACTTTTGTCCTTCAAGACTACCATTCGGAAGAACTGATTAAAGCTACATCGGAAGAAGGTAGATTCGGAGATATAGAGTCTGAAGATATCTGGAAGACTTCTATATCAGACAAAAAGAAAAGTTTCAAATATAACTTTCCCTCCACCTTTTTGGTCTATGAAGTCAAAGATCCTTTCCCTAAGACAAAGACAAAATGACAACTTGCATATTTCAAAGAAAGGGCAAAAAGACTGATGCCGAACAGAGAAAAGCTAACTACATTTTTCTCCTAGACCAATAAGGAGGCGCGTGGAGCTCACATCAAAAAGCGACTACTATAAAAGTTGGTGCATCACAAAATGCCAATGAAAACGATCACTAATAACTTTTTAGCCTCAATCCCAAGACTTCAAATGGGGTCAAATTATAATCTAACTGATTGATCAGCGGCTCCAGAAGTGCCACCCATAACCTGATCAAGGGTGAATATTTATTTCAAGTTCAACAACCCACAATGGCTACATTTATGATCAAAGCCTATAAAAGGAGCTCTTCACCATTTAGGAAGGTAACTGTTGATTTACAAAAAGCAAGTAACAAAGAATACTCATTCAATCAGTTGATACAATCCCTCTAAGAACCTTTTGATTCAAAATCTGTTGTAAAGATTCCCAAGTAAGCTATAAACTTATGGAACTCCAAACCAAATCTTTATGAAAACAAGAGTGTAAGGATCTCCAACTTGGGTGAGTTATGAGATCGGGATACAACTTAAAGTTGGTGCTTTAAGCGGGAACTCCCTATAAGAATCAGCTTAGATTTAGGGTAGAAGGCTAAGTAGTATATTCTATAAAAGACTCAAAGGACTCAGCTAGGAGTTGGTGCTTCTAGTGGTATGTCCTTCATCCGGAAGGGGTTACCATCCGTAGACAAATTGTAAGGCTTGATTCCAGCTAGTTGGAAAGGAATCCACTAGTGGAAAAGCTTGGAGGAAGGAAACTCCAGGGACTGAAGGAGGTGGGGCTGAACTAGGATAAAAACCTTCTCTGTTTTATTTCTTTAACTTTCATTTATTGCATTATATTGTCATAACTGCATCATCCGAATCATATTCAAACACGCTACACTAAGACTTTTTCAAGTCTTTATATTTTGCAAAAAAGGGTCATCCGCCCCCCTCTAACCTCATAAAGATCCTTATAGAGACTAACAAGTGGTATCAGAGCAAGTGCTCAAACTAGAGATCTAACAATCTCGAGCCAAAGGTCCATATATTTTGATTCACATATCAAAATGAGTTTCCAAAACTCATAACTCCTTCCCAAGGGTATGTCTGTTACCCATCCTCCACTCTTCATCGGTGAATACTACACATTCTAGAAAAATTGGATGAAGAACTTCATTCAGTCACAAAGTATGCAAGTATGGTTAGTTATTAAAAATGGTCCATATGAGCCTAATTATTAAGTAGAGGGTATGACTACCCGAAAGCCATCAAGCATGTGGGATGAGAATGACTTCAAAAAGTTGTGTGAAAATGTAAATGCTTTTAACATGCTTCATTGTGCTCTTAGTGTAGCTAAATTCAATAGGATATCCGAATGTGAGACTACAAAAGAGATATGGGAGAAGTTAGAAGTAACCTATGAAGTAACCACCAAAGTAAGAGAAGCTAAGCTTGATCTACTCCAACAAAAGTTTGAATCCTTCAAGATGGAGCCTAAAGAATCAATCAGCAGCATGAACACTAGATACACCAATCTAGTGAATGAAATGAAGAGGCTAGGAAAGGAGATTCCAGAAGTAGAAATGGTCAAGAAAGTTCTCCGGAGTCTCGCCAAGGAATGGGACAATAAAAAGACTGCTATTGAGGAAGCTCATGACTTAAACTTTTACAATTATGATGAACTCATTGGTAATCTTCTAACCTAAGAATTGTCCTTAGAGAGGTTTAGCCAATAAGAAAAGAAGCCTAAGGAGAAGAAGAAGGCCATTGCTCTTAAGGCAGAATCCACCGAATCTGCTTCATCCGGAGAGGAAGAGCAAATAAATGAATAAATGAGCACCAAAGATCAACTTGCTCTACTAACCAGAAGGCTGAATCGATTCATACAAAAGAAAGATATAAGGAATTCAAAAAGGTATGAATCCTGGAAACCAAGAGAAGGCACCTCCAGAAGAGACAAGCCAAGAAGGAATCCAAAAGAAAAGAAGGATCCGGAGAAAGAAGCTGCTTGTTTCGAATGTGGTGAGTAAGGCCACTTTAGAACAAAGTGCCCCAAGTTGAAAAGAACCAAGAAGTTTAAAAAGAAGGCAATGGTTGCTACTTGGAGCAATAGTGAAGAAAGTAGTAGCTCATCTTCAATAGAAGAAGATGAGACTATAAACTGTGCATTCACGGCTCTGACTGACCTGGAAGCAGAGCAATTCGGAAGGAATGCCTCCAAGCAAGAAACAGTGCAAATCAAAGAATCAAAATCATATACAACAAACACTGAGGTAAATTCTTATTCTAATTCTGCCTCTATTCTTGATCTTGCTAGAGCTCTATCTATTGTAATCAAGGGTGTGAAGAAGAATGCAAGAGCAATCAAATCTCTTAAAAGAGCAGTAATGGAGTTGGCTGAAGATGCTAAAGTAATGGCACAAGACATCAACCTGGTTAGAGCAACCAAGTATATTAATGTTGTAGAAGAAAATTTCCTAAGGAATAAAGTCCAGATCCTAAATGCAAATGTAATGGGACTGGATAGAGAAGTCAGTCTATTAAAGGAAGCATCAAGGAAAAGACCTAAAACAAAGGATCCAAGAAGAGATAATCCTCCTCCTCCTCAAAATAGATTTCAAAGGACCCCTAATTAAAAAGATAAAGGGAGTTAGCAGGTAGCCACAATCTAAAAAATATACTGCTGCTCAAAAGGGAAAGCCTAAGATAGACTACAACCAATAGCCTATCAAATAAAGAAGAAATTATAGAGCTGAAGTTGTACCCTCAACCAACTTCCGGATTTATACTAGACCATCCACCAGTGTGTAAGAAGCTAGGTATAAAGGCAACTATGGAAGGAGGGATCAAGAGAAGATCAACGAGAAGCAAAAGCAAAACATACCAATTTTGGGGTGCAGGTTTTGTGAAAAAATAATCATATTACTAAATCATGTAGATTAAAGAATGGTTATAATGATGTTTACCCTTGGCTTGAGATGGTTATTAACCTGAGAGGACCCAAATCTGATTGGGTACCCAAACCCACTTGATCTATTTTGCAGGTATGCCTTAGATCCATAGTAGATCAACACACTTGGTATATTGATAGTGGATGCTTAAGGTACATGATAGGTGATGAGAAGGCCATCATCACATTAACCCGGAAGAAGGAAGGCAAAGTAAGCTTGAAGACAATCAAAAGGGATAGATCATTGGCCCTGGAACCATTGGATTTGAATTAAAAATAGAATATGTCTTATTGGTTTATGGACTGAAATTTAACTTGCTAAGTGTGGCCCAACTCTGTGATAAAGGAAGAAAAGTCACATTTGATTCCGGAGGCTGATCAATCTATGATTGTAAGTCCAATCAACTCATTCTTTATGCACCTAGAGTAAATAATGTCTATTCTGTAAACATTAAAAATGATAAAAAAGTATATCTGCTTGGTGTCTAAAGAAGAAGAATCATGGCTATGGCACTAAAGGTTAGGACATGTTAGCATGAACCTCTTATCCAAACTAGCCAAAAAGGAATTAGTAGTGGGTTTGCCTAAGGTTGCTTTTGATAAGGATCATCTGTCCACTGCATGCTAACTAGGTAAACAACATAATAAAAGTTTCCCTTCCATCTCATACATTCCTTCCAAAAGAGTACTTAAGCTCTTACATATTGATCTCTTTGATCCAATCAAGCTATTGAGTTTATGTAGAAGAGAATACACCATGGTCATTATGGATGACTATTCTCGATATACCTAGGTTCTCCTGCTAACAAGCAAGGATGAAGCTTTTGACAAATTCTCCAAAACATTCATTTGGATAGAAGTAGAACAGGGCATAAGTATTGCACACATTGGGAGTGATAATGGTGGAGAATTCAAAAATAAGCATTTTGCTGATTTTTGTGACCTAAAGGGCATTGAACACAACTTCTCTGCCCCTCACGATCCTCAACAGAATGGAGTTATTGAGAGAAAGAAAAAGACTATAGTTGAGATTGCTAGAACAATGCTTAGTGAAAATTGTTTGCTAAAATATTTTTAGGGTGAGGCCGTAAATTCAACATGCTATATATTGAATAGAGCTCTCATTAGAAAGACCATCAAAAAGACCCCATATGAAATCTGGAAGGGAAGAAAACCAAAAATTGGTTATTTCAAAGCATTCGGATGTAAATGGTACATCCTTAATGATAGAGAGCAACTAGGAAAATTTGATCCTAAATCTGATGAAGCAATTTTCCTTGGCTACTCAATACATAGTAAGGCTTATAGAGTCTTCAATAAATGAACCCAAACAGTGGTAGAGTCAATACATGTAGATTTCAATGAGACTAACACTGCAGGAAAGAAAAGCTACACTCCAAAAGATCAAGTTTTAGAAGTTGAAAAATCTGGAGAAATGGAGGAAGCAGGAATTCCTGATTCATTTCAAATCAAGAAATACAAAGTGCACGATGAAGGAATATCCTTTGATCCAGAGGTACAACAAGTTAATCTCAACCCATAGGTGATTAACTTTAACGAAGGCCAAGGAGGAGTGGTTGAAACTGACGTGGAGTAAGTCCAAGTTCAACATGAAGGCCTGCAAAGGGAGATCTGGACCCACAGAGATCATTCCATTGAATATATTCTAGATAATGTTCAGAATCTAGTTAGAACTAGAGGTCAGCTCAATCGGATGATAAGCCATGCTGCCTTTGTCTCTCTTATAGAGCCAAAGAAATTTCAAGATGCTGAAGGCGATGAAAGCTGGATGATGGCGATACAGGAAGAGCTAGATCAATTCACCAGGAATGATGTATGGGATCTTGTGCCCTTTCCTAAAGGAAAATCAATCATTGGCACAAAATGGGTGTTCCAGAACAATCTTGATGAATCCGGAGTAGTGATGAGAAATAAGGCAAGACTAGTTGCCCAAGGCTACAACCAACAAGAAGGAATTGATTTCGAAGAAACTTTTGCTCCTGTAGCAAGGCTGGAAGCAATCAGGATCCTATATGCTTTTGCATCATTCATGGGGTTCGCATTATACCAAATGGATGTCAAAAGTGTATTTCTAAATGGTGTCATCCAAGAAGAAGTCTATGTTAAGCAACCACTCAGATTTGAAGATCTAAAGCATCCAGATCATGTCTACAGGCTGAAGAAAGCTCTATATGGATTAAAGCAAGTACCAAGAGCCTAGTATGAATGATTAACCTCATTCCTTATATCCAAGGGATATACTAGAGGCAAGGCAGATACCACACTCTTCATCATGAAAAAGAAGAATGACATTATTCTAGTCCGGATCTATGTGGATGATATCATTTTTGGAGCCACTGATGAAATGATGTGTACAGAATTCAGCTCTCAAATGTAGAAGGAATTCGAGATGTCCGTGATGGGAGAGCTCAACTTCTTCCTTGGTCTCCAAATCAAGCAAAGTCTAGATGGGATTTTCATTAACCAATCAAAGTATACCAAGGAGATCCTGAAAAAGTTTGAGATGGTAAAAAGCAAGCCTATGTCCAATCTAATGGGATCAGACACAATCTTATCTAGGGACTAAAGGAGAAGATGTTGATTAGAAGCTCTATAGAGGAATGATTGGTTCACTATTATACTTGACAGCTAGCAGACCTAAAATACACTATGCAGTTTACTACTGTGCAAGGTATCAAGACAATATTAAGGATTCCCATCTCAAGGCAGTTAAAAGAATCCTTAGATACCTCCTAGGAACCATTGAGGTTGGGTTATTGTATCTTAGTAAAGGAGATTTCACACTCCAAGGGTTCACAGATGCAGATTATGGTAGAGATACTCTTAAGAGATATAGTACATCTGGAGGCTGCCATTTCCTTGGAGATTGCTTAGTATCATGGTATAGCAAGAAGCAAACTTTAGTTGCATTATCCACTATAGAAGTAGAGTATATAGCAGCTGGAAGTTGTGTTGCCCAACTCCTATAAATCAAACAACAACTTTAAGATTATGGAGTGCAATCTGGATGTGTGGATGTTATGTGTGACAGCAAAAGTACTATTGATGTGTCAAAGAATCCCGTGCTTTATAGTAGGATGAATCATGTCAATATAAGGCATCATTTAATCCGAGATCACGTGATAAAGAAGGATGTTGCATTGGTATATGTCCCAACCAATGAACAAAGAGCTGATATCTTTACTAAGCCTTTAAGTAAAGACCAATTTGGGAAGCTGAGAGAGTCAATTGGAATGTCAAATCCAATTCAGGGAGAATCTGAAAGACAGTTGTAAACTTAGCTAGATCCTAAGTTGAAAACTCATTTCGGAAGACAAGGAGTATTGGGAGTAGATCTATTCTAGAAGATTGCCACATTAGCTGATAAGAGTGACATATGGCAGTAAAATCTCATAAAGGTAACAATTATTTTTTTTGAATTTCAAAGGTCCATTGGCTGTTACACGCGCGGTAAATATAGCAGTTATTTCAAAAAATAAATCGTTCCAATTCTCCGATTAAACTGACTTTACCTCTCTCCTAAAATCCAACTGCTATGTCATCAATCTAGCCAAAATAGCTGGAGTCTAGATTACCAAAATACCCTCACTTCAAAAATTCTATATAAACCCCTCAAAATCCCCTCTCTTCTTCATGCGAGCAACATACTCTACTGTTACTCTGCAAAAATTCAAACCAAGAACCCTAGCTTTCTAAAAATGTCTAAAATGGCAGCCACAAACGCCTCAAACACCCTTGAGATCTTACCTAGCAAAAATTTCTTTCAAGTATCTGACTTGAAGGATACTGATTTTGAACCCTTGAATTTCAAGACCTCCAAATCAGTTATACCCACTGATCACTTAGTTGATGATTACTTATTCAAAACCCCTCCTTTCTTCACCCTAATCGAAGATCAAAATCTGGGTGACTTCCTGAAGATAAATTGCCCTACATACCCAGAGCTGGTGAAGGAATTTTATGAAAATCTCAGCGCTCATAACCATTTTGATGCCTTAAGCACTCAAGTCCAGGGGAAGGTCATAACTATCACTCCAGAATTCTTTGAGAAGAATCTAAACATGAAGAACTCTAGTGTATTGATGAGAAAAGATGGCGATGAACCTAGAGTTGACTGCGATTCAAAACTATGGCTTTATAAGCATTATTTCGGAGATAAATTCTCCACATACTTCCCTAGAATTCTTAAATTTCTGCAGCACGCTCTGACAAAATTCATCCTGATAAGTAAAGGATCATTGACTATAGTTTCTTCCCTCCAGCACTGCATGTTGCAGCACTAGGTTGGAAGTGTGGAAGTAAACTGGCCAGTCTTGATCATTCACTATCGCAAGACATATGTGAACTCCCATGGCGTCCTAATCACTAGAATCCTACATGCAGCGGATGTAGATCTGACTGGGATTTAAACCATTTATGGCAAGCCTATTCTTAAGAAGAATTTCCTCAATCTTCAATATAGTGAGAAGTGGGATGAAGAAAAAGCCAAACAGAAAAGGGAAGAGAAAAGAAGCAAATCCTAAAATATGGTGGATCCGAAAGAGCAAGCACCTGTCCCCAAGAAGGCCAGAACCATTAAAAGCAAGGCACAAAAGAAGCTGGAAGCATTTCCTGAAGAGACAATTAATGAAGACCCATTAACAATTAGCCAGATCATTAAAGCCAGTCCTAAAAAACCCAAGGGAAAGGGAAAGCTAATAAAAAAGGTGGCCAAGAAAGGAATTGCAGCTGATTTGCTTCCATTTGCTACAAAAGCAATTGAGACTGGAAGGAGGAAAGCTAAGAGAACCTTAGCTAAAATGGAAGAGGAGGAAGATGATGAGGAGACGGAGGATGAGGCTTATGAATAAAAGAAGCTCAGAAGAAAGGGGCTAACTTATGATGAAGCCATTGCTGCCCAAGAGAAGAAGGCCAGTGAAGGAAGGAGACTAGCTGGAATAGTGCTGAATGAAGAATTAAAGAATTATAGGGAGAAAGCTACTTTAGAAAAAGAAAAATCAAGCAAAGGGAAAAATGTGCTCGGAGCACTAGAGATTGTGGGGAGAGATGATGCGCAATATGAGATCATATAAGCTGTGATAAAGGACAACATCAAAATAAATCGGGAGAGAACTGAGGGACTCGAAGACTCATCTCAAGTACCTCCAATTCTTGTTGACCCATAGGATATGGATACACTGTCAAAGTTTCTAAAAGCTGATCAATTCATCTTTGTTGATAGGCCAGGAGCACTTCTAAAAAATCTACTTAGATCCAGCACTCCAATAATAAATCTTGAAAGTCTTGAAAAGGCACTGGAGAAAGGTGTTGATGAAAATACCAACACACCTGGGGGAGAAAAGATAAGTCCTGAAAAGGCATCTATAGTAACCATTGAGGACACTTCCAACGTACTTGAACAACGAACTGTAAGTCCTATAAAGGCACTTGTAGGGCTGGTTGAGGATAGTTCCAACCATCTGAAGGCTAGGCTGGAAGAAGAAAAGAAGGAAGTTGAAGGTGATTAGGATCAGACGCTACAAGGCAATAAGGTAACCCCTGCTCTACCTCATCGTTATTCTGATCTTGCTACAGAAAATGAGCACAACTTAGCTACAGACTCTCACAATGTCGCTAAGGACATAGTGCCAAACCCAGATGATACAACTCTAGAGGAGGGAACTAGTTTGAGTTCCAAAGGGCACACTTCTAAAGTGGACCCTATGGCGACGCTCATCCGGAGGAATGGATGGAGGAGGATGAGGATGAAGAAGAAAGTGATGATGAGGAGGAAGAAGAAGGACATGAGAAAAATGATGAAAAGGAAGAAGAATGACATGAGAAAGAAGATAGGGAGGAAGACACCTTATCCAGCTCCTCTGATGAGGGATTCCCTCCCAAGGTTCCAGCTGTGAGAGTGCCTACGAACAACACTATCAAATCCAAAGTTACAACTGCACTTCAGTTATTGAAAGAGTTTTCTAAGGAGGAAAGCGAAGAGGAATATGTGAAGCAGAGTCTATAAACTATATGCTCTCATCTTTGAGGAGTTGAGAAGGAATTTCTATGGCGATGATCTGATATAGCAGTACAAAAGAACTAGGGTAAGATCAAGGAGAGTTTGAAATGCCTCCCCAAAATTAAGCAATAAGTCATGAATTTTCCAACTCCCGGAGCTCTGCTACAAGCTTCTCTATCCGAAGTCCAACCAATTTTGAATGAACTTAAAGTGAGCGCCACTACAGCAAACAGGAATGCCAGTTAAGCCAATACCTTGGCCTCTAATAATTGTAGAACTAATCTTGAAAGAATGTCCTCATTTGCCACTGATCTATCCATCGAAAAAAAGGACTATATTGATAACAAGTTTGAAAGCTTGATAAAATTCATGGAACAGAGAGACTTGAAACCTACTCTTCTTAACTTGGAAATTGATCAACAAGTAACCCAGGACATGCTTGCTCACTTCATTGATAAAACCATCCCTAAACTCAAAGAGAAAATACTGGATGATATGGGTGATGAGATGCAGTCCAGAAACTCTAGTATTGAAAAATTGATTAATGACTGGAAGAAGTCCATTTCCAAGGAAATAAAGGACTAGACGGAGTCACTCCACAATATCCGTAAGGGGATCTCAGAGGAAATAAGCTAACTCTAAACTGGAATCAACAATCTATCTATTTCCGGACCCTCTTCCCCTCCGGCTATTCTGGAAAGCTAGCTTATTCCGGTACTACACATTCTTGTTCAAGCCATAGGGGATTCCGGGTTCATGAGCGAAAAAGGTATGACTACACTTATTAAGGCTATGTTCCCCTACTATGACCCCAAGGACCAAGAACACATCCTATAGATTCTTCCCCAAGTCTCACAATCTTATGATCAACTACGGAGATCTCTCCGCCCTTATTACTTGACTTCGCCTATAGTTGATCACATCATTGATGAGAGAGCAAAGGGCAATAAAGACTATTCTATCTACTCATCTGCTTGGCAGCAGTCTTGGGACAAGCATACATACATGGCCATAGGCCCCCTTGATGGAAGTAAAAAGGGGGAGGAAGATCCGAGTCATCAAGGTGAAGGAAGTGGGAATGGCAAAGGCAAAATGATACAAGTCAGGAAGAGCGGACCTTTCAGAGAGGTAGTTAAGCTGGCTAGATAATATCGTAATACTTATGTAATAGCTAGATTCACTTTATATGTATTTTTATAATTTGTAATTCTGAACTTCATGATGTTAACCATTGTTAACAACAGAAGTATATATGAAGTGAAGTACTTAACTATCAAAACAAACACTTCTAAAAGTACAATCTATAATTGTACTAAAACAAACTTAGAAGCTAAAATCATAAAATTATAGGGGAGTTAGGATGCTAAAATTATAGGGGAGCATTGTAAATGACTAAGTATCAAGAATCATACTTAGTTCATATACCCATATCCTATGCTTAGTTGACTTAGGTTTTTGTTTCCATCAAATGGGGGAGATTGTTGGGAAACAATGATCCGAATAACAATCTAAAAACAGATCCAGATCAAGTTTGAAAGAAATAAAAACAATGTATGTAATACTCCCAAATCCAAATGGAAATATCCGGACAAAGATCAAGATACAAGTCATCCATTGAAGAAATTAAATACCTAAGCACTAGAGGAAATCATCTGGACAAAGTTTGAAAAGGACACAAACTTCTGTCCTTCAAGACTAGCATCCAGAAGAACTGATTAAAGCTACACTAGAAGAAGGCAGATCTAGAGATATAGAGTCTGAAGATATCCGGAAGACTTCTATATCAGACAAAAAGAAAAGTTTCAAATATAACTTTCCCTTCACCTTTTTGGTTTATGAAGTCAAAGATCCTTTCCCTAAGACAAAGACAAAATGAAAGCTTTCATATTTCAAAGAAAGGGCAAAAGGACTTACACCGGACAGCGAAAAGCTAACTACCTTTTTCACCTAAGCCAATAAGGAGGCGCATGGATCTCACATCAAAAAGCAACTGGTATAAAAGTTGGTGCATCCCAAACTGCCAATGAAAACGATCACTGACAACTTTTTAGCCTCAATCCCAGGCCATATTACAGTCTAACGGATTGATCAACGGCTCCAGAAGCACCACCCATAACCTGATTAAGGGTGAAGATTTATTTCAAGTTTAACAACCCACAATGGCTACATTTATGATCGAAGCCTATAAGAGGAGCTCTTCACCATTTGAGAAGGTAACTGGTTGATTTACAAAAAGCAAGTAATAAACAATACTCATTTAATTAGTTGATAAAATCCCTCCAACAACCTTTTGATTCAAAATCTGTTGTAAGGATTCCTAAGTAAGCTATAAACTTACAGAACTCTAAACCAAAGCTTTGTGAAAACCAGAGTGTAAGGATCTACAACTTGGGTGAGTTATGACATCGGGATATAACTTAAAGTTGGTGCTTATAGGACTCAGCTTAGATTCAGGGTAGAAGGCTAAGTAGTATATCCCATAAAAGACTCAAAGCACTAAGCTAGGAGTTGGTGCTTTTAGTGGTATATCCTACATCCGGAAGGGGTTACCATCTAGAGACAAATTGTAAGGCTTGATTCCTGCCAGTTAGAAAGGAATCCACTAGTGCAAAAGTTTAGAGGAAGGAAACTTCGGGGACTAGAGTAGGCAGGGCCGAACTAGGATAAAAACCTTATGTGTTTGATTTCTTTAACTTTAATTTATTGCATTATATTATCATAACTACATCATTTGAATCCATCATCTAGATCATATTCAAACACCCTACACTAAGACTTTTTAAAGTCTTTATATTCCTCGAAAAAGGGTCATTCACCCCCCTTGACCATAAAGACCCTCACAGGGACCAACATTAACCATGCTTGCATGCTTTGCGACTGGGTGAAGTTCTTCATCCAGTTTTTCCAAAATGTGTAGTGTTTACCGGTGAAGAGTGAAGGACACGTAATGGGCATACCCTCAGGAAGAAGTTATGAGTTTTGGAACTCATTTTGATAAATGAATCAAAATATTGGACCTTTAGCTCGAGATTGTTAGATCTCTAGTTTTGAGCACTAGCTCTGATACCACTTGTTGGTCCATATGAGGGTATTTATAAGGTTAGAGGTAGGGTGAATAACCCTTTTTCATGGAATATACAAACTTTAAAAAGTCTTAGTGTAGTGTGTTTGATTATGATTCAGATGATGGATCCAGATGATGCAGTTATGATAATAAAATGCAATAAATAAAGAGTTAAAGAAATCAAACACAAAGGATTTTATCCTGGTTTGGCCCAGCCTACTCCAGTCCCTGGAGTTTCCTTTCTCTAAGCTTTTCCATTAGTGGATTCATTTCCAACTGGTAGGAATCAAGCCTTATAATTTATCTCCGGATGGTAACCCCTTCTGGATGTAGGATATACCACTAAAAGCACCAACTCCTAGCTGAGTCCTTTAGTCTTTAGTAGGATATACCACTTAGACTTCTATCCTAAATCTAAGCTGAGCCCTACAGGGAGTTCCTACTCAAAGCACCAGCTTTAAGTTGTATCCCAATCTCTCAACTCACCTAAGTTGGAGATCCTTACACTCTTGTTTTCACAAAGGTTTTGGTTTTGGATTTCCTTAAGTTTATAACTCACTTAGGAATCTTTACAACAGATTTTGAATTGATTAATTCTTAGAGGGATTGTAAACTGATTGAATGCTTGTTCTTTGTTACTTGTTTTTGTCAATCAAACAACCAACCTTCTCAATTGGTGAAGGTTCCCTTTTATAGGCATCTATCATAAATGTAGTCGTTGTGGGTTGTTGATCTTGTAATAAATCTTCACCCTTGATTAGGTTATAGGTGGCGCTTTCGGAGCTATTGGTCAATCCATTAGACTATAATTTGACCCGTTTCAATCCTAGGGATTGATGCTGAAAAGTTGTCAGTGATCATTTTACTTGGCTTTTTATGATGTACCAACTTTTACACCATTAGCTTTTTGGTGTGAGCTCTATGTACCTCCTTATTGGTCTAGCTGAAAAAGTTTGTTAGCTTTTTCAGTCCGGTGTCAGTCCTTTTATCCTTTTTCTAAAAAGTGTAAGCTGTCACTTTTGTCTTGTCCCTGGGGAAAGGATCTTTTACTATGTAGACCAAAAGATGGAGGGAAATGTTATCTTTGAAACTTTTCCTATTGTCTTCAAGCATGAGTCTTTCGGATGTCTTCAGACTCATTGTCTCTGGATCTCTATGCTTCTGGAGTTAGGGCAATCAGCTCTTTCAGATGCTGTTCTTGAGGGATTAAAGCTTGTTTCCTTTCCAAGCTTTATTTTGATGATTCCATGTTCTTGGGTACTTAATGTCATCCATGGATAACCTTGTACTGGATCTTTTTCTAGATGTTTCCATTTAGATTTAAGAGGATTACATAATTTAAGTTTTTATTTCTTTCAAACCTGATCCGGATAGTTTACTTTAATTTGTGGTCCGGATCATTGTTTCCCAACAGTGAGCGAGGGTTTAAGAATCATACCTGAGGTGATGATTTGGGTGGGTCCCTTTCTTGAGGCAAATTCCTTTCCTTGGCATCCCTTTCCTAAGGGGGATGACTCTCCTTTGCTGATGCTGGTGTATCCCTTTCCTAAGGTGGATGACTCTTCCTCAGGTCCCTTTCTTAAGGCGGACTGCTTTCCTTTGCCAATGCGTATCCTTTTCTTGAGGTGGAAGACTTTACTTTGCTCATGAGTATCCCTTTCTTAATGCGAATGACTTTCCTTCGCTAATACATATCCCTTTCTTGAAGCGAATGACTTTCCTTAGCTAATGCGCATCCCTTTCCGGAGGTAGATGACTTTCCATTGCTAATGCATATCCCTTTCTTGAGGTGGATGACTTTTCTTTGCTAATGCATATCCCTTTCTGGAGGCGGATGACTTTCCTTTGCTAATGCATATCCCTTTCTGGAGGCGGATGACTTTCCTTTGCTAATGCGTATCCATTTCTTGAGGCAAATGACTTTCCTTTCCTGATCTTGGTGACTTTGCTGGGGGAAAGTGCATCTTTTATTGTGAGCATCCCTTTCTTATGGCGAATGGCTTTCCTATCTGATGGTGTATACCTTTCCTAAGGTGGATGACTTTCCTACTAGGGATTCTGAGCTGCCTGACGATAATAAAAACATTACGTTAGTTACTATCCAGTGACATGTCTTAATTCTTGATTAACTTTTTGGTAAACAAAAATTTTTCCCCTTCAATCAAGAATGAATAAGTGTGGGCAGGGATTGGTCCCTGGTAAAACGTAAATTGAGTTTGAGAGACATTGGGCTTGGCCCATTTGTTCTACGTCAGAATGCCTCTTGGAAATGGTTTCTTGGGGGGATGCCCCTTGGTTATTTCTGCAGCTTGAGGATGCCCCTAGGGTGGGTGCCCCTAGGGTACTTGATGATGGGTGAGGCCCCTTGACTGGTTCCACTGCTATGGTGGGTGCCCCTAAGGTACTTGATGATGGGGATGCCCCTTAGTTGGTTCCACTGCTGGGGAGTTGTTTGTTTGAATGATTGGCGCGCTGGGGAAATTTCCTATGCTTGGGTGAACCTGCACATGAAAATTGTCCATGTTAGTAATTGATCTTAGATGGCTTACCTTAATTCTTGATTGATTTTGCGTAAGCAAAAATTTTTTCCCCTTCAATCAAGGAACAAGGTGAGTTTAGGTTTTTGCTCATGAATTAATTAAAATAAGGAGTTTGAGAGAGTCGGGGTTGGCCCCTAGCTTGGACTTGATATGCCCCTGGTGTTTGAGAATTTCTATCCTTGGCTGAAAAATTGCCCCTCAGTGGCCAAAAGGGACCCGTACGGGAGGGGTGTAACCCATACGGGCCTCATGTTGTAAAAATGGGGACCCGTACGGGTGGAGGGGGGACCCCGTACGGGTCCTAATTGGGGTATTTTAAAATAATGGTAGACCTCTCCCCTTCTCGTTTCACTCCAAACTCTCCTATACTCTGAATTTTGATGATTTTTGTATAAAAGATTCCCCAGGCTAGTAGTTTCTCCTTCAAACGCGATGATTTTCATCAGGTTGGCAATTCAGAGTTCCGAGAATGTACGGTTTCCCTTGGATAAGCTTTTCGGGAGGACAACTCATTCTTTGATCTCACACCCTCCTCTGATGTGCCGCTGATCCCTTCCCCCATAACTCATAACTCCAAGCTCCAGGTATTTTGCCAGATTTCTCTTTTTTCCATTTTCGTAATTTCTCAAATTTCTTGGATTTTGGCATGATTTAGGGCATTTTAGGACTTAAAATAGAGCCTAATGCATGTAACTTTAGCCTAGGATGCTTTTAGGACAAGTTTTGAGAGACATTGGCCATTCTTTCCTCAGACAAGATTGCCCTAATAGGAGCTATCATCATATCATTCTCCCGGTCGAGGAACTGATCACTTCGTAGATGCTGTAAGATGGCATTTGCAATCTCCTGGCTGATATTGACCCTTTACACATTTTCCTCCTCACTAAGACCAATATCCTCAACCTCAACATTAATCTAGCCATTTGGAGTCAAAATGCAAGACATTTCTCCCAATTGGTGGTTAGCTGCAGGGTCAAAAGGACCAGACTGACTACTTGAACAATTACCCGGAGAAGGAGGTGGAGGTGTATTCTCAACCCTTAACTGAACTGGAGATGGCCAAGGTAGGACTAAAATGCGAACCAAACGGACTTGAGGTCATTGCCAAGCTTTGACTCTAGCTGAGAAAGTAACCAAAAGATCAGTACATGCTTGGGATGAGGTATGCATGCTTAATTTACAATAATGCATGGTGAGGTTAATTACAAGGGAATATACAACACATGCAAAACATGTCCTCCAACATTATTCCTCCCGTCGATTTGGAAGATATTTTCCTTTGACTACCATAAGGATAACAAAGGGTGACCTAATTGAATCTCATTGGAAAAAGGTACCTAGAGGGTAAGGTGTAGGGATGTAACGGAAATTGATGTAGTAAGTTCCCATCGCACCAAGCCTCTTTTGGAGGAAGATGACAATGAGTGCTCCACTTACTAGAGTGTCCCCAATTCCTAAAGGGCTTGAGTGACACTTTCGTAAGTTTCACGGAAAAGTAGGGCGCCCTAACCTAGCACTAGAAGAAGAGCGCATTTAATTCTAGAGAGAAGGAGGTGAGAAGATAGAGTGTAACAATTATCCCAAATGATGAAAAAAAAGAAAATGGGTTGAATTAAGTAAATGATTTTCAGTGCTCATCTTAATCTTTAAAGCTTTTAAAACAAACCAAAACATTTTGTAAGTTAAAAGATTATTGTCCCCAGCAGAGTCACCACTATAATGTAAATTAAAAGATTATGTGGATCTCCCTTGGCGCCTTGCATGATAGAACCATTTAGTTCAAGTTTGCACATTTTAATCAATTTTAATGAATAAAAGACTCTTGACCCAAATCTCGATACAAATGATAGAGTCGCCACCCAAGTTGTCTACTTGGAAAGAGTTTTGGTACGGTTCCCATTGAGTGGGAGACTCAAACCTTTTGGATCAGAGATTCGGGTATTGGATGACTCACTTATTTCTCATTTAGTTAATTCAAAATTACTTCTCCACATAAAACCATTTTTCTTTTCATCATTTGGGAATTATTACAGAAATCCTATTTTTCTGCACTCTTTCACACTCAATTTATGCGTTCAAATATTTAGAATAAAGCGTAAGCAATAAATGGGGGAATAAAAATTACAGCTGAGGGAAAATAGGGGAATTGCAAGGGAACCTATATATTTGTTCTGAGTTATAAAACAAAAATAAAAAAATTTGCCTGCATCCACAAAGATTAGCATAGTTATAGTACATCATAAGTCAGTATTTTGTTAGGAAAAATGTGATTATGTTAGCGTGGCGGTTTTGCGATCGATAGTGCTCGGACGACTTTTAGGATCAAGAAGAAATAACGGGGTCTTCAACGTATTTTGTTTTGAAAACACATTTTAACTTTTTGTGGGTTGGTTTACCATATTATTAGTAAAACTGATTATATGGCAAATGGCGAGGTTGATTGGTTTTGTAGATTGAATGAGAAACAGGGAATGGGGGATTCTGCCTAGGAGCCAATACCCATATGGGAGAGGTGAACCCATATGGCTACTGGTGGGACTCGTACGGGTGTTGGGGATCTATACAAGTCCTATTTTGACTCAAACGAAACCTCATCTAATTAGTTTTATCATTCATTTCCATTCTTCTGCAATTTAGGAGCGTACCTTTGAAACTCAGGAGCATACCTTTACGTCGTGAATCCACTTTGAAGCGATCCCTATACCGAGAGAGAAACTAGCCAAAGTAGATGATGAAATGACGATAGTAGGACTATTTGGGCGAGTATTTGTGTGGACAAAATCTCCTCCAAATCCTAATAAACAAAGTTAGAAATGAATAAAATGTGGACAAGTCCACAAGTAATTGGTTTTCTCCCTATTTTATACCTTATATCCCTCAACTATACCCTTACTATACCTATAAAACTATTGGAATTTTGTGTGAATTGTTTTATATGATTTTCTATCTTGGCTCCTTTTGAAAGTGAGGCAAAAAGCCACTATTTATAGGAGAGAAATGAGTTTGAATGCAATAAATCACATTTATGACTGATTGATGGCAGGAATAAAATTTGGACTAATTTGTGATGGTTGAATGTTTTTGGATCACATACAAAACTCTTGATTGTTTCTGGAAACAGACAAAACCCTTTAGTTTTTGGAAACTAATAAACCCGATTAGTTTTTGGAAGCTAACACAACCCACAAAGAGTTGTAAAGTGCAAATTCTCTCAATTCTTTTTCATACAATCTGACCTTTTTTATTATAACTTTTTCTCCCTTTAAATAAAGACTTAGGAAGAGTTACAATGACATAATGATAATGATAAAGCATAGAAAGAGTTACAACTGCATAAACGCACTTAAAAACTAAGAGTTACAACCACATAAAAAACTTTCAAAAGCACTTAAAAATATGCCCAAATTATGACTTATGCTCAAGAATTCCGGCTCATACACAAGAGGGATGTTTGGAGGAGTTTATTTGCTGTTTTTAAAGCTTTATTACCAATAAATGTGTGTTTTCATTGTTAGTTTAAAATAGGATTAAAATATGGAGTTATTTGTCTTTAATTCCTTTTAATATGCTTATAACCACTTAGTTGTTTCCTTATTTAAAGGGGCAATGAATTTGCAAGTAATCAGAACATATTTTGAGTAAAGTTGAGTGTTTAAACACTTTTGGGTTTTATTAGTTTCTAAAAACTAATGGGGTTTTGAGTGTGATCCAAAAACGAATTTGATGATAGGCACAATTCTTACAAGTTCTCTGCACTACTTTTCTGTGAGTGAGGACTATCATGGCTATTTAATGAGCAAACTAACTACCTTGTGAAGCCCTCAGAATCACTACACACTGCTCAACGCACCAGTAGCCCTTGCCCCCACGATCAGTGCATACTACTCCTAGTGTAGTCCCTGGAGTCTTTCTTCTAATTCCTGAATTCTTTGATGGCTTGCTCCATTCAGTCTTTAATAGCAGCCGGGTTCATGGAGCAAAGATGCCTCATGAAACCATTTAGCATTCAACTTGTTACTTTCTTTCTGTTATAACTATTCAGATTTCTAGCTACTTAACCTCATTCAAAACCAACTTAAACACCACCATTTTGCCATAAAATCTCTCTTTACACCCTACATCAATCCTAATTTCGTACAACACCATAAACCAGCCACAAAATAACCTTTTTTTTCATTTTTTCCTTCAATCACAGCCAACCAAACACCACTACGCCATCAAGGCAATTAATAAAATCTTGTCCAAAATGGTTGTCACATACCGTGATTGGGCCGACAAACTTCCTTTTAAAGTCTGGGGGGCATAGAACAAGTGTGCATACTTCGACGAATAAAACTCTATTCTCTTTGGTATACAGAATGGAAGTTGTTCTACTAGTTGAAACTGAGGTCAAGTCACTCCGGTTGCCTTTGTGGGAATCATAGCTTTGGCAAATTTCCACTGGCTTGGTCCTTGAACATAGAGCCAATCATTGTTGTTGTAGAGATCATAGCTCTAACAAATCTCTACTGGCTTAGTCCCTAACCATACAGCCAATTTTTACCTTTGCGGGAATCATAGCTCCGACAAATTTCCACTAGCTTGGTCCTTGACCATAGAGCCAATTATTGGTGTTGTAGAGATCATAGCTCTAGCAAATCTCTACTAGCTTGGTCCCTGACCATACAACAAATTTTTTACCTTTGTGGGAATCATAACTCTGACAAATTTCCACTGACTTAGACCCTAACCATAGAGCCAATTATTGTTTTTGTAGAGATCATAGCTCCGGGAAATCTCTACTGGCTTGGTCCATAACCACATAGCCAATTATATTGTTATTGTAGGGATCATAGCTCCGGCAAATTTCTACTAGCTTGGTCCCTAGCCATACAATCAATTTTTATTAATGCATTAATATTTCAACACTAACATTTTGCTCCCTATAGAGTTATTCTATTTTTCCCCAGCAGGGATATTTATCATTTCTTTTCCTCGTCAGAGTGGTTTGTTCCCGGCAGATTCTCACCTTGTATGGAGAGACAGACTTTCCTTCCAAAGCAGAGTTAATCAAATACCATCTCCTTTAGAGGCATCTTAGTTATAATCTCTTACCTTATTCCGTACTCTCTTTCACACAATCATAAAGACTCTGATCTATTACGTCCTACGAGGGGCAGTCTGTGAGCACAGAATTTTCTCATGCCCCTAGTCGATAATGAAAGATTGGCTCTATACTTTATCGTATCCTAATATGTTAAGTTTGAAATTGATTTATGGGAATTGGCCTTGAGAAAATACATACAGTTAGTCACTCACACTCCTGTCAAAACCCTAAAAAATAGTCATGAGATGCACCATGTCATTTGACACCAGTACCGTCTTTAGTAGACACTGGTACTGTTACCCCTTGTAAGGGTACCGTTATCTATTATTTCCTAGTTAGTTTTGACTGATTCAATTCAAAATTTCCTATTTGAAATTAAACAACACCAGTACCGACATCCCTAAAAATGGTACCGGTATCAACTTTTTTGGGAGAAAATAAATCTGAATTAATTCAATTTTCCCATTCACTTGGTGATGGCGGGTGGAAGCGAAAAGAACACGTTTCTATTCTAATATTGTTAGAAACAAAATTGGAAAAGAAAATTGATTAATTTGAGATAGATGAATGTTTTTGGATCACATACAAAACCCGTTGAGTGTTTTTGGAAACAATCAAAACCCTTTAGTTTTTGGAAACTAATAAAACCCAACTAGTTTTTGGAAACTAACAAAACCCAAATGTGTTATAACACAAATATTTTCACTAAACTTATAATCTGATATATTATTTTACAACTTTTCTTCCTTTAAATAATGACTTAGGAAGAGTTACAAAAGGATAAAATGAAACACACGAAACTATGAGTTATGAAAGAAACTTAAAGCTAAGAAGAAGTTACAAATGAACACACTAAAAGCTAAATAAAACCTGCCTAATTAAACAATATTAAACAGAAATTAAAAACAATAAATTATTATAGGAATTAAAGCATAAAATAACAAGTAAAATACTTCAAACGTTCTCCTCTTGTATTTGTTGTAAAATGAGGTTAAACCATGATTTAACGAAGTATTATTGAGCCTCAAACAAGTCTTGAATGATTCTCTCTTGTAACAACTCAAAAAGCTTTTAAATGACTTTGAATTTACACCTAATTTTCCATAAATCTTCATTTGAAACCATAAACATATTTCTTCGATTTACTAACCTATTTTACCACCAAAAAATAAAGAACATATTATCATGTCCGTCATCAGTTAGGGAATTAATTATTTTACTCGATTTTACCTCTTATTTTCACTATAAATAGAGGCCTAAAATCAGTTTTTCACATACAATTAACATCTAGCAAATCTATTCTATGAAATTAGCTCTAGGAAAGTTCTTATTGAAGTTCTATCTAAATCCTTTTCGAGTTTTTTGCAAGTTTAGAATAAAGAGGGGAATTTATTTTCACCTAGTTATTCCTTACCAGTCTTTAACTCTTCTCTTCCAATCCAATCACCCTCCAAGAGGCCAACTCCGCTTCATTTCAAATGTAACAATGGAATCACAACGTAAAGGTACACAATCTGAGACTAAAATAATCATTTTGATTTATTTCTTGCTTCAATTTATGCCACATCAGTAGAATTAAACTTGTTATAATTGAACTTGACTATAAATTAATCCATTTTATTTATGTCTCATCTTCATTTCACATTTCACCAACAATAATCCAATTAATTCATAATATAAATTAATTATATTTCACTTCCATAATATGAGATGTTTATATTATGTTTTATAAATTATTTATATTTTATTTTCATAATATAAATAATTTATATTTGGTTTTCATAATATAATTGATCCATATCCTAAAATGTAAATGATTCATGCTTCACTTTCAATTATAATTATGTCATGCTCCATTTCCTATTCTATTTTCATTCCATTTCCATTTTTCATTATGTAATTAATTTATGCTTAATTATTTTATGTCATAATTAATTCATATCCCATTTTCATTTCTCTCATTATACATCATTTTCCTTTCTCGTCATTTCCATTATTTGTCAATTTCATTTAATTATATTTGAGCGAGTAAGAGCTCTTTGTGGTGATTTTGTTCGAGGGATTAGCTTGTAATCCCTGGCACACTTTTCTATACCTCTCTACACATTTCTTCTTGATTTGTGAAATTTGCTACCATATTTGCGATTCTACCATCTCCTTAATTTTGTGAATTGCTAAATTTATCACGACGCTATCATACTGAAAGAACGGCACCGTGACCCCTGACACCGACGTTACTATTCATTCCATGCCAAAATATAATATTCCTATTTTAACGTCTTATTTGTAGGATAATTGCCCGGAATCAGTTTGTTTTCTATTACATGTTATAAGCATGCAATAGCTGCCATAAAATGATGCCATGACCACATTGAGGTGGTGTGTTATGATTAGAATAGCTCTTCTTCTCATCTCATTTCTTAAAATGAATCTAGGTAATATGCTTGACATTTAAGAAACAATTTTGGTATTTCAATTTCAATTGGCTGAACAAATTGAATAAGTAATTCATCAAGACCTGAATCTCTAAATCAGGATATAGTTTTGTTCTTGGGACAGTGCTATACCAGAATTTCCCGGAAGAGCTGATCCAGGCAGTGTCTCTATATTTTAAATTATGGATTTAGATCCATGAATGTATTTGACATTATTTCAAAAATTGTTTTATATTCTCATCTACCAATTCTATTTATTAAAACCCCCTAGCCGAGTTACCAAGCTGCCTCAGTTGCCTATAATTAATGCCTCGGCTATCCCATAAAGGAAAGTTGCCTCGATTGACCCTAATTGAGTCGAAAAATCAAATGCGGTCCGCCTACACCCGAATAAACGTCGTCTGATCTCAACAATGTGATTTGAAAGAGAAGAAAAATTTTCAACTGGGTGGATAGATTGAGAATTTTCCAAAGCATTTAAAATGAACTTTTGTGGTGGTGTGAAGGCTGTATAATTTTGTAAAGAAACGGATGTACTTCATTGCTGAGAATGATTTGGAATAGAATATATTTTTTTAGGCAAAAAATTGAATACATGACTTACTCCAAACTTTTTCCTTACACGTGTTTCCAATGCTTCATTTTTGGCCTTCAGAGCATCTAGTTCCAACCTTAACTTTTGAAATGCAACCATAAGGTCTTGATCTCCATACATGATTTTTCAGTCTTTTCTTCAAGGGTGACATAAAAATTACAGCGGAAAAAGAAAATTAGGATCACAAATCCTTGACTCGGATACCAAATGATGGCGGGCGGAAGCAAAAATAGAATTGGAAAATGATGGCAGGTGGAAGTGAAAAAAAGAATGAAAATTGTATTGGGACTGATTTGATATGGATTTGAATAGAAAATGGACTAGCTTATGATGGTTGAATGTTTTTGGAACACATATGAAACCCTTGATTGTTTTTGGAGATAAACAAGACCCTTTAGTTTTTGGAAACTAATAAAACCCAAGTAGTTTTTGGAAACTAACAAAACCCTCACAGAATTGCAAAAGCAAATTTCTTTAATTTTTCATTCAACAATATAATCTGATTTTTTTTCATTACAACTTTTTCTCCCTTTAAATATTGACTAAGGAAGAGTTACAATATGACATATTAACTTAAAATAAAGTTACAAGTAATGACACTTAAAACTCAATAAAACTCCTTACATTAACCCTATAATAAATGTATTTTAAAATTAACATAACCATAAAAATTAAACCACAATAAACAACAACTTTATGGATATTAAAGATTAAATAATAGTGGCTTCAGTTCTCCAAATATCTCCATTTGCTTTTGCTGAACACATCAACTTAAATAAAGATTCAATCATATTTAACTCTTTCAAATGGGCTTCATGTATGGTACTCATGTATAGGCTTGGAGGACAACATGACTTTGAATTTACATTGAATTATCCACAAGTCTGCATTTGAAACCATAAAAATATTTCTTTGATTTACAAACCTATTTTACCGCCAGAAAATAAAGAGCACGATGTATATCTCACTATCATTTAGTGTCAAGAATGGGATAGGATTTGATGATGTGAGAGCTTTGTATAAGAATGATGAGGATTTTGGTCAAATTTAGGAGAGAGTTAGGAAAGATGGTGCATTTAGGGATTTCACAATTCATAGTGATTATCTTTTCAAGCTTGATGCTCTTTGTAGTCCTCAAAGTTCTTTAAGAGAAGCAATTCTAAAGGAGGTCCATGGTGGAGGCCTAGCTGGTCACTTTGGAAGAGACAAGACATATGAGATGGCTAGTAGAAATTTCTATTGGCCAAAGATGTGGAAAGATGTTTGAAGACTTGTTGAGGGCTGTAACACATGCAAACAATCCAAAATGACATCACAAGCACATGGTCCATACATGCCTTTGGCGGTTCCAAATTCTCCATAGGCGAATGTAAGTATTGATTTCATAGTTGGCTTGCCAAGAACAAGAAGAAACTATGACTCTATTATGGTTATTGTTGATAGATTTTCTAAAATGGCTCATTTTGTTTCTTGTAACAAAACTAATGATGCAACTTGTATTTTGAAAACATTGTAAAACTCCATGGAATTCCAAGGAGTATTGTAAGTGATAGGGATGTAAAGTTCTTGAGTCATTTTTGGATACATTTATGGGCACGGCTTGGGAAACTTTGAAATTTAATGCGGCATTTCATCCTCAAACTGATGGGCAAATCGAGGTGGTCAATCGAAGCCTTGGTAACATTTTGAGAAGCTTGCTAAAAGGAAAGGTAAAGAATTGGGATGCTTTGATAGCACATGAAAAATTTGCGTACAATAGTCCAAAGAGTAAGACAACAAATTTTACTCCTTTTGAATTGGTTTATGGTGCTAACCCTCTTATTCCAATCAATTTGAGCAAAGCACATTCTAGCATTCCATGAAACTTAAAGGCTAAAGAGAGAGTTGCTAAAATCATCAAACTTTGTGCCAAAGCCAAAGAACACATAGAGAGGAAGAATGTTGTTTACAAGTGTCAATCCAACCAAAAGTCAAATATTGAATTCATAGAGGAGATTTTGTGTGGGTGTACTTGAGAAAGGCCAGATTTCCATAAAAAAGGAAGAACAAACTCATGCCTAAAGCTGAAGGTCCGTACTAAGTGGTAAAGAAGATAAATCGGAATGCCTACAAGATAGAGCTACCACCATCATACAAGATTTCCAACACGTTCAATGTAAGTGATCTGTCAAAGTATGCTAAAGATTTGATGCAAGTCTCCATTAAAGGGGAAACTTCCCCAGAAGGGGGGAATGATGGAGGTCCATCCGTTATTGCAATTCGAGATACTCTTGACATGGGCCTTTACACACTTTTAGAAGATAAAGATGATGATTCTGATCCTAATGAAGAGTCATGCTCTGAATCCATACATAAAATGATGATTCAACTCCTTTTGAAGTCTTTTGAGCTATTCCGAGCCACCATATTTGAAGACCAACTTTAGGCCCAACAAAATATGCCCAAATTGTGATTTATGCTCAAGAATTCCAGATTGTACACAAGAGGGACGTTTGGAGGAGTTTTATTTGCTGTTTTTATGCTTTATTCCCAATAAATTTGTACCTTTATTGTCAGTTTAAAGTAGGATTGAAGTATGGAGTTATTTGGCTTTTCCTTTTTATTCAGCTTGTAACTTCTTTATTGTTTCCTTATTTAAAGGATAGTAAAATGGAAATAATGGAAGATCATATTTTGAGTGAAAAAAAAGTTACGAGTAATGACACTTAAAACTAAATAAAACTCCTCACATTAACCCTATACTAAATGTATTTTAAAATTAACATAACCATAAAAATTAGACCACAATAAACATCAACTTTATGGATATTAAAGAATAAATAATCGTGGCTCTAGTTCTCCAAATATCTCCATTTCAATTTGCTGAAACAGGTCAACTTAAATAAAGATTAAATCATATTTAGGAACTCTTTCAAATGGGCTTCATGTATGGTACTCATGTATAGGCTTGGAGGATAACATGACTATGAATTTACACTGAATTATCCACAAGTCTTCATTTGAAACAATAAAAACATTTCTTCGATTTACCAACCTATTTTGCCACCAGAAAATAAAGAGCACGGTATATAGCTCGCTGTAAAAAATGAGCGAAAAGATCCCCACAAACCCTAATTTTTGGCGTCTAAAACACTTCTCCAACTGTCATTGACCAACTTACCTTGAAATTTCATGGAAATTTTGCAATTAAATTAGTGCATGTGACTGGAGAGAGAAAAAGACTAGAAACTTGAATTTGCAGAACCCACTCTAGCGACACCACTACAGGTGTAGTGGCACCGTTGGAGCCATGTCAGCGGCGGTGGTCGCCTCTACCAAGATGGGGTAGATTAGACATCTACTGATTTTTCGGTGATATTTAAGTGCTGTTTAAGGTCCAAAATCATCAAAAAGGTCATTTTAAAGCTAGTTTTGATGCTAAAAGTAGGAATACTTGCTGAGTTAAGGCTCGAAATAATTTTCATCATCATTCTATGAGAAAGATCAAAAAATCCTATGCTCACAATACTGTTTACTTAGCCTACATTATTTAGGTTTTAAATCAGCTGTGTTCAATTTATATATCCTTGGCTGAGTTATTTGCTTATCACATATTCGCGCTGACCTTTCCATTTGTAGAAAGATGGAAATTTTTGTCTGTCTAACCTTTTACAGTAATTAAAGACACATACTATACAAAAGATGAAAAGAATTAATGCCGCAACAAAGATAAAATAGTAGCGCTACGCAACCAAACTTGTCTGGAGAAAAGCTGCAAGAAGACAAAGTCAAAGTGAATCAACTGTAGTGTATTTCTCCTGCCATCATGCACTTCTGCAAATGTGCCAGAGTACTATAAGGAATGGGAAAGTGATACGTAGCAAGTAGTGCCATTTCTCTCTAACAGATTCAGGAATCAAGGAGACAAGAAATTCACGTTTCCAGTGAAGATTCAATCTCGCTCATAATGGATTGATTTCTATCTGACAACGATGTGATTCTATCTCCTAATGAATTGATTTGAAGAAGTAATGGGTGGATAGCTTAGCTGGCAATTTGTAGAAGATGTCATTTCAAGTTCAATAACTACTTTTGAGCTTCAAACTATAAAAGGAGCAAGAAGGCAAGCGTTAGAACTTGGTTAATACACTTGGAATTTCTACTAAGCTGAGTCTCTATCTAAATCACAATAGCAAAGAAATTCAATCAAGAGAAGCACTACTCACCTAGATACTGCTTTATTAAGAAAAGAGAGAATAGAATAGATCATTTCCATCATAAATATGATATTTATAATAGGATCAACAAATCTATAAGTAGAGTCCTGATCTTTGTTGAACTCTTTGAGTTCCTAAGTAGAAAAGGGTATTCTACTCAGTGGGTGAGCAATTACAGTGCATAGGGTACTCAGTTGTAATTGGGTATTGTGTGAAAGGCTTCTCTGCTTAGGGTAAAGGAGTTTGAAATAGTGAATTAAAGCTAAGACACTCTCTTGGGACCAGAGGTAAGCACATGTTGCTGAACCAGGTTAAATCTCTATCTCCTTTACTATATGTTTGAAGCTTTTAGCATTCTTCTAGGCCAGCTGACCTACTCAGTAGAGTTTTTATCTCTCATGAAAAAGTTACTATTTTAAACTAGTGTGTCATTCACCCCCCTTTGACTCATTGAGTTATATGCTAAGGGACCAACATTCACCATAACTCCACAATTGTTGGGAGAAATTCTTAAACTTCCTATAGAGGGACTAATATTAAGGAAACGGGTGGATGTGAAAAGAAGAAAATTGAGTATGATGGGGCATACGACATGCCAGAAGACTATATTGGATAAAAAAACATCTCCACCTACATGGGAGCGGATAATAGAAGAATTCATTACGCCATTTCCAAATCCCTGGTACACAAACTAAATGTTCCGAACTCAATATCTGGTCTTGAGCATTGCTTGGTGCAGTACATGGTGAATAAAAAGTCTATCAATTTTCCAGTGATTCACATAAATAATATGATGAATAATCTGTGGAGCCTAGGTGGACTTATCACCCGAATCTTGAAGAATCTAAAGGTAGAAATTAGGGATGCCGAGCGACTGGAAGCTCCCAAACGACAAGACTGACATTCATGAACCTCCAACATAGTAGTGTTGGTCCATGTGTTTAAGAATTTAGGGTCCGAGGGGGTTGAATAACCCTTTTTCACGAAATCCTATTTCGGCCCCGCCTACCCCAGTCCCCAGAGTTTCTTCCTCCAAGCTTTGTCCACTAGTGGATTCCTTTCAACGGGCAGGGATCAAGCCTTATAGTTTTCTCCAGAGATTTATTCTCCTCTAGATGTAGGATACACTAATTAAAGCACCAACTTCTAGCTGAGTCCTTTCTTCTTGTCTCTGAAGATCTCTTTCTCCAGGTGTAGGATATACCACCAAAAGCACCAACTTCAAGCTGAGTCCTCTTGAGCTTGACTCCGGTTGGTGACCCCTCTTCCGGATGTAGGATATACCACTAGAAGTGCCAACACCTAGCAGAGTCCTTTTTCTTTAGTGAGATTGATGGCAGGCAAAAGCAAAAAAGAACATGTTTCTGTTATAATATTGTGAGAAACGAATTTGTAAAAGAAAATTGATGAATTTGAGATAGATGAATGTTTTTGGATCACATACAAAAGCCTTGATTACTTTTGGAAACAAACAAAACCAATTAGTTTTTAGAAACTAACAAAACCCAAACGTGTTACAACACAAATATTTTCTCCAAATGATAATCTGATTTTTCTTTATTACAAATTTCGTGCTCCTCTTTATAAGTAAGGAAACAAGGTGTTTTATTTTCAAGAAAGACCATAAAACCAAATAAAAATAATGGCCTAATTAAAACTATATTAAAAACATTAAAAACAAAAATTTTATGCTAATTAAATCACAAAAAACAGCAACTAAGTTATTCCAAAAGTTCTCCTTTATGTATGATATCTAATTTAAGCACATAATGTTGGGCCACAAATTTTTTGCCACAAATTTTTCTTCAGTTATAAGGGATTGAATAGCTCGAACGACAAACAAAATAGTTGAACCTTGATATTTTGTTGAGCTGATGGTCTTCCTCCAAATAGAATGAATTTAAATTTGCAACGAATTTTCCACAAATCTGCATTTGGAACAAATAGAATATGTTTTTGACATAGCAATTTAATTTGACACCAATAAATAATACACACAACATTTCATCCACCGTCAGAGATGTACCACTTAAACTCTACCAAGTCTAAACTCCTAAGTGGACTTTGAGTTACCTAAGAAGGGGGTAAATATAGTAAAGGTTGAAAAGCCAGAAATAGTGGCAACAGAAGTAGCTTCTGGGGAAGAGATCATTGCCAAGCCTCCTCAGAAGAAGAAATCTTCTAAATACCATAAGGAGAAGAAAGAGGGCTTTGACATATTTGACTTCAAAGAGCTCAGACCCAGCTATAAGGAAGACTTTTTGAAAATTCCTCCATCTTCAAAAGCCGCACAATAATCCATACCTCTCTCCACCACCACTGCTCCCACCCCCTAAACCACCATCACAACCACCACTCACATCTCACTAATCATCTCTCAATCTCCTTCATCTCCAAAAACTACCACTTCTTCACCATCGCCACAAAATTCACCCATTAAGCCATCTGCTAAGGATGCTCAACCCCCATCCTATGAACTACCGATTGAAACTCAGCAAGAAGCCAATGAAGCTCACAAGGGAGTAGAAGCTGATCAATCTGAGAAGGTCAATGACATCATATTAGTTTAGATAAATATTGTTGAAAAAGTTAGTGACTCAACTGTGCTAGCTATTAGAGAAACTGAAAATCAGTCAACTTCTCACAAATCCCATATTTTTGAGAAGGAAGAAGAGACTGATAAAGGAGACAAACTTGTGAACTCTAATGAGGAAGGATTGAAAGGTCCTTCTAAGGATGATGAGAATGAGGTAAAATACTCAAAAGATTCTTCCTAAGAGTCCAGACACAATGATGATCACATGGAAATTGACTCTGAGACTGAGAAGATATTTTCTCAAAACTAGTAGAGCAAGCTCACAAAGGGGTTTAAGAAGATGTTGAAGGCTCTAAGATAGAAGGAGATGACATTGAGGCATTAAATAATGTTGCAAGGTAGTAGGAAGAGATGATCCGCTTGCTGTAGAAGATGCATGGTTCTGTTGCCTTGTCTAACACATCCCCTGTAGTAGTTCACTTGGCAAAAATTGTACATGCTTATTGAATCAAGCTAATACCATTGAAGCTGCAATGAAAATCATCCCAAGAAATTGAGGTCATAATTAGATGCTCTGAAGGCCAAGAATAATGTGTTGGAAACACATGTGTGCAAAAGGTTAGGAATCAGCCATAAATCTAAGTTTTGTCCTCAAAATATTCCTAATTCTCAAAATTAGAGTACACCTTCTAATCTGCTGATTTCTTTGCCAAATAAATGAATATTCCTATCCCCACCAAAATCTATATCAAATATCTCACAAAATTTTTTTTCAATGACTCAATCAGTCAAAAAACTACAAATACATATGAAAATGACCAATTTCTATGCTCTAATGAAAGTGAGTCAAAAGATATTGGGAAAAGTGTGAAATGTCAAGGGAATGGTCATATGCAATCTAATTTTCCTATAATAAATGTTATGTCCATTTATGCGTTTGAAGATCTTAGGAATGATTTGCTTTTTGGAAATGAAGCAGAATCAGATTTCAGCAATGAAATATTGATAAATATGGAGAATGTGATATAGAGATGAAATATGTCAAAACACCATCTAGTTTTGAATTTGGAAAAGATGTTAAGCATATGGATATTGAAGAGATGCATGTTAGTGGCAATGAATTTGTTTGTAATAATTTAGAAGCTGAGAAATATTCTTATGTTCTAGAATACAAGATTCGGTGACGAATCTTCTTGAAGAAAGGGAGAATAATGGAGGGAAAGATGATATTATCGTTACTTACTGGTACCAAATCAAATTGTCAAGTCTAAGAAATCTTCTTAAAATTTCAAATGAAGATTTATGGAAAATACGTTGCAAATTCAAAGTCATTGGTACCTTTCAAGTTCATTCGACCCTAATCTTTGAAGTCAAAAGGTCCAAAAGCTTACAAGGATGAAAAATATTACCTATTATATTTTCTGATGTTTTATTTTATTTTATTGGCTAATTTATGTTTCATAATATTTCAAATTAATTAGTTCTTATTTATTTGTTGTTAATGTTTTGTAACCAACTTGTGAGCATGGGATTTTGCAGTCCCTCTCGCGAGACGATGATGATGTGTACCCGATTTTAATGCCTCAAAATAAAAGTTCTCTTTAGAATTTTTATTACCAAAATAATATTCCTCGCAAATTTTATACTTGGTAGAATCCAGTTCGGCGTGGCCGATAACGCGTCTGATAGGAGCTTGAACCGATGATTTGCACCCAAATAATAAATACCCATTAAAACATTATCAAAAGTTAAAAAGATGCCTTTCCACCCACTATTAAACAACTTTTGACGACTTTATAGGCTCCTAGGCCCGCTGCCTGTCGGTATGTTGAAGGCTGATGCCACCAACGGCATCAGCCATGCCACCGGCGATATCACCATATCGTCAGTGGCATCATCCATACCACTAGCGGCATTGCCATGTCATCGGTGGCATGACCCGAGATGGGTCCCTACACAGATAGCCTTTCGGCCGCTTTCGGCGGAATTGGTCAAAAAGGCCTCAAAAAGCACCCCATTTCACCTATAAAAGCACACCTTGAGCTGCAATTTAGGGAGGAGAACCATTTAATGTTAGGATTTCAATGTTGGAATAGATTTTAGTGAGATAAGAATTAGATAAGGTAAAAAAAAGGATTCCAATCCATTTTTCCTGGTTTTTATTCTTTGAATTCTCTGATTGTGAGTTTGAAATTAGCACGTCTTTAAGTTAACATCAACTTAATTGGATTTAAAAACTAGAAGCACTTAAATTTACTATTAAATCGTCATAACAAGCTCCCCAGAGGTGTTTCTTTCAATTCACGAAGAGGTGGATTCACGGCCTTGAGGTAAAAATCCTGAGTCTCATAGCTCTTTGGCATTAATATTACTGATTTGTGTTCATTTTCATCGATTTATATTCATTTTTGGGTTTTCGGTCATTTTTACTACCACCACTGCTGCCTACAAACTGAATCGCAGGTGATACAATTGATGTCACCGGTGGCATTAGCCATGTTGCCAGTGACATCAATCATGTCGCTGGCGGCATCAGTTGTATCGTCGGCGATATGACTTTCTGGACAATAGTTTTATTTTCATTTGTTCCCGGAGTAGCTTATTTTTCAAAGCTAGAACATATAATGTAATGATGGAAGTTCAAAACCTCTTAAAAACAAATCCCACCCCATAATGTGTGGGTATTTTAACTTATGATCCGGTTAAAGTAACGATTGAGCCTAAAATTTGGTTAAGAATGGAATTTCCTTGAAAACGCCGTTCAAATCTCATTTAGCCATCCAATCGGGCTTTATAATATTGTAAATAAAATATGCCATATCCGTGCTAACAATCTTTTGTAGGTAGACGTATATCAGACATTCAGGTATTTTATTTATCGCATAGAAAATTGTACAGGACTTGGAAGTCTTGTAATAATTTTATTCTCCGCACTTACTTTTTTTTACGGCTGTAAATATTTTACTCATCGCTTTAATTGCTTGATAAATGCAAAAACGACAAAATAACTGAAAACACAAATAAATATGATGGATTAAACCGATTAAGAAAGAATGAAGTATCTTAAATTGGCCTAATGAAAAATAGATAACATCATCCGAACTCAGAATCTCTACTTAAGGTATGGTCCAACCACCTGGTGGGAAAATCGTACCAAAAATTTCCCGATTGAGCTGAACCGGGTGGCGACTCTATTTTAAGTACGAGATTTCGATCACGTATCTTTTAAGCATTAAAATATGCAAAATCATTTTCCAATCACATCATATGCATCTTCCCCGTCATCTTAAAGAGCCCAGCCTACCGGCTCGGCCCAGCTACCGCCGCGCAAAACGTCATCCGCTCACAGTGGCAACTCTGCTGGGGAGGATCTCTTTAAACTTGAACTTTCTTTCATAAAGTTTAAAGGATTTTGATGATGTATTGAAATCATTGGCCAAATTAAAACTTCATTCCTTTTCTTAAGATGTTTTATCCTCATGCGTGTAGATAGTTTAGTAATTTTTAGGTGCCCCATCTTAACCAAGAAGCTCGCGAAGTGTCACTCATGCCCTGTTGGAATTGAGGATGCCTAGTGGGTGGATCACTCGTTTTAACCAACACGTAAACTCCTACAATCATACCTATTTGGGAGTGGTTGAGTAACGTGGAATCAAGGTAAACAAGAGCCTTCTACATCAACAACCCTATACCAAAGCCGCGTTAGAAAAAGCCCTAGCACTTTATTCCCTTAGGACTAACCAGAACAAATAAAATAATTAGGATGCGCTCCTTTCACCATTACCGGTGAAGAGGCCAAAACTCCGTCCTTCCAAAGAGGCCTTATACGAGCGTCATAAGGTTGTAAAAGGGACAACTTATGTGCTATGTGCTCTATGATCATGCACCCCCATGCATTGGCTTCAAGAGCCAGAGTTGAATCAACTTACCCTCACTGCTCTCGCCCGTGGAAGAAGTTTAGAAACACACGTAAGACTTCCCTTGTGCTTCTGTTGCATCACCACATATCACTGTGTATGGCGTGAGATACAAACGTCCTACGTATATTGGAGGGATAAGCCATTGCATCATCTCTAAACCACATCTATGTGCAGCTATATGTATCACACATCGCACTTAAGGAATAAAAGGCATGCATACCATCCATACCATTAACCAACCTATTCATGGTCTGATATGCTACTTACCATTTCAGCCTGGAGGAGGCGTATTAATTATCGCACCCCAGCTTGGAAAAGGATAGAACACCGCTTGATACATCATCCTCTGACCCCAATTATCACCATGAAAGTCGAAGGAATTCCACACACCAATTCCAATGGGGAGTCAGATTTAGAACAAGTTTAGTTAAGCCAGAATCCTTCTCGACCAGCCATGTCTTTTCCAAGATATAAAGGGACCCTCCTCCAGAAGAGCCTTTGGCCCTACTTCTAGCCCGGGAACAGGATCCCAACCACTACCCGGTTTCGACTTTGCCAGTGCTATGGCATAATTCTTGAACTCGAATGCTTTCCAAGCTTCTATCCAAACTACTGTTCAAGCAGCTGTTAAGCGAGCTCTCGAAGACAGGAATTCCGATTGAGTATCGGCATCTGATATTCAGACCCAGAATGGTTCGGCATAGATGTTAACCAGTCTGGTAGGGAAGAGATGCATTGCACCTATATTTCAATGAACCCAGCCCATGGTGAGCCCATTCCAATTTGGTCAGGCTTCAGCTTTCTTATCAACTTTGACCATCCCATCAGTCGTGCCTTTTAATCCAAGACCCTTCGCTCAAAACTCTACTCCTCTGATATACCAAACATGGCTCATTATGATGGTTCTGGAGCACCTGCCTCCCACATTATAATGTATGAAAGAGTAATGCACGTGAAGAAGTTAAGTGATAAGGTGCTTGCTGAAATGTTTCCCTGCTCCCTTCGGGGTCCTGCCCTCGAATGGTATCACACCTTGCCTCAACATATTGTCGCCAACTGGAATCTCTTATCTGAGGCATTAAAAGTACATTATAGTTTTAATACTATGATGGAAACAACCCTCCAGCATCTTGAGAGGGTCCGCTAAATGCCCAATGAAACTTTTAAGCAATACTTCAATCGATGGATATCAACTCAGGTCTTAACGAATTCCAAGTTAAGCCTTAAGGAAATGATTGTCAAACCCCTCAAAGGGTCTTTCCCCCTGTTTTGCAAGGAAATGGCTATTGAATCCTTTCTTTCTTACAAAGCTGTGTTCGAGAAAGCTGAGAAAAGTGAGCATAAGGTAGAGCGTGAGAAGGCCGAAAGAACGGGGAAACCGTGGTTCAGGAAGAATGAAGCTCAACCCTAGAGCCGGCTAAGCCTAAAACACCGGCTGCATTCAAGCCATTTCTCACACCCCCACTGTGCCCCTCACAATCACTCCAGCTCCATTAATGGTTGCCATAATCTAGCCTCCTAGTCCCTCTTTTATTTTGACTAACCCTTATAAGTTGCCCCTGCGGGTCATCTTCCAACATTTGAGGGAAGCGGGTTTCATACAGTCTCTTTAGGAATACAAGCCACCTAGACCTGAAGATAAAAACAACTTCTATAATTACCATGTTTAGGTAGGACACCAAACCAACAATTGCAAGGCCCTACTCTCAGTAATTCAATGATTGGTTAGGGAAGCAAGGATCGCTGAACCAAATAAAGCTCCGAGCACTATGAATAATCCTTTGCCGAATTTTAGGAGTAAGGTCGGTATGGTTCAATCTAGTTTATCTAAAGCCACAATCTTCGATCTCCTTACTCAGAGGCCGGACAGTAGTAAATCTATCTTGGTCATCGGTTCAGGTCTACCATCTTACTCGGTTTTTGATCTTATCAATCAAGCCAACTCGGGAGTCAACTCCATCCAGGGAATGGAAATTGATCCAAACCAACCAAAGTAAGAGCACCGCAGGTCTAAACTATTCATGGCAAAAAGAAAAAAGCCGAGGAAAAAACACTGTTCAGCATAGATTCCTTTATTTTAAAAGAGAATTATTCTGATGAAGACGGGGAAATGGCTCGAGAGACCAAGGCCGTAAGCACTAACTTATTCAAGGTTGATCAAAATGACCATTTTAGCGTGGACAAGTATGAGCTACAAAACCCAGATTCGAACACTGAGGAGCAATAGTATCTGTTTGAAATGTGAGCCACTAAGAGTGTCTTGCTCGACGATGTCCTTAATATTACTCAGAGTGGTCTTGTATATCAGCCTGAAGACCGATATCTTCGCCTAAGCAAAGACCCAATTCATGGCAGAGTTGGAACTACTGCAAGACCCCTTTCTCCACCTTCACCTGTCCCTACCAGTCTTGAGGTTGACCCCCTCATTACCCGCTGAAAAACACCCAAGCCCAATACAGCATCTGGCAACTAGTAATCAACTCCAAAGGGCATCGCAAGGGTTCGATTAAGCGACTCCTCGATTTAGAAGCTAATCCAACCACCTCATTCATTGAGATGTGCGTCATGATAGGAGAAGGCATTCCCCCAAGAAAAGGGCCTCGGATTGTGTTTGACAGTTTTAATCTTACGCTCGAAGGTAGGGATCACAATAGGGCCTTATTCATCCGAATCCAAATTCTTGATAAGGTCATCCCATGCATCATGGTGGATGATGGCTCCGCTCTAAATCTTTGCCCTCTAAAAATCCTTCCTCATCTAGGACTGTTGGAGGACATGCTTGAAAGATCCAGTATGATTATTAGAGCTTATGATGATTTAAAGCGCAATGTAATTGGGACCTTTGAGGCAGAAGTCACTGTCAAAGATGTTGCAAGCAATGTGCATTTCACCGTACTTGACATTTCCGTTACATATTCTCTGTTGCTTGGCCGACCATGGCTCCATTCTTTGGGCGCTATTCCCTCCACACTACACTAGAAAATCAAGCTAATTCATGAAGACAGAACAGTGACTATAGAGGCCGATCCCGCTTCCATTATGGCTATTATGGAAGTCAAAGCTACTCTAGAAAAGGGCCTTTAGATTGCCATGATTAGCAAAGTTCAGAAGCCTCCTCCCCTTTGGCATAGCTACCTTCATGCAGGTATGGGTAAACTAATGAAGCAATCTGGTTACAAGCCTGACAGAGGTGGAGGAATATATGAACAGGGAATTATTGAGGCATTGGAGCCGAAAATCCTTATCCATCGAGCTGGATTGGGATATAAGCCTAGAAAAGCCTATCGTTGCGTCCCTTCTTGCTACTACCTCATGGTCACTATTTATGAGATCCAAGGCAAGAGGCCTTATAAGGGAGAGCTTGCGCCAATCGAGTATGCGGGAAAATGTGGCCTAAGTTTGAGATCTTTAAAGATGTCTATGATTTCGAGACTGGTCACATGATAGTTTTAGCTGAACCCAAGCCTGCTATGCCTAATATGCATGTCAATGTTGTTTCTGATAAGGCTAAAGGGAAAGGTAAGATGCATCCCGAGGATGAGCCTGAGAGAAGTAATGAAGAGTCTATTAATCTAGAAATTGAGAATGCTGTGACAACCATGATAAAAGCTATGGCACTACTGATGAGGAAAGGCTGGAAGGGTACCGGGGAAGAAGACACTATGACAGTAATAGTAGGAAAACTTGCCAGGGTTCTCACCAAAAAGGCTGACCTGTCTGAAGGGTCATCACTCACCATTGCTTAAAAGACTGCTCTAGAGCGCAACCTGAGTACCATTTTGACCGACAATACAGAGGACACTTTTCCCATCAGTATTGCTACTGAAGCCTCTCCGCCTGTGGAAGAGGATATGGACGATGTAATTTTTGATATTTCTGATGTTTTTTATGCAAACAATGCTGCTTATGAGGCTTTTAATGCAATGAATAACTCTCGTTCTGCTTACTTGTTTAATGTCTTTCCTGATGGATCCATGCATTCATATAACAATACACATAACGTTTTTGGCATTAGTGACACATTATTAAGTTAAATAAACCTAAGTACAGATGACAATCCCAAAATGGTAACCATTTCCCAAGATTTAACTACCGAGGAAAGAAGTGAGATCATAAAAGTGCTTAAAAATCATGTTAATGCTTTTGCCTGGTCGTACGAAGACATGCCTAGGGTTGACCGATAAATCGCCGAAGACAGAATCCCAACTGATCCTAAATTTTGACCTGTCAAGTATAAACTCCGCCGGTTGAGACTTGAATGGGTAGAATAGGTTAAGATAGAGGTTTTAAGGTTGATCAAAGCTCAATTCATTGAAGTGGTAGAATACCTGACTTGGTTGTCCAACATCGTCCCAGTTCCAAAGAAGGATGGTAGGGTCCAGGTCTGTGCGGATTTTCGAGATCTCAATAAAGCCTCGCCAAAAGATGACTTCCCTCTCCCGCAGATTGATGTCCTGATTGATAGTACTGCCAGGGCAGCTATGTATTCATTCATGGATGGGTTCTCAGGGTACAAGCAGATTCTAGTTAATATTGTCGACAAAGTCAAAACGGCGTTCATCACTGAATGGGGGGGTGTATTCTACAAGGTAATGCCATTCGGGTTGAAAAATGTCGGGGCCACTTATCAGCGAGCTTTAACCGCCCTCCTATACGACATGATCCATAAAGAAGTGGAAGTGTATATGGATGATATGATTGTGAAGTCCGCTACTCGAGAGGAGCACCCTGCTATTCTTGACAAGTTCATGACTTATATTGAAAAGTATAATCTCCACCTGAATCCAAAGAAAGGCGTATTTAGAGTTACCTTTGGCAAGATGTTGGGACACATGGTTAGCCAGAAAGGGATTGAGATGGATCTAGATAAAGCTAAAGCCATCAGGGACATGCCTCCACCTAGGACGGAGAAGGAAGTCCGATCATTATTAGGGTCCTTGTAGTATGTTAGTCAGTTCATTGCTCGCCTCACTACTATTTGCAAACCCATCTTTAAGCTGTTAAAGAAATACCAACCCATGGTATGGAACAATCACTACCAAGTAGCATTTGACAGAATCAAGGCATATCTTGTTGATCCACCCGTCTTGACACCCACCATCCTAGGAAACCACTCATCCTTTATCTGGCCATAGGGGAAACTTCCGTCGGGGCAATGCTTGTCCAGGAACATGATGATAAGCGTGAACATGCCATCTACTACTTGAGCAAGAAGTTGTTAGATTGTAAAGCCCGGTATTTGGTTGTAGAAAAGACCTGTACTACCATGGTTTGGCTCACTAAGAAGTTGCGACATTATTTCCAATCTTATCACGTCTAAGTCATGGCCAAGATTGATCCGATGAAGTTTCTTTGTTAATCCCTTACTCTGGCCAGCAAATTGACCTGATGGCTACTTCTGCTGTCTAAGTTTGACATTGAATATATAACCCGAAAGGTCATCAAGGGGCGGGCTATAGCCGAATTCCTGGCTAATCAACCCCTCAGCTCTGACTATAACGAAAATTTGGAGTTTCCTGATGAACAGCTCGCCTCTATTACAACCCTTGATGACGTTTGGACAATGTACTTTGATGGCGCTATGAACCGTCATGGACCAAGTCTTGGGGTCATCATCATCATGCCAGATAATGAGATGATCCCATTGTCCAAATGCTTAGAATTTGCTATCATCAATAACGGCGTTGAATATGAAGCGTGCCTGTTCGACCTTGAGGCTCTTCTTCAGGTTCAGGCCCATCATGTGTCCATCATCAGAGATTCGGCTCTGGTTTTCCATCAAGTTATTGGAGATTGGGAAATTAAAGAAGAATCTCTCCATCCTTATATTGAGGTTGTCCGCAAATTGTCTGAGAAATTTACCTCATGCTTGTACCGCCATGTCCCTCGAGATGAGAATCAAATGGCAGATGCTCTAGCCACTCTCGCGTCCATGCGGGAAGGACCCCAATAGTAGCCTATCCGCCCTTTAATTTTCCCATATCATGTTCAATCGGCTCCTCCAATCCTCGCTATTTCATCCAAACCTTGTTGGTATTCTGACAACGTCCTATTTCTTTAGACCGACCAACACCCTACGGATTCTTCTAAATCGGATCGTAGCACCCTAGGGCGGCTAGCTATCCATTTTCATATTGTGGATAATGATCTATTCAAGTGCACCCGTGACGGCCTACTTCTCCATTGCCTCACTGACTCCGAGGCTCAGAATGTAATGACCCAGGTCCATGCCGGTGACTATGGCCCTTATATGAACGGTTTTGCTCACAAAGAAAATCCAGCGGCTGGGGTATTTTTGGCTCACTCTCACAGCCGATTGTATCACCCAGGCCAAACGATGCCACCAATGCCAGGTTTATGGAGATATGCAGCATCTGCCACCCACCGAGCTCCATCATTTATCCACTCCTTGGCCATTCTCGGCATGGGGGATATATATAATTGGTGAAATCCATCCTACTTCAACAAATGGCCACAAATTCATTATGGTAGTAGTAGATTACTTATCAAAATGGGTGGAACCCGAATCCTTCACCAATGCCACCACTAAGTAGATGGCCAAGTTCATAGAGAAACACATCTTCACTCGGTATGGGCTCCTACACCATATTGTCTTAGATAATGGAGTACAATTTCAAGGAGCAACTGCTTCTCGAATTGAGAAGTATGGGATCGAGCACCATAGATCTTCTCCATACAGACCATAAGCCAATGGAGATCTTAAGGCAGCCAATAAATCGGTAAAGATAATTCTTTCTAAGATGATAGCCAGTTACAGGGATTGGGCAGATAAGGTACATTTTGCTATCTGGGGATATCGCACCAGTATATATACCCCGATAGGCCGAACTCCATTCTCCCTGGTCTACGGGATGGAAGCAGTGTTGCCAGTTGAAACTCAGGTGACCTCCTTAAGAGTCGATCTAGAGGCTAAATTAGAAGAATCTGAATGGACTCAGGTGAGATTTGAATAGTTGAACATGATGGATGAGCAGAAGTTAAAGGCCCTCGATAACCTCTAGATGTACCAACAACATATGGCTCGGGCATATAACAGTCGGGTAAGACATCAGAAGTTCCCCCTAAAGGCTGGTGATCTGGTCCTTAAGCAACTGAAACATTCTACCACTGATGCGAGGGGTAAATTCAGGCCAAATTGGGAAGGACCATATGTAATAAAGAAGCTGCTTAGCAAAGGGCCAGCTAAGCTTATGGACATGGATGGGAACGAGGTTGTGAATCCCATAAACCAAGACAGGCTTAAGCCTTATCATGTATAATTTAAAAGAAACAAATTAGAAAAGTAGCACACCAAAAAATATATACATAATAATTACCCGCCTTTCAGTCTTTTACTGATCGGGTAAAAATTAGGGTGACACCCTATGATTGGTATCCTGCAAACCAGCCGTGCAAAAATTAAGGGATGAGACAAACCTGCTAGATCAAAAACTACAATCTAGGCAAAAGTTAGGGTATGTGAGCAAAGAGCGAGTGCCTTCTAGAAAACCAATCTCGGCTAGTTGGCACTTGGAGTTAGATCAATGGGAATGTCAATCAAACAACATGTACTTTATTTTATCTCAATTAATGAAAGTTTCTCTTTTGTTGAAATCTAAATGCTTAGGCTTATGTGGATCCTGTATTTATAAGATTAAGACAACTTCAGCAAGCCTTGGATAGAGTTCATTTTATTTCATTTTAGATGCAAAAAAAAGAGGTCTGGTAGTTCTGACAAAAACAAGGCTCAAATCAAGCTTCCCGAGTCATCATCACAGTACTTAGAGATCTGTCTCAATGTGGTAGTAGAAAAGGTCTCCCCCAGACTCTCCTCACATCCCCCTTAAAATGGGCCCATGACCGCTTCCGACGGGTCAGTAAGTCTCTTATCTTAGCAAGCCATCCCTTGTAATGTGTATCAGTCTCGATGGTTTCCACGTGATCATAATCTAGAAACTCAACTATAGCTTCCCTGGACCATTTCTCTCGAATATGGTTGACCCACCTAGCTTCGTAAACTCCAATCTGGTTGTGGGGCAGTTTAATTAGGACTCTTTATCTCTTGTCATACTGACGGCACAACCGATAAGGGGTATAAACTGAAGATTTCTCCAGACCTATCAATTAGACACAGGCTCCCCAGGATTCTACAACCACATCCTAAATTCTCCACCATGGACTAACCCATTAAACCTGCGCGTCAGTATACCCCCTCAAAATAGGCACCCAATCATCGTATGTCAGCTCGTCAAAATCAGCCCATATAAGCCCTCTCTCCCTCAGATGGACGGGGAGATACTTTTTTGGGTTCCCTCATGGCGCCTCCCTCAACTTTAGTTTCTCCATCAGCCATACCTATAATTCAAAACTCAGGTAAGGATTGGGGAAAGAAATGTGCGGAATCAGAAATAACAAAAGGTACCTGTAATAATATGAGCTAATCTTCAATAAGTGATGGGTCAACAAAAGCAGCATCCACGTTCAGCAAAATATCGGCCATTCCCACAGTGATAGGAGAAGCCCTAGTTGATATAGGGTTGATGAGTGAAATCAGACTGAGTGGAGCAATCGGGCTCACTCTGCACATAAACTCCGGCATGAGTAGCAATGCCACCATGAATGGCCAAGCAAGGTAGGATCGGGGCGCTCCATGGCACCACTCTAGAACCACTCTGAGCTGAAACCCAGGTTTTTTCGGCAACTGAGACAGAAATGGGTCCACATAATCCAAATTCCATAACCCTCGAGGAATTCCATCTGTGCCAAAATGAAAGTCTGGCAGTGCCAGCATAATGTGTTTAGGACACGGTGTCCCTAAAATAGCATGGAATTCTTCGAGCAAGGGGCAAAGCTCTAATGATGAAAATTGGAAAACGTGGTTCATTAGATCCTAAAAAGATAGTGCCGCTCGAATGAATTCGCGGCTTATAGGCCATGCCGCAACATATTGAAGCCCCTAAAGCCTGAATTTTTCAAGCTTCTTCTAGTCCGCATTCCCCAGACTTTACAGAAAACCCTATACCTTTTGATTATGGGTTGCCATGATAGGAATTGACAGAATAGTTAAAATCAAATTACTAGAAAAGTGATACCGCTGGCGATATAAGTGATGCTGCCAGTGATGTAAATGATGCCGCCGGCTATATGGATCAAATTGGATGATATCAGCTGATGTCGCCGGCGATATGGACTTTCAGACAACCCTGTATATATTATTCTAGCTAGTTGAGTTTGGGTGCTATGGATCATGCCGCCGGTGGCATGAAGTGGATTTTCTGGCGACATCAGAAGCATTTTTGCCATTTCAGACCTGTACAAAACCTGTAAACAATCCTATACTACATTTCCAATATCTTTTCAAATAGCAATCCATTTTTATTCAAAATAAAAAGCCCTAGGCGCAAACCACTCAAATATCCTAAAACATCTAGCCTACGATAAAACCAAATTATCCAACCAATGTATCGAGGGTATAAGCAAAAATAAAAAAGTAAAATGAGAATATAAAACTAGGCATGCCCGCCATTGCCGGCCGGCGGGATTAAATGTCATCAGGGCTTATCTTGCTCCCTTCCCTCTATCATGGCACACTTCTAGACTCCTCGGTTGCGGCAAACGACCATCTACCGACAGACATCTTCACTCCCCGATGACTGGTGCTACCGAGGTGCGCGCGTTCCAGATTCTGTTTGCTCCTCCATTCCTGAACTTTAGTCGCTAGTTGACGCTCAAGGTCACTCACACAATGCCGGAGGCCTACAGTCTCCTCCTCATACCTCCGGTGGGCTGCATCGACATCTAACAAGGAAAGGGCCAAGGAATCCTATAAACTAGAGAAAACATCAACAATGCATATCATTCATAGCATCCATACAAGCATCTTATCTTACTTTAACATAGGCATAAATAGGGAATATACCTGAACGAGGAGCGACTGCCCGTTAAGCATATCCTAGAGAGCAAAGTTGTTCTCTGCAAGCTGCTCCACATGGCTTCGCGCCACCTAAAAAATCCAAAAGGCAAATCATTAGACACCCGCATCCAAGGGTAGACAAGAAAGCAATTATCAGGCCTCACGTAAGTAGCATTTTCTGGCATAAAGATGGGAACATGTCGGCTCGAACCTATATTCCTAGAGAGGAACTCGCCCCGAGAATTCATCAGCAGGAATGTGGTTTCCATTGGGTTGATCAGATGTTCTTTCATGAAGTTCATGCCCTCCGGTACACTATAGTACCGTGTCCCACTCTGGTTATCCCATCCTCTCTTCCTCGCGGGTTACTGAAAAACACGAAAAATGCAAGTCAGCAAAATTCTTGGACAATTACAAATTATGCACATAAACACAATTATACCTCGAAAGAACGCTGCCCCGCTTAGGACGTTGGCACAATCCCATCAGTTACATCCGTGCCTACCTCATCCTCCCCATCGGGCTCGATCCCAGCATCACCTTTAAGCTCTTCATCTTCTTTGTCTTCTTCCTCCTCAACATCCATGATGCCTTTTAGGCGCCATTTCTCCTCCTCCAGCCGCTGTTCATTATGATACTCAATCGTATCATTTCTATAGATGCAGGGACATAAGGGGAGTAAACGTTGCAGGTGCTGCTCGTAGAGGCTAGGGACACTAGGGATCACTCGACCGTCCCCCTCAATATACTCATCCTTGTCAGCCTCAGAAGTGATCACCGAATGGGGCCACCATAAGCCCCTAAGAGGATCAGCAGGCACCGATCTATCGGCAACCGGGATGGACCTCCAACCCCGGACACGCTCGCCCAGATACCACTGCTGGGACAAAGGACACTCCATGACGAACAAATGGTCGTCCACCTCCCTCCTAACCCTCACAACCTCTGTCAGATTCTCCACCCTATCGAATGGATCTAGGATAAGCTACACCAATAATCAACCAAAACAACCAATACAAGTTTATAAACGCTTTTGGTTTGTTCTAAAGTGTAAAAAAACAAGGACTAAGTTAAAAATCGCATACCGAGCCTAACCATGCTACTTAGAACCTCCCTGTATTTGGTGGGATACCAGTGGGCGAGAAAGTGGGAGCCCGGTGGCACGGTCTTCTTGAACTCGACTGGCGGGAGAATCTGGTGCTCAAAGGCCCAAGCCTGCACGAATAACAACTAACCAGCATCACCAAATAATGAGATGTGCACAATCAAGAAAAATTCTTCTGAGAGATTATACCTAGAGCAGCAGATGACAGAGGTGAAGGGCTTTCACCTTCTTCCGGGCTCCCACGTCTAGCCCCGTGGTATAGCTGAGCTAAGATAGCCCTCGGCCAATTCTTCCTCTTAATGCCCGCTACATCCTCCACCGTAGTTATCAACATATAATTGATCTTGCTTCCCGAGATTGGGAAGAACAGCATGGTGAGCAAAGAAATCACGAAAGACCGGTCACAAGCCTCTCTCTCATCCTTGGGCGCCACATCTACCCGGGTCCAGTATTGGTACAACTCACTATAAGACAGCTGCCCTGAAATGGGCTTCAGACCGAACAGCTCCTTCACCCACCTCACCACGGGCCTCTCGATATGGTATTTATCCATGTAAGCATCGAAGTGGATGACCTCGTCCGTCCAAGGAAGCCCGGTCATAGCAACGACATTAGAGGGTGTAATCGTCACTTCTACAAAAGAGAAGTGGAAAGTATGGGTGGTCTCAGACCACCTCTCGGTTAGGGCTGTCATGGCAGAATGAGAGAGCTTGGGCATCAACATTGGTATAATCCAGGCCAGGTCTCCAAATTCTATCTCATTAATGGCAAGTGCAAGCTCGGGGTCCTTCTCCGAAATATGGTGCCATCACCCGCTAATGGTGCCCATCCCCTAGTATAAGTCAGTTTATATGGCTGTAAAATAAAAAATAAAATAGATAAGTGCTGCATATTTTCTCATCACTGAAATCTGATAGAAATCTGCTGATGTCGCTTCTGCTAGAAGTGATATCGCCGGTGGCATCATCCCATACCGCTGGCAGTATGGATGATATCGCCGGTGATATCGCTTCAAACAAAAGTGACATCAGACTTCCTTGGGCCCTTTTGCAGGGACTGATGCCGCCAGCGGCATCACTCATATCGCCGGCGACATCACTGCCTACGGGCAGAACCTATTTTTTCCAAAATCGCACCCATTGTGCCAAAACCACAAAAATTGTAATCAATCAAACAATAAGCCTGAAAATGGTACAAATTGAACCTAAAAGCATGCAATAACAATTTATAATCAGTCTATTTCACACTTATGACCCTTATCATGGCATAATTTCAAGCCTAAGGCTAAATCAAAATCCAACCCAAAAAGATGAGATTCGGGTTTTGCGTGATTACCTGAACATAGTAGAGGTGCTTCTCCTTCTCTGGGGTCAGGTTGGTGATGGGAGAATTGATCTCATAGCCATACATCTTAACTGTCTCCTTCAGGCCATAAGCAGTAGGAATGGAGAGAATTTTTAATCCTTTGACAGAGGAATCAGGCAGGTTCTCCCTAGCCTTAGCGGATTTGCCCTGAATGCCTTGGCGATTCTCTTCATGATTTGAATAACAAAAGAGAAATTGAAAAATTTAGAGAAGACGATGTAGAGAGGTACGGTTTCTGAATAATGAGGAAGAAGGGAGTTTTACTTCCTTTTAAACTGCTTTGCAGAATTCGAGGAGTTTTAATTTATATAAAACTGCCAATCCATGCTGCCGGCGGCATCACTCCATGCCACCATGGACATTACTCATGCTGCAGGCGACATCGCCCTGTTTCAGTTCAAATTTTGAAATTGCTTAACCAGTCAAAGCTGCCACGTGGCACTCATACCATCGGTGGCATAGATCCAAACCGCCAGCGACATCACCATGCTGCCAGCGACATCGCCCTCTGTAATTCAAGTTTTAAACATAAGTTCGACCAGAGGACAATCTCCCCATAAAGTAGAAGTCCGACCGAAGGACAATCTCTCCACAAAGCACAAGTCCGACTGGAGGACAATCTCTCAACAAAGCACAAGTCTGACCAAAGGACAATCTCTCCACAAAGCATAAGTCCAACCGAAGGACAATCTCTTCACAAAGTACAAGTCCGACCAAAGGACAATCGCTCCATAAAGCGCAAGCCCGACCAAGGGACAATCTCTCCATAAAATAAAAGTCTGACCAAAGGACAATCTCTCCACAAAACAAAAGTCCGACCAAGGGACAAACTCTCCACAAAGCGTAAGCCCAACCAAGGGGCAACCAATCTACAAAACAAAAGTTCGACCAAGGGACAATTTCTCTGCAAAGCATAAGCCCAACCAAGGGGCAACCTCTCTACTCAACATCCAACTAAGGGAGAATCACTCCACAAAGCATGAGCCCGACCAAGGGGCAACCAATCCCCAAAACAAAAGTCCGACCAAAGGATAATCTCTCCATAAAACAAAAGTCCGACCAAGGGACAAACTCTTCACAAAGTGCAAGCCCAACCAAGGGGCAACCAATCTACAAAACAAAAGTCCAAACAAGGGATAATTTCTCTGCAAAGTATAAGCCTGACCAAGGGGCAACCTCTCTACAAAACACAAAGTCTGACCAAGGGACAATCACTCCGCAAAGCGTGAGCCCGACCAAGGGGCAACTAATCCACTAAATAAAAGTCCGACCAAAGGATAATCTCTCCACAAAATAAAAGTCCAACCAAGGGACAAACTCTCTGCAAAGCGTGAGCCCGACCAAGAGGCCACCAATCCATAAAATAAAAGTCCGACCAAAGGACAATCTCTCCACAAAACAAAAGTCCGACCAATGGACAAACTCTCCACAAAGCGCAAGCCCAACCAAGGGGCAACCAATCCACAAAACAAAAGTCCGACCAAGGGACAATTTCTCCGCAAAGCATAAGCCCGACCAAGGGGCAACCTCTCTACAAAACACAAAGTCCGACCAAGGGACAATCACTCTGCAAAGCATGAGCCCGACCAAGGGGCAACCAATCCATAAAACAAAAGTCCGAATAAAGGATAATCTCTCAACAAAACAAAAGTCCAACCAAGGGATAAACTCTCCACAAAGTGCAAGCCCAGCCAAGGGTAACCAATCTACAAAACAAAAGTCTGACCAAGGGATAATTTCTCCACAAAGCATAAGCGCAACCAAGGGGTAACCTCTCTACAAAGTACAAAGTCCGACCAAGGGGCAAACTAGTCACCCATCAGGTATCATTCATATCCCTTGCTCTTTTGTGTGATCATACTGACCTGTGGCAGCAGTGATCCCCCAAGGGGCAGCCTGTGAGCATGGGATTTTGAAGTCCCTCTCGCGAGACGATGATGATGTGTACCGAATTTTAATGCCTCAAAATAAAATTTCTCTTTAGAATTTTTATTACCAAAATAATATTCCTCGTGAATTTTATACTTGGTAGAATCCAGTTCGGCGTGGCCGATAACGCGTCCGGTAGGAGATTGAACCGATGAATTGCACCCAAATAATAAATACCGATTAAAATGTTATTAAAAGTCAAAAAGATGCCTTTCTACCACTATTAAACAACTTTTGACGACTTTATAGGCTCCTAGACCCGCTGCCTGTTGGTATGCTTGAGGCTGATGCCACCAAACGGCATCAGCCATGCCACCGGCGATATCACCATGTCGCCGACGGCATCATCCATACCGCCGACTGCATCACCATGTCACCGGTGGCATGACCTAAGAAGGGTCCTTACATAGACAGCCTTTCGGCCACTTTCGGTGGAATTGGTCAAAAAGGCCTCTAAAAACACCCCATTTTACCTATAAAAGCACACCTTGAGCTGCAATTTAGGGAGGAGAACCATTTAATGTTAGGATTTCAATATTGGAATAGATTTTAGTGAGATAAGAATTAGATAAGGCAAAAAAAAGGATTCCGATCCATTTTTCCTGGTTTTTCTTCTTTGAATTCTCTGATTGTGAGTTTGAAATCAGCAAGTCTTTAAGTTAAAATCAACTTAATTGGATTTAAAAACCAGAAGCACTTAAATTTACTGTTAAATCATTATAATAAGCTCCCCGAAAGTGTTTCTTTCGGTTCATGAAGAGGTGGATTCACGACCTTGAGGTAAAAATACTGAGTCTCATAGCTCTTTGGCATTAATATTACTGATTTGTGTTAATTTTCGTCAATTTATATTCATTTTTGGGTTTTCGGTCATTTTTACCACCACCACTACTGCCTAAAAACTGATATCATCGGTGACACAATTGATGTCACCGGCGGCATCAGCCATGTTGGTAGTGACATCAATCATGTCGCCGATGGCATTAGTTGTATCGTCGGCGATATCACTTTGTGGACAGTAGTTTTATTTTCATTTGTTCCCGGAGTAGCTTATTTTCCGAAGCTAGAACATATAATGAAATGTTGGAAGTTCAAAACCTCTTAAAAACATATCCCACCTCGTAATGTGTGGGTATTTTAACTTATGATCCGGTTAAAGTAACGATCGAGCCTAAAATTTGGTTAAGAATGGAATTTCCTAAAAAACTCCATTCAAATCTCATTTTAGCCATCCAATCGGGATTCATAATACAGTAAATAAAATATGCCATATCCGTGCTAACAATCTTCCACAGGTAGACATATATCAGACATTCAGGTATTTTATTTATTGCATAGAAAAATGTACAGGACTTGGAAGTCTTGTAATAATTTTATTCTTTGCACTTATTTTTTTTACGGCTGTAAATATTTTATTGATCGCTTCAATTGCTTGATAAACGCGAAAATGATAAAATAACTGAAAACACAAATAAATAGGATGGATTGAACCAATTAAGAAAGAATGAAGTATCTTAACTTGGCCTAATGAAAAATAGATAACATCATCCGAACTCAAAATCTCTACTTAAGGTATGGTCCAACCACCTGGTGGGAAAATCGTACCTAAAATTTCCTAGTTAAGCTGAACCGGGTGGCGACTCTATTTTAAGTACGAAATTTCAATCTCGTATCTTTTGAGCATTAAAATATGCAAAATCATTTTCCAATCACATCATACGCATCTTCCCTGTCATCTTAAAGAGGCTGGCCCACTGGCCCGGCCTAGCTGCCACCGCGTAAAACATCGTCCGCTCACATAACTTCTGGTTATGAGCTTTTATGTTCCTTTATGTTTCTTATAACTCCTTTGTGTTCTTATTTAAAAGGAGTATAGAAAGATCAGATTATAATTTTAATGAACGAAAGTTGAGAGGAATTTGCATTTGCAATTCTTTGAGGGTTTTGTTAGTTTCCAAAAACTAATTAGGTTTCATTAGTTTCCAAAAACTAAAGGGTTTTGTTTGTTTCCAAAAACATTCAAGGGTTTTGTATGTGATCCATAAACATTCATCTATCTCAAATTCATTAATTTTCTTTTCCAATTTCGTTTCTCATAATATTTGAACAGAAACGTGTTCCTTTTCACTTCTACCTGCCATCAGCCTTGTCCAACACATCCCCTGTAGTAGTTCAATTGCCATAAAATTGTACAAGCTTATTAAATCAAGCTAATACCATTAAAGCTGCAATAAAAATGATCCCAAGCTCCCCTGTGATTTTTAAAGAATTAGAAAACATTGTCTTGCCTCTAATAAAAGATAAGCTAATTGAGCATAAGGAAATTACCTCCACATTAGTTGAATTGAATAAGAAGATTATGGAGAATGAGGAAAAGCTGAGGGGAAATTAGAAGTCGATTATGGACAACCTTTATAAGTTGTTTGAATAGCAAGGAGAGATTCTCAAGACTCTGAGACCTCCTCTGAGAAAAACCTATTTCCTTGAAGATTGATCTCAGCAAGGAGATTAAGGAGATTGATGATATAGTGGCACATCACAATTAGGAATAAGTGGATGAATGAAAAGCTAACATAGAGTGCATCAAGGCTCTTCAACAAGATCATCGAGCCTATGTGACTAGCAAAATTGAATCTTTTGAGAAGCTTAATGAGGAGATGAAAGAGGAACAGGTTAAAGCTCATAGGAACCATCTAGTGGATGTATCAGTAGATGTTGAAAATGCTATCCAGAAAGCTTTTGAGGGCCTTACCAAGCTCATTACTAACTTTAAGTCCTCACTTAGAAATACCTCCAACACAAATACTTCAAAGCTGTCACAAGCTACCTGAACGGCTTTAGAGTCTATCTTTGGATTATGATCCCTTTTTTGTCCATGAATCTATGGTGGTCCCATTCTTGCAACAAATAGCCAATGTAATGGCACACAATTTTGTTTAGGGATAGCATGGTTGTGAACTCCCGTGGTCGAAGATATGTGGATCTCCCTTAGTGCCTTGCGACGGGGTCCACTGGGGGCTGGTTGATTTAGGCATGATGGAACTATTTAGTTCAAGTTTGCACATTTTAACCAATGTTAATGAATAAAAGAATCGAGACCCAAATCTTGATTCAAATGATAGAGTAGCCACCCATGTTGTCTACATGGGAAAGAGTTTTGGTACGGTTCCCATTGGGTGGGAGACTCATACCTTTTGGATCATAGATTCAAGTATTGGATGAGTCACTTATTTCTCATTTAGTTAATTCAAAATTACATTCACCGAGTAAAACATTTTCTTTTCATCTTTTGTGGAATTATTACGAAAATCCTATTGTTCTACACTCTTTCACACTCGATTCATGCATTAAACAATTTACAATAAAGCACAAATAATAAAGGGGAAATAAAATTACAACCGATGGAAAATAGGGGAATTGCAAGGGAATCTATACATTTATTTTAAGTTATAAAACAAAAATAAATAAATTCGCCTGCATCCAACAATATTAGCACACTTACGGCACATCATAAGTCAGCATTTTGTTTAGAAAAATGTAATTATGTTAGCATGGTGGTTTTGCAATTAATAGTGCCCGGATGGCTTCTAAGATTGAGGAGAAATAACGGGTCTTCAATGTATTTTGTTATGAAAACACATTTTAACTTTTTGTGGGTTGAATTACCGGATTATTAGTGAAAATGATTGCATGGAAAATGGTGATGTTAGGTTGATTTTACAAATGAAAAAGGGAATTTTGGGTTCTACCTGATGGGTGGGGTGGGACTTGTACGGGTATTGGTAGGACCCATATGGGTGTGAGGGGACCAGTACGGGTCCTATTTGGTCCCGAATAGAACCTCAGTTCAATTTATAATAGAGAAGATTTTAGAGAGGAATGAGTAGAAATGAAAATACAATAACAAGATGTGAGTCTCTTTGAAACTCAGGACCATACCTTTATGCTTTGAATCCACTTTTAAGCGATCCCTCTGATAAAAGAGAGTCTAGCTGTGAGCACGAGATTTTGCAGTCCCTCTCGCAAGACGATGAACACTTATATTCGATTAATCCTCAATATAAAAATTCTTTTTGAATTTTTATTACCGATAAAAAATCCTTTAAGAACTTTTATTTTCAGAAAAATTCAATTCGGTGTGTTTGATAACACGTCCGATGGGAGCTCGAACCGATGATTTGCACCCAAAAATTAATTTAATCCTAAATACCCTAAAAAATTCAAAAATAACCTAATTGTACAAAAATACCGCTAAAATAACTTTCTGGGTGGACTTGACTACTTTTCACCTTTTTAGGCTAGGCCATGCTTTGCTTTTTAGACATGGCAGAGGCTGAAGCCGTCAGTGGCTTTAGCGATACCACCGGCAGTATCATCCATGCCGCCGGCGGCCTTACTTCTGCAGGTAGACAGCTTTTTGCCATGCTTTGCTCGATACTCGCCAGATAATTTAAAAAAGTCAGCTCTACCCAGTTTTTAGCATATATAAGGACCCTTTGAAGGGTTGGCAAGTGAGAACTTGAATTTTGGAGAGAGTTTTAGGGAGATTTTAGTGAGATAAGTTGAAGAAAAGGTAAGAAAAGAAGAATTACTATATCTTTTCTTGGTATTTCTTTGTTGAACTCTCTTAAAATGAACTTAAAAGTAGAGCTTAGGTTTAAAATCAATCATAATAGGATTTAGAGACTTAAAACTTTAGTTCACTAGCCAAATCATCATTTTGAGCTACCCGAAGGTGTCATTTGGATCATGAAGAGGTGGATTCACGGCCCCGAGGTAAAATTCTGAGCCTCATAGCTCTTTGTCTCTTATTTTAGTTGTTTGTTGTGATTATTTACTATTTTGTGCTTAGTTTTGCGTTTTCGGTCATTTTTTGACTATTAACTACTGTTGTAAGAGAGAGTGAAGCCGCCAGTGACAGTTAAAGCCGTCGGCGGTAGCACTCATATCGCCAGTGACATCGGTGATACCGCTAGAGGCTTCCTTTATCACCAATGGCTCTATTTTCTTACGGGACCCTTTCTCTATGGTACCCAAAATGTTGTTCTGCCAGCCTATGTAGGTGAAATTGCCAGCGGCATCAATGATCCCGCCGACAACGTCACTTATTCCGCCAGCGGTATGACATTCTAGACAGTAGATTTATTTTCATTTTTATTTTGACCTAGTTTAATCTTAGAAGCTAGGATGTATAGTGCAACGACAAGAGTCCAGAACTCTTCGAAAATAGTCCTTACCCCATAACATGTGGCATTTTCACTAATATTCCCGCTAAAACAACAAATCGAGTCCAAAAATGTAAATAAAATGAGATTTTTCTCATAACGCCGTTCAAACCCCATTTTAGCTATCCAATCGGGCTCCATTAATCGTATAATAATCATGCTAACAATAAAACTCGAGTCTTGTTTGGTCCACTAACTATGCGTTCTAATGTGAATAAACAAACGCCATATATGTACCATAGAAACGATAAAGATATGGAGCTCAAAAGGGAAGATTCTTCACATATTCCATTTCCAAGTTCTAAGTCAAAGAGCATTCAATTTGCTTCAATTGAGCTAAATGTGGAGATTTTTATAGTTAAATGTTCAAGTCAACTTTCAACAATTTCAAATTATGTGAGCTTGGGCAAAGATGAAGAATTATTGTATTTGGTTCAAGTATGGAAGACTGATTCACTATTTGGTCTGATTAGCGTTTGGTTAAGTGAGCTTTGAACAACCATGTGTGTGACACGTGTTAACCCATTGGGATCTTAGCTAGTTCTTATTGGATCAATTACTTGATGGAAGACAATCGTGGCTGCCATTATATTAGAAATTAATTTAATTTATAGAAGTTTATTTTATTTAATTAGATCTTTTTATTATTTTCTTATCTACGAGTTTTAGTTTCATAATAAGTTGGTTTTTAAATTAAAATAGTATTTCTTTCCTTATGCTTTTGGACTTCTTTCCTCAAGCTAAAAAGTATTTTATTATTTGCCTTTTAGGATGATAATACCATTTTCATGGTATATAGTGAGGAGTATTATACATAGGGAGTTTTCTTCTTTGCATTACACACAGATTTGATATTAATAAAACAACCACATTTTTCCTTTGTGAAATTTCAGCTTTCTTTGAGTTCAAGTGATCGACATCTTGTTCTTGAAGTATTATTTTGATTGTGATCAATTTTGTGGCTAGGAAATTGAGAGTCAATCCCATAACAGGTTCTTTCATCCAATTCAAAAGGTTGCGTTAGCTAGATGTTAGCGTGATTGTTCGTTTTATTTGCTAGGATTGGTTGTGCTGTTGCCTTTTATTCTATCATTATTTGTTTTATAATTCATAAAATTTAATCTTCTTTGTGTCTATCCATCTCAATTCACGGTTAGGGAAATTCTTGAGTTCGAATTGCATTTCTCATAGCCGGATTCACATCACATTCTATATCTGATATATCTCATATACGTGCTGTATTTTTGATAACCATTTTATGTAGGTAGATTTAGGATAGATGCTTGTTAGGCCTTCGGGTATTTTACTTATTGTATAGACAAATGTATAGGATTTGGAAAGACATGTAATTATTCTTTAATTTTCGCACTTTATTTGGGATGACTGTAATAATCTATTTATCGAATGCATGCTAAATAACGCACTAATTGAACATAATCGAAAATACAATAAATAGGGTGGATTAAAACCGAATAAGAAAAAATGAAACTTTTAACTTGGTCAATGTAAAATAGATAGCACCATCCGAACTCAGAATCTTCAATCACATGATGCCTTATTACTTTTAAGGGATCAGTCCTTCGGCCCACTTCGCAGCCATTCAAAACATCATCCGCTCACAGTGGCAACTCTGCAGGGGCCAATCTTTTTAAACTTGAAACTTAAAAATCATTAAGTTTAAAAGATTTAGATGATGTATTGAAATCATTATCCAAATTAAAACTGCATTCTTTCTTATAATGTTTTATCCTTATGTGTGTAGATTAGTTTGTAAGGTTAGGGTGCCCAATTTACCCAATAAGCTCACGAAAGTATCACTCATGCCCAGTTAGAATTGAGGATGCTTAGTGGGTGGATCACTCATTTTAACCAATAAGTGAACTCCTGCGGTCGCACCTATTTAGGGAGTGGTTGTGTAACATGGAATCAAGGTAAACGAGAACCTTCTACATCAACAACCCTATACCAAGCCGCGTTAGTAAAGCCATCATAGTCATCTTCCCTTAGTATCAAAATAAATAAAAAATAAAAGGAATGCACTTCTTTGCCATTTGTTGGCATTGAAGTTAACCTCCATCCTTTTTGAACGACGTTATGTGGGAGTTATAAGGTTGGAAGAGGGACACTTTATGTGCTATGTGTTACATGCTCATTCATCCTTCATACATAGGCTTCAAGGACTAGCCATCCTAATCAACTTATCCTTATCGATCTCCACTTGTGGAAGGGTGTAGCTACATCCGTAGGACTTCTTTCGTATCTCCATTGAGTCACAACAAATCACCACGTGTGACAAGAGGTGTAAACGTCTCACGTGTATTGGAAGGGTAAGATTTCACATCATGACATCACCCCCTATATCACTTCCATCCTCGCAAGCATATCATGCATTGCTTCCCAAAAGACTAAAGTCATTCATACCATCTATGAAATTACAAAATCCATGCATGATCTAATCCATACATGATCTAATCCGTACACCGATTCCAGTGGGGAGTCAGATTCAGAACAGATTTAGTTAGGTAAGAGTTCCTCTCACCCAGCCATATCTTTTCTAAACAACGAGGAGAAAATCTCTCCGCCTGAGGATCAGTTAGTCTCCACTCCCACCTTAGGAGTAGGGTCTCAGCCACCCCCTAGTTTTGACTTCAGCAATGCTATGGCCCGATTTCTAAATTCGGATGCATTTCAGGATAGGCTTTATGCCTCCATGTAAGCTACTATTCAAGCAGCCGTTAGACAAGCTCTAGAAGACAAGAATTTAGACCGGGTTTCCAAATCAAATATGCAAGCTCAGACTTAGAATGGTTCAGCTCAGAATATGTCTAGCCCGGTAGGGGCAAGATTAGTTCCACCTATTTTTCACCCGACAATGTCAACACAGCCTCCACTGAGCTCATTCTAATTTAGGTAAGCTTCTACTTTTCTGTAAACCTCAACAACCCCATCAATCATCCCTTATGCAACTCAGAATCTGAGACCTTTAGCTTAGAACTCAGTTCAGCCCATGTTTATCCACTAGTATCCAACTTCTTCCAACGGACTTGCCCAACCTCCCCATCTTTCACCGCCCTTAATTTGTAATAACTTAATGGGGAACAACCTACCCCTAGAATCCTTTCAGTAGCCAGCTAATTACCCATCCTCACTTGGACATACCTCCACCCTCTCCTCTAGTCCCAAACTGTGACCAGGTCATACAACCATCGGGCGTGACACCTGAAGTAACAGCTTTTGTACGACAGATGATGGCCTCCCGAACCAGCGACCAGGTTACAAAATCTATGGGCATAACACCCGAGGCCAAAGCTCTCACTCATCGATTGATCAATGACCAAGTGACACAACCTTTGGGCTTGAAACCTGAGATTCAAGCTTACATTAATTGACTAATAGCTGCTAAGGAACCTGAGCGAGGTGACGATTGGGTCCTCGATAATTTCACCTTGCCAACATGGCACATTATGATTGGTCGGGTGCCCCTGACTCTCACATCATTATGTATAAGTGTATAATGCAAGTAAAGAAGTTGAGCAATAAGAACTCATCGATATTTTCCCATGTTCTCTCTAAGGCCCTACTCCTGAATGGTATCACATCTTGCCCCACTATGTCGTCACCGATTGAAAGCTTCTCTCCGAGGCCTTGAAGGTACACTATGGCTTCAATACCATAATGGAAACAACCCTCCAGCACCTTTAGGGAATTTGCCACTGCCTAATGAAACCTTCAAGCAATATTTTAACCAATGGATGTCAACCCAGGTTCTAATCAAGTCTAATCTCAACCTTGAGGAGATGATCGTTAAGCTATTAGAGGGGGCACTCCCCATCCTCTAAAAGGATATGGAAATCGACTCCTTGCTATCCTATAAGTCCGTTTATGAGGAGGCAGAAAAGATAGAACAAGAAATTGAACGTGAGCGAGTAGAAAAGGCAAGGAAGCCCTGGTTTAGAAAGAACAATGAGACTCAGGCTATAGCACCAGCACCCGCTAAATCTAAAGCCCCAGCTGTAGTTTAGAAAGTCAATCAAGCCCCTTCTACAGCCCGAGCAGTCATTCAAACCCCACCAGCAGTTACCGCAATCTAACCTCCTCATCCTCTATTTATCTTGGCCAAACCGTACATGTAGGTTATTTTCAACTGCTTGAGGGATGTCGGTTATATCTAATCCCTGAATGAGTACAAACTACCTAAACTTGAGGACAAGAATAATTTTTGTAGTTATCAGGTTCAAGTAGGCCATCAAACAAATGACTGTAAGAACCTGCTTTTGGTTATCCAACGTTTGGTAAGTGAAGGAAAAATTGCTGAACCAGATAAGGATCCTAGCACCATGAACAATCCCCTATTGAATGTTGGGAACAAGGTAGGCATGATCCATTCTAGCTTACCTGACGCTATAATCTTTGAGCTACTTGCCCGAGATTGAGGGAATAATGATTCACTCCTGGTTATTGGTTCTGGCCTACCATCTAACTCAATCTTTAATCTGATCAGCCAAGCTAATCCAGGGGTTAATTCCGTTCAGGGAATGGAAGTAGACCAACTATGTCTAAGAAGGAAAACTACAGAGCCCAACCTATCATGGTTAAGACAATGAGAACTATAAAAGAACCATTGTTCAATGTCAATACCTTTGTTCCAAAGGGAGATTATTCCGATGAGGATGAGGGAGTAATCGAAGAAACTAAGATGGTGGGCACTGAGTCGATTAAAGTTTATGCGCCTTTGGCCGGGATGCTGAATGAATTGTTTAGGGATGACTGGGATGAACCGATTAGTGTAGATAAGTATGAACCAATATACCCAGATTGGGAGTATGATGAACCCCCTATCCTTTCAAGACACGAGCCACTCAGAGTGTCCTACTCGATAATGTCCTCAACATCACTAGGAGTGGCCACGTGTATCAACCCGAGGACCGTTATCTCTATATGAACAAGGACCCAGTCCCTAAAAGGGTATGTACCACTGTAAGACCTCCCTCTCCTCCTCCACATGTTCCAATAAGCCTAGAGCTTGACCCTTTCATCAACCAACTCAAGGATACCTAAGCCCGCTATAGTATCTGGTAGTTGGTCATTAATTCAGATGGGTATTGCAGGGGCCTTATTAAGTGACTACTCGATCTAGTACCAACCTCAACCATGTTTATTATTGAGATGTGTGCCAAGGTTGGAGAAGCTATTCCTCTGAAGAAGATATTACAGATTGTATTCGATAAGTTTAATCTTCCACTCAAGGGTAGAGACCACAATAGGGCTCTCTTTATCGGAGTCTAACCTGTGTCATAGTAGATGATGGCTTCACTTTGAATCTCTGCCCCCTGAAAGTCCTTCCTCACTTGGGCCTATCAAAGGAAATGCTAGAGAAATCTAACACCATTATTCACTTTTACAATGACTCAAAGTGAAGTGTGATTGGGGTCTTTAAAGTAGAAGTTACTACTGGAGGGGTTACAAGTAAAGTGCAGTTCACCGTGCTTTACATTCCAGTTACTTACTCCTTACTGCTTGGTCGACCCTGGCTCCATGCCTTGGGTACAGTTCCTTCCACTCTCCTTTAGAAGGTCAAGTTTATACATGAGAATAGGCTGGTAACTATCGAGGCTAAAGCCGCTTCTATTATAGCTGTCATGGAAGCTAAAGCTAAGTTAGATGAAGTTCTCCACATCATTGTGATACATAAAGCTAAGAAATCAACTCTTGCTTGGCATGGCTATCTCTATCCTAGTATAGGGAAACTGATAAAGCAAGTTGGGTTTAAGCCTGGAAGGGGCTGTGGCATGTATGAGCGGGGGGTTATCAAGGCCTTAGAACCGAATGTACTAGTCTGCCTAGTAGGGTTAGGATACAAGCCTAAAAAGACCTACCTCCGTGTTCCCTTTGGCTACTGTTGTATAGTGGCTGTCTGTAAAATTCAAGGCAAGAGGCCTTACAAGGGGGAACCTAACCCTATAAGCATAATGGGAAGATGTGGCCTGGTTTTGAGATCTTCAAGGATGTCCATAATTTTAAAGCCCGTTGTACAATCATTTCTACTGAATTTGAACCTACTAAACCTGCTGCGCGTGTGAATTTCATTGCTGATAAGGGTAAGGGAAAGGGGAAGATGAATCCTAAGGATGAACCTGGGGGAAGTGATGAAGAACCCGTGGATCAAGAAGTTGAAGATACTATAGCTGCTATGACTAAGGCTATGATATTTCTGATGAAGAAAGGTTGGAAGGGTGAGAGAACCAGGGAACAAGATTCTATGACTGAGATAGTGAAGAAGCTCGCCAGGGCCCTAACTTAGAAAGTTGATCTATCCAAGGAATCACCACTCACTATCAAATAGAAGGAATCTCTGGAATATGACCTAGATACCATTCTGATGAAGACTACAGAGGATGCTCCACCTGATGCTGACATCGCCACTAAAGTCCCTCCCCCTGTGGAGGATGAAAACATGGATGATGTAATCTTTAATATTTCTTATGTATTTGATGCAAACAATGTTGCCTATAGGGCTTTCAATTCAATAAATGACTCTCATTTCACTTACTTGTTTTATATCTTACCTGATGGATCCATGCATTCACATAACCATATGTATAATGTTTTCGGTATTAGTGATACTTCTTTAAATGAAATAAATAATCTAAGTATGAATGACAACCCCAAAATGGTAACCATTTCTAATGACTTAACTCCCGAGGAAAAAAGTGAGATAATAAAAGTGCTTAAAAGACATGTTTTGGCTTTTGCCCAGTCATACAAAGACATGCCTAGGGTAGATCATCATATCGCCGAGTACAGAATCCCAACTGATCCTAAGTTCAAACCTGTCAAACAGAAGCTCCATCGGTTAAGACCAAAATGGGTAGAACACGTTAAGGTAGAGGTTTCAAGGTTAATCGATTCCCGTTTCATTGAAGTAGTGGAGTATCCGACATGGTTGTCCAACATCATTCTGATTCTGAAGAAGGATGGTAGGGTTCGAGTTTGTGTTGACTATCAGGATCTCACCTAAGGATGACTTCCCACTTCCTCACATCGATGTCCTAATTGATAGTGCCTCTAGAGCAATTATGTACTCATTTATGGATGGAGTCTCGAGTTATGATCAGATCTTAGTGGACATTATTGACAAGATTAAGACATCTTCTATCACCGAATGGGGGGTTTATTTCTACAAAGCAATGCCATTTGGGTTGAAAAATATCAGGGCTACTTACCAATGCGTTATGACCACTCTCTTGCAAGACATGATCCATAAGGAGATACAGGTGTATGTAGACAATATAGTTGTAAAATCTGCTACCCGAGAAGAGCACCCCGCTATTCTCGAAAGGTTTTTGACTCGTATTAAGAAGTATAACCTCCGTCTCAATCCAAAGAAGTGTGTGTTTAGGGTCACTTCAGGAAAGTTACTAGGATATGTGGTCAGCTAAAAGGGAATCAAAATGGATCTTGTCAAAGTCAAAGCCATCAGGGATATGCCTCCATCAAAAATAGAGAAAGAAGTCTAATCATTCCTAGGCTCATTACAGTATGTCAGTCGGTTCATCGCCTGCCTCATTACCATGTGTGAGCCCATTTTCAAGCTATTAAGGAAGCAGCAACCAGTTGTATGGAACAATCAGTACTAGGTGGAGTTCGACAGAATCAAAGCTTACCTTATCGACCCACCCGCTCTAAAACTGCCTACCCTTGGGGAAACCTTTGATCCTGTATTGATGGCATGTGGAAGCAAAAAAGAACACGATTCTGATTCTAATGTTCTGAGAAACGAAATTGGAAAAGAAACTAGATTCATTTTCATAGATGAATGTTTTTGGATCACATAGGAAACCCTTGATTGTTTTTGGAAACAATCAAAACCCTTTAGTTTTTAGAAATTAATAAAACCCAACTAGTTTTTGGAAACTAACAAAATCCTCAAAGAATTGCAAAATGCAATTTCTCTCAATTCTCTTTCATTCAAATTATACTCATTTTTTCACTAAAATGATAATCTGATTTTTTTTATTACAAATTTCGTGCTCCTCTTTATAAGTAAGGAAACAAGGAGTTACATTTTCAATAAAGACCATAAAACCAACTAAAAATAACAGCCTAGTTAAAACTATATTAAAAACATTAAAAATAACAACTTTATACTAATTAACTCATAAAAAATAGCAACTAAGTTATTCCAAAAGTTCTCCCTCATGTATGATATCTAATTTAATCACATAATGCTGACCCATAAATTTTTCTTCAGTTATAAGAGATTGAACAGCTCGAATGACAGACAAAATAATTAAACCTTGATATTTTATTGAGCTGATGGTCTTTCTCCAAATAGAATGAGTTTAAATTTGCAACAAATTTCCCACATATCATCATTTGAAAGAATCCAAGTGATCTTTAAGTATATAAAACTAATTAGACACCAACAAGTAAAGAATTTATTATTCTACCGTCATCGTGTATTTTGCTATTGAAGAGTCTTCTATAGGGGAAATGCTTGTCCAGGAACATGATGATAAATGAGAACACACAATCTACTACTTAAGCAAGGAGTTGTTGGATTATGAAACCCGGTACTTGATTGTGGAGAAAACTTGTACTACTATGGTATGGCTCACTAAAAAACTACACCACTACTTCCAATCCTACCGAGTCCAAGCCGTGGTTAAGATTGACCCCATGAAGTATCTTTGTCCATCCTCCACTCTGGCCGACAAGCTCTCTCTATGGTTATTGCTACTTTCCGAATTTGACATTGAATATGTAACGAAGAAGGTTATCAAAGGGTGGGCCGTGGTAGAATTATTGGGAAATCAACCTCTTGGCTCCGACTATACCAAAAAGTTGGACTTTCCTAATTAATAACTTACTACTATCACCATCCTCGACTGTGTGTGGACTATGTACTTTGATGGTGGCTGTGAATTAGAGGGGAGCAGGCTATGGTGTCATCATAGTCATACCAGATAATGAAATCATTCCACTGTCTAAATGCTTAGAATTTGCTATTACCAACAATAGCGCTGAATATGAAGCATGTCTATTTGGTCTTGAAGCTTCACTAGAGGTCGGGGCCCGGATGGTGTATGTAAATGGGGACTCAGCTCTTGTAGTCCATCACAACGTCGGTGATTAGGAAATCAAGGAGGAATCTCTCCGCCCTTACGTCGAGGCAGTCCGAAGCATATCCGAGAAGTTCAATTCTTGTTTATATCACCATGTACCCCAGGATGAGAACCAAATGGCTAACTCTCTTGCCACCCTGGCTTCCTTATGGGAAGGACCCCAAAAGCAACCTATCCAAGTGTTGGTTCTATTGTCAACTAAGATACCCTACTATACTCAGCAGGTTCAGTAGGTCCTCACCATTTCAACCAAATCCTGTTGGTACACTGACATCGTCCTATTTCTTCAACATAGACAATATCCTCATATTCCTCTAACTCGGACCGCACCACTCTGCGATGACTTGTAGTTTGATTTTGAATTATCGATAATGATCTATTCAAATGCATCAGTGAGGATTTATGACTTCAATGTTTAACAGAGATAGAGGCTTAGCAGGTGATGTATCAGGTCCATGCCGATGATTGTGGCCCGCATATGAATGGTCTCACTCTCGTGAAGAAGATTCAGCGGTTAGGGTATTTCTGGCTCACTCTAACGGCCAATTGCATCACCTAGGTCAAACGGTGCTACCAATGTAAGATTTATGGGGATATGTAACATCTACAACCCACCAAGCTCCATCAGTTTCTACTCCTTGGCCATTCTCGGCATGGGGGATAGACATAATCGGTGAAATTCGCCCTTCATCAACAAATGGGCACATGTTCATTATGGTGGTTATGGGCTATTTCTCAAAATGGGTAGAGGTTGAATCCTACACCAATGTCACCGCCAAGAAGATTTCCAAGTTCATAGAAAAGAACATATTCACTCAGTATGGACTTTCGCACCATATAGTCTCGGATAATGGGGTACAGTTTTAAGGGGTGACTGCTGAGCTAATTGAAGAGTATGGGATTGAACACCACAGATCTTCTCCATACAGACCACAAGCCAATGGTGCTGTTGAGGCAGCTAATAAATCGGTGAAGAAGATCCTCTCTAAGATGATAGCCGGTTATAGGGATTGGGCTGACAAACTACCTTTCACCATTTGGGGATATATTATGAGTGTCTGCTCCCCGATCGATCAAACTACGTTCTCCTTGGTCTATAGAATGGAGGAAATTTTGCCAATTAAAACTTAAGTAAGCTCACTAAGGGTCGCATTGGAAGCCAAACTGAAAGAATCCGAATGGATTAGGGCGAGATTTGAGCAGTTGAACATGATGGAAGAGCAGAGGCTCAAGGCCTTGAATTATCTCCAAATGTACCAACAGTGCATGGCTCTAGCGTACAACAAAAGGGTTAGACACCAGAAGTTCCCACTAAAAGTCGGAGACCTAGTCCTTAAGAAATTGAAACCTTCCACCATCAATGCGAGGAGCAAGTTCAGACCCAACTGGGAAGGATTGTATGTGATCAAAAAGATGCTCAGCAAAGGGGCAGATAAGCTTATGGATATGGACAGGAACAAATTTGTGAATCCTGTGAACCAAGATAGGCTTAAGCATCACCATATCTAACCAAAAGAAATAAATTAGAAAAAGCAGCACAAAAAAATAATAAACCCACCTTTCGGTCCTTTACCAATCAGGCAAAAATTAGGGTGACACCTGACGGTCGGTATTCTACAAACTAGCCGAGCAAAAGTTAGAGGATATGACGACCCGCTAGGTCAAAACCTGAAAAGGGCAATCTAGGCAAAATTTAGGGTAAGCGAGAAAAAGAGAGTGCTTTCTAGAAAGCTGATATAAGCTAGTTGGCACCGGGAGTTAAATCAATAAGAATAGTTACCAACATCATGTACTTTGTTTTTGCTTCATCTAATAAAATTATTTTATACTGAATTCTGAAAGCTTATGTTTATATGAATGTTTGTATCCATACGGTCAAAACAGCTCAAGTAAACAAAATGTGGAGTTTACATTATCTCAATCAATGCGCAATAAAGAAAAATAATAAATAAAAGACAAATAATTCCAATAGATTGAAAAGAGCAAGGTCTATGCAAAAGTCAGAATAAGTCTGCTGGATTGAAAACCCAAAAAGGACAGTCCAATCAAAAGTTAAGACAAGGTTCGATAGATTGAAAGCCCCTAGGGGCAGTCTATGCAAAAGTCAGAACCAAATAAAATTACAAAATAAAGTTTGATAGGTCCACCACCCAGGTGACCTATGCAAAAGATAGAACTAATAAATTGATGAAGGTGCATCTCACTTTGAACTCCCTGCATCATCATCATTGTACCTCACAATCCTCTATAAAGTGGTCGTATGAAAAGGCTCGAATCCCTGCTCAGCTTGCTCTCCCTCCAAGCGGGCCTATGATCGCCCAGCTTGGGCCGACAGGGGTCTGGTCTCAGCAATCCACCCTCTGTAGTGCTCATCAATCTTAGTGGTCTCCACATGATCATAGCCTAGAGTCTTGAAGATAGCCTCCCTTGCCCACTTCTCTCAAATATGGCTCACCTATTTAACCTTGTAGACACCGCTGTGATTTTCAGGTAGACTGGTCGGAACCCTCTATCACTGACCATAATAACGACGAAGCCGGTATAGGGTGTAGAAACTAATCCTCTTCAAACCTAATAGTTAGACACATGATCCCCAGGACTCCATAACCACGTCTCGGATCTTTCACCAAGGGCTGACCCATTGTATTTGTGAGTCATCATATCCCCTCGTGATCGACACCTAGTTGTCAATTGTCAACTGATCAAAATCCCCCTGCGTGATCCATCTTTCCCTGAGATGGACGAGCAAGTATTTCTTCAGGTTCCCCCGCGGTTCTTGCTTCAACTTGAGCTTCTCTATCAGCCACACCTGCAAATCAATTTCAGATGAGAGCAAGAGGAAGTGGATAACTAAGGTTGATGAGAAAGGATATCTGTAGCAGTATAAGATGATCATTGATAAGTGTCGGGTCGACAAAAGCATCATATGTATTTAGTAGGGTCTCTGCTAGCCCCATGGCTATGGGAGAGGCCCTTGCTGACATAGGCCCAACAAGTGAAGTCAACCTGAATGGTGCGATAGCCCCCATACTGCACATAAACTAGACATGAGTAACAACGCAAGCATGGAAGGCCAAGCAAGATGAGATCTGGGGGGCCCTAAGCACCACTCCAATACCATCCTAAGCTGAAATCCTGATTGATTAGACAGTTAGTATAGAAAGGGGTCTACTGATTCTAAATTATATAGCCTTTTTGGCATGCCAACCGTATCAAAGTGGAACTCTAGAATTGCTAGGGGCACGTGCTTAGGGCATGAGATCCCTAATACGGCGTGAAACTCCGCAAACAAGTGGCACATCTCATATGAGGAGAAATGAAAAATGTGATCCATCCAGTCCTAAAAAGTCAATGCCACACAGAGAAACTCGGGGCTAACTAGCCATGAAGTCACCTAGCAAAACCCCCAAAGCCCAAACTTCTGCAATTTCTCCTAGTCTACTTCTCCCAGGGTCTTCAAAAAACTCCTTAACTTCTAGTTGTGGCTTTCCATGACTAAAAAATGGAAAATGGTTGAAATCTGTAATTTTGAAGGTGAAGCCACCAGCGATTTGGATGAAGCCTCCGGCAGTATCAACAAAGTCGATGGCGGTATGGGGGTGATGTTGCCGGCTGTATGAGTTGCAAGCGATGTTATTTATAGTAATTAGCAGATTGAATTTTCTCATACAGATGGAAATATTAGTGAAGCCACCGGTGGTATAACACTATTTTTTGCTAGTTTTAGGCCTATTTGGGCCAGTTTAGACCTATACATAACCTATAAACATCCTATAATCTGTTCTCAAACACAATTCAAGCCTAAAATCCATTTTATTTCAAACTAAAGGCGCAAATGTGCTAAACATCCAATCCTATGCCTAAGCAAACCCAAACAAATCCAAATCATTCAAACCCGAATGTATTAGAGGTACAAACCACACATACGCAGAAAAGCAATAAAATTAAAATAAATCTAAGGCAGTCTGCCACCATCTGTCGGGTGAGATATGAACTATGACTCATCCATGAAGTAGTGGCTGATCTCCTCATCCTCCTCTCTCCCCTGGGTCATCGAAACACTGCTTGATTCAGTAGGCTTGATGGTAGGATGCCGGCCAGCTATCATCTCCCTTCCTCTACAACTGGCCCCAACTTGAGGTGTGCGGCCTAGGTTGTGCTTGGTCCTCCTCGCATGCATGATGGCATCCAATTGCTACTCCAGCTCACCAACCTGATGCCTAAGCTCTTGGTTCATAGCTACCTCCTCTTGGTATCTCGCTTGGGCCTAGGTAGCTTCCAAAAGTGACAGTGCCATGAATTCTAGCGAGAGATAACAACAACAATCCATATCACTCATAGAATTCATACATGCATTATTTAAGTTACAACATTATTTGAACATGCATATACGTTAGCAAATAAAGTCTGGGAGATGAGAGTATCCTTGAGGGCAAAGGCATTCCCTGCCAGCCGCTCGACCTCCTTGTGTAAAACCTGAAAAATCCAAAAAGAACAAAGAAGGAAAAATCAAAGGGTATGGAGGCATGAAGTCCATTGAGTGTGCACTTGGAGTTATGTTCCTTATCCAAAAGTTGCCATTTGGGCCCAAAAGTAGGAAGGATTCCTCCAAACCTGTCGAGAGGCGCCCCTCCACTATGCCGCTATCTTTGGGCCTATCCTGGCCACGTACTCCACTAGTCTCGGGCCTATTCCTTTTCCTAGGACGTACCTAAAAACATGAAAACAAAGCAACACAAAGTTAGGTATAAGCCAGAATTTTGGATTAAACGAGATTGAACAGGTAAGAGATCTCGGTCTTACATCTGAGTGATAATGCTCCTCATAGGCCATTGACACCTCCTTATGGGCCATCGGCACATCCCTAACTAGCTCATCATCTCCCTCGGGGTCACCCTCGCCATCACCCTCTTCTTCCTCCTCCTCTGCTCTACACCTACTAACACCACCAGCTAGCTGCCTCAGCTCCTCCCTCTTCTTCTTCATGTGAAATTCAATTGTGTCATCAGAACAAATGGGCTGATACATAGGGAGCATGCGCAACATGTGGCCATTGTAAGAATCGGGGACACTCCCTATAATGCAGCCATTCCCATCTAGATAATCGGCCTTATCAGCCTCAGCGAGAATGGTCAGGAAGGGCCACGAAAGGCCCATGGGAGGTGCCGGCGGGACTGGTCTAGCATGGGGCCCAACATCTCTCTAACCGCGCACTCGCTCCCCCAAATACCACTCAATGGATAGGGGGCACTTCCTTCCGGACTGTAAGCACCTTAGTATGGTTGGACACCTTGTCAAATGGGTCCTTAACAACCTGACCAAACAAGCAGACAAATAACCAATGTAAGCACAATTTAAATTATATTTGTGACTCACTATTTGTTTAGTATAAAATAGGGATAAGAGCCAATGTCATATACCGAGCTGATCGGCAAGCTCCTCAACATCTCCCTATAGCTAGTAGGGTATTTTCTAAATCCCCCGACACTCCCTCACCACCGAGTGAGGAAGTACGAACCTGACGACACCATTGTCTTGAACTTTACCGGAGGATGAATTTGGCGCTCAAAGGCCTAAGTGTACATAATCATCAGTTAGTTAGTCCAAGATATCCAAAAGAGGGAAACGGGAAAAAAAAAGCGAGTAAAACCACAAAGGGGGTTAATTAAATGCTCTTGAGAAGACATACATGTAGGAGTAAGTGGCCCAGCCGAAGGACCTTGCTTTTTTTCCTGGCTCTCATATCCAATCTGCAGTATATCTAAGCAAGAATGGCCATGGGCTAGTTCTTTCCCTTGATTGTCTTCATATCCTCAACGCCAGAAATTAGCCCATAATTGATCTTGCTGCTAGAGATGGGAAAGAACGACACCGTAAGCAGCGAGATGATAAAAGAGCGGACACAAGCGTATTGTTGGGTCTCAGGAACTACCCCAACCTCCATCCAATGCTCTTACAGCTCTCCATAAGATAGTCGCCCCGCAGTAGGCTTCAAGCCAAAGAGCTCAATCACTCTCTTTATCACCGGCTTTTGGAGTTAGTACTTCTCCACATAAAAGTCAAAGTGGATGACCTGCTTGGTCAAGGAAAGCCCAGTCATTGCCACCACATCTAAAGGAGTGATGGTCACCTTGCCGATAGTAAGGTGGAGTCTATTAGTGGTCTCTGACCACTTCTCGGTCAGGGCGGTCAAGGCTGAATGAGAGAGCTTTGGCATCCTCTTTGGTAGAATCCTAGCTAGGTCTCCAAAACCCGTGGCATCAATAGCCTCTCAAAGTGTGGGGTCTTTTTCATCAATGTAGGTCCACCACTTACCAATAGTCCCTATGCCCCCAGTACACGTGAGCTAATACAGCTACAAAAACAAAATTAAATAAGAAATAGATGAGTGATTGGTATTTTTCCATATTCTTAATAGCCGGAACCTTGCTAATATCGCTGCTAAAGCAAGGATATTGCCGACGACAACAACCATACCACCGGCAGTATGGATGTTGTCACTGGCAATATCACTGGGATTAGCAACAATATGGCATTGTTTCGGCCCTTCTTAGAATGCCTAAAGCCACTGGGGGCATGGATGAAGCCGCCGGCGACATCGATTCTATTGGCAAAATCACATATTCACCTAAAATCAAACCGAAATCAACAAAAAAAACGCTATAAATCGATTCTAAGGCATAAAATCAGACAAAAACGACCCTATAACATGCAACTTCAATTTATGTACTCTTAATTTCATATTCTTAACCCCTATTATGGCATATTTTGAGTCTAAGACAAAAATCAAAATAAATGAAACGAAAAGATTCGAGCTTTGCTTGATTACTTGGACATAGAAGATGTGTTTCTTCTTCTCTTGAGTCAAATTATCTATGGGAGCAGCAATCCCAAACCCGTACATCTTGTCAAAAAATTTCAAACCGTATATCACATGAACCGATCAGATTTTCAGCCCTTTAATGGAGGAAGCGAGTAAATCAGCAGGCTTCATACTGGCAGATTTACGTCCAAACACTTTCTTCAACATGATGAATCGAAGGGGAAGAAAATATAAGAAGCATGGAAGAGTGGGGGGTGTTTTTTGGCTTCTACCATTCTGAATGGAGAAATAAGGAGTTTAATTCATATTAAACATCCGCATGGAAATCGAGGAGTTTAATTTAATCTGAAACTGCCACACCATACCGTCGGCAATATCACTCAAGCCACAGACGGCTTCACTCTCATCAGGGGCAGTTTTTGAATTTCTTTATCCTGTCAAAGATGCCATGTGGCACCTTATATCGCCGGCGGGTTCAGCCAAGCCGTTAGCAGCATCAAGTCTTCCAAGGCTATTCCAGAAGCATTTTCAACAATCCAATAGGGTTTCAAGCCCTCAACACAATAGGACTTCTAAAACCCTTGTGTTTTTAATTATCATATTTTTTCTATTGATCGAAGGGGCAAAAATATTTTTGTTTCACAAAATTGATCAAGCAGTAAAAACGTCATTTAAAAGCCTATCTAATCTTGTTTTACCTGTCTCTTATTGCAGGTACAATCGCAAGGGGCAAACAAAATATCCTTACTCTTCAGGGCATCGCACACTAAAAGTTAACAAAAGATTATGATGTAGTTAGTGTACATGTCACTCTTCAAGTCAACGCCCATTGAAATTAGCAGAAGATCGTGGTATAGTCAGTGTGCATGCCATCCTTTAGGTCAGTACTCGTTGAAATCAGTAGAAGGTCATGGTATAGTCAGTGTACATACTATCCTTTGGGTCAACACTCAATGAAATCAGCAGAAGGTCACAGAATAGTCAGTGTACATACTGTCCTTTGGGCTAGCACTTATTGAAATTCGTAGAAGGTCGTGGTGTAGTCAGTGTACATACAGTCCTTTAGGTCAGTACTCGTTGAAATCAGTAGAAGTTTGGAGTATAGTCAGTGTACATACTGTCCTTTGGGTCAGCACTCTTTAAAATTAGCAAAAGGTCACAATATAGTTAGTGTACATGTCATCCTTTGGGTCAGCGCCCATTGAAATCTATAGAAGGTCATGGTGTAGTTAGTGTACATGTCATCCTTTAGGTCAGCACTTGTCGAATGCCAACTAAAGGTCATGATACGGTCAATGTATGTGTCATCCTTTGGGCTCTCGCTCACCAAATGCCAACTGAGGGTCGTGATACAGTCAGTGTATGTGCCATCCTTTAGTTTCTACCACATGGGAATGTCAACTGAAAATCAAGGTGGAGTAAGTGTACCTATCATCCTTCTGGTTCTCACCTACCAAACGTCGATCAAGGGTTGTATGTAGTCAGTGTACACATCATCCTTTAAGTCTATGCCCCCATCATCCTTTGGACCTAGCACACCATCTGTCAGGTATAATTTCTAAACCTTTGCTCTTTTCTTGAGATTATACTGACCTACGACAGCAGTGATCTCCCGAGAGATTGCCTATGAGCATGGGATTTTGCAGTCCCTCTAGTAAGACGATGGTGATGTATGTTCGATTTTAATCCTCAATATAAATATTATTTTTGAATTATGAATTTTAATTTTTAAAAAAATTCTTTATGAATTTTAATTTTTAAAAAAATTCAGTTCGGCATGTCCAATAACGCATCTGGATCCTGATCACAATCAAAATAATACTTCAAGAACAAGATCCCGATCACTCGTACTCAAAGAAAGCTGAAATTTTACAAAGGAAAAATTTGGTTGTTTTATTAGTATCAAATCTATGTGTCACATAGAAGAAAACTATCGATTTATCAGACTCCTAACCATATATCATGAAAATGGTATTATTATCCTAAAAGGCAAATAATAAAATCCTTTTTAACTTTAGCAAAGAAGTCCAAAAGCATAAGGAAAGAGATTTCTACTTAAAAACAAAAACCCAACTAGGAACAAAATATGTTAAATAAGAAAACAAAAATAAAGAATTAAACTAAATAAAATCCCAATATGTTGGTAGCCATATTTGTCTTCCATCAAGTGATTGATCCAATTAAAAATAGTCAAGATCCCAATGGGTTAACACATGTCAAACACATGTGTGTCCAAAGCTCACTTAAGTTAAATCTAACTAGAGTAAAAAGTGAATCACTCCATACTTGAACCAAATTCAATAATTCTTCATCTTTGCTCAAGCTCATATAATTTGAAATTGTTGAAAATTGACTTGAACATTTAATCATAAAAATCTGCTCGTTTAGCTCAATTGATTCAGATTGAATGCTCTTTGACTTAAAACTTAGAAATGGAATATGTGAAGAATCTTTCCTTTTAAATTCCATGTCTTTATCATTTCTATGGTCCATAGATGACGTTCGTTTATTCGCATCATTCCCTTCCTCTTTAAAAAAGATTCGTCGTTAAATCAGTGTAACCGTAAAGCAAGTCCTTTGCATCAAACTCTTTAACATCATATTCATGTCTTCCTTTTGTCTCCTCGGAAGATGCTCCAAGTACATGAGAAAATTCATGGTCAATCCTTCGAATAGGAGGTAGCCCAATCATCAATAGATAATCGAATTTCCACAAAAAAGAATGAACCAAACTTGGAAGAGTAATATAATTAGATATCGTTAGAGACAAGCTAAAATCTTGGCAATTGAACAAAAGAACTTTCAAATGGATATTTTCAGGTTGCTTTAAATCTCTCATTTTGGCGTATAATGTATGATCATTGGGTTTTACAACGCTGTTACTTTCTTCTCTCCTCACATCTCTTTCACTCAAATCACTAGCCTTTTCTCTCACCTCTTCTCTCCTATCACCCTTGCTGATTTTATCACTCTTGTTTTCTCTCTCCTTAACCAAAACCTCTTCCTTACATATAGAATTTTGTAAATAAAGTTGATCTTGGTAATTTGTTCTGGTCTCAAAGGTAACAAGGTGTAAATTTTTCCTTCCTTAATTATGGTGATTTTATTCGATTTGCCATTACGAATGGCCAAACGATCAAACTACCACGAAAGACCCAAATGTAAATGGCACAATTGTATAGGTACAACATTGCATAAACTTGGTCATGAAATTTCCCAATTGCAAAATTGGCCAAGAATTGTTGAGTCACTTTTACCTCATTGCTATCACTGAGTTGAAATTTATAAGGAATTGGATGCTTAGTTATGGGTAGACTCAATTTCTCAGCCGTGGTAGTACTAGTAATATTTCAAAAACTACCACTATCCATAATCATACTACACACTTTATCTTATATACGACAACAAGCGTGAAAGAATTTTTGTACATCAAGTTCACTCTTACCTTGGAATGAAGGCAATTTCAAATTTAAGGTATTAAGATTACCTTCTTGATGTAAATGTCCCCTAAAGCTCTTACATGAGTATGGATCAGATTCCTTTTTCTTAGAATAATCTTCAATGTCTTTATGTCGTTTTGGATGGTAATGCTTTATGTGGGTGCTTTCAAGCTCTAATCTTTTAAGCTCATCTTTAATTACAAAAAACTATTGCTTCAAATGTTTCATTCCTGCAATAACTATCCTTAACTCTTTTTTTATCAACCTCAAAAGAGTTCTTATCTTTGTGGCACATGGTTAGATAGATAGAAATAGAAAAAAACTTAATGTAAGTATGACAAAAGATTGGGTAGACAATATTCAATAAAAAAGACACGGGTATCAAGAAATTAGCTAAGTTTGTATGAATTATAAATGCAAGTTTCTTACCAATAAATATTTCAGATCTCGAATTCTTTTTTTTAAATGCTTTCTTTTCTCTTTTTTTTTCTTTTTTTCTCTTTTTTTGTTTATGAAATCAAATAAGTGAACACTAAAAATTCAGAATTAAATGGCAAGTCACCAATCACAACAATAAAGAATGAATTTAAGGCTTTTTTAAGATAGGAGAAAAAAAGCGCAACTTCAACGAACCTATTTAATCTAGAGGCAAATAGATGAGGAATTCGATGAACAAAAAAAATAAAGAAATTAAAAGATTCCAGATTTAGAATTTTTCAAAATCATTTTTCAATATGCTTTAGAATGAATTTCAATGTGAAGTCTTCTTGAGAAATTTAAATCTTTCTCTTGACAATGCAATGGATTTAGAATCATAAGAATCCGATTTTTATAGAAAAAGTTATGACAAGAAGAAGAATCTGGACATAAATCAAACCTCAACTCAAACTGTGCTCTGATACCAACTGATGTGAATCCGGCTACGAGAAATGCAATCCAAACTCAAGAATTTCCCTGATCGTGAATTAAGATTGAAAGATACAAAGAAGATTAAATTTTATGAATTATAAAATGAATAATGATAGAATAAATGGCAATAGCACAACCAATCCCAGTAAATAAAACAAATATTCACGCTAGCATCTAGTTAACGCAACCCTTCGAATTGGATGAAAGAAACTGTTATGGGGTTGACTCTCAATTGCCTAGCCACAACAATTGATCACGGTCAAAATAATACTTTAAGAACAAGATCACGATCACCCGCACTCAAAGAAAGCTGAAATTTCACAAAGGAAAAATCTAGTTGTTTTATTAATATGAAATCTGTGTGTCACATAGAAGAAAACTATGTATTTATAATACTCCTAACCATATACCATGAAAATTGTACTATTATCCTAAAAGTAAAATAATAAAATCCTTTTTAACTTTAGGAAAGAAGTCCAAAAGCATAAGGAAAGAAATTTTTACTTAAAAACTAAAACCCAACTAGGAACAAAATTTGATAAATAAGAAAACAATAAATAGAGAATTAAACTAAATAAAATCCTAATATGATGGTAGCCATATTTGTCTTCCAACAAGTGATTGATCCAATAAGAAATAGCCAAGATCCTAATGGGTTAACATGTGTCGAACACATGTGTGTCCAAAACTCACTTAAGTTAAATCTAACAAGACCAAAAAGAGAATCACTCCATACTTGAACCAAAATTCAATAATTCTTCATCTTTGCTCAAACTCATATAATTTGAAATTGTTGAAAATTAACTTGAACATTTAATCATAAAAATCTCCTTGTTTAGCTCAATTGAATCAGATTGAATGATCTTTGACTTAGAACTTGGAAATGGAATATGTGAAGAATCTTTCCTTTTAAACTCCATGTCTTTATCATTTCTATGGTCCATATATGGCGTTCGTTTATTCACATCATTATACAAAAATCCCGCTAAAATCACTTTTTGGGCGGATTTGACCATTTTTTACCTTTTTAGTCTAGGCCATGCCTTACTTTTCAGACTTGGCATAGGCTAAAGTGGCCAGCGGCTTCAGTGATACCTCCGACGGTATCATCCATGCCATCGCAGCCTAACTTCTATAGGCGAACAGCTTTTTGCCATGCCTTGCACGATCCCACTGGATAATCGAAAAAAGTAAGCTCTACTAGGATATAAGCCTATTAAAGGACCCTTTCCAGACATTTTGAAGGGTTGGCAAGTAAGAACTTGATATTTAGAGAGATTTTTAGGGAGATTTTAGTGAGATAAGGTGAAGAAAAGGTAAGAAAAGAAGAATTACTCTATCTTTTCTTGGTTTTTCTTTGTTGAAGTCTCTTAGAATTAATTTAAAATCAGTATGACTTAGGTTTAAAATCAATCTTAATAAGATTTGGAGATTTAAATCTTTAGTTCACTACCCAAATCATCATTCTGAGCTCCTAAGACGTGTCATTTAGATCATGAAGAGGTGGATTCACAGCCTTGAGGTAAAATTCTGAGTCTCATAGCTCTTTGGCTCTTATTTCAGTTGTTTGTTGTGATTATTTGTTGTTTTGTGCATAGTTTTGGGTTTTCAATCATTTTTCGTCCGTTAACTACTGCTACTACAAGAAAGTGAAGCCATCAGCGGTATCACTCATGTCGCTAGTGACATCAGTGATATCGCTAGAGGCTTCCTTTTTCACCAATAAATCTATTTTCTTGCAGGAGCCTTTCTTTATGGTACCCAAAATGTTGTTCTGCCAGCCTGTGTAGGTGAAATCCGCCAGCGGCATCAATGAAGCTGTCGGCGGTATGACATTCTAGACAGTAGATTTGTTTTCATTTTTATTTGGACCTAATTTAATTTTCAATGCTAGGATGTAAAGTACAACGACGGGAGTCCAGAACTACCCAAAAAAATTCCTCACCCAATAACATGTGGCATTTTCACTAATAATCTGGTTAAAACAACAAATTGAGTCCAAAAATGTAAATAAAACGAGAGTTTTCTTATAACACCGTTCAAATGCCATTTTAGCCATCCAACCGGGCTCCATAAATATTACAATAATCACACTAACAATAAAACTCGAGTCTTGTTAGGTCCACTAACTATGCATGCTATATGTGTTATATCTCATATATGTGGCGTATTTGTGCTAACCGTTTTGCACAGGTAGATTTAGGATAGATGCTAGTTACGCCTTTGGGTATTTTATTTATTGTATACACAAATGTATAGGATTTGAAAGCCATGTAATTATTCTTTAATTTCCGCACTTTATTTGGGATGACTATAATAATCTATTTATCAAATGCATACTAAATAACGCGCTAACCCAACATAATAAAAAATACAATAAATAGGGTGGACTAAAACTGAACAAGAAAGAATGAAACTTCTAACTTGGTCAATGTAAAATAGATAGCATCATCCGAACTCATAATCTTTACTTAAGTTATGGTCTACCACCCGAAGGGAAAATTGTACCTAAATTAACCGATTGAGCTGGTGGTGACTCTATTTTAAGTACGAGATTTCAATCTCGTATCTTTTCAACATTGTAATATGCAAAACCCATTTTCTAATCATATCACGCCTTATTATTTAAGGGATCGGTCCTCCGGCCAGCTTTGCAACTGTCCAAAACGTCGTCTGTTCACACTAGCCAAAGTAGAGGATGAAATGATGATTTTAGGACTAATTAGGTGAGTATTTGTGTGGACAAAATCTCCCTCAAATCCTAATAAATGAAGTTAGAAATGAATAAAATGTGAACAAAACCTCCTGGAATGGTTTTCTCCCTATTTTATACCTTCTATACCTCAACTATACCCTTGCTTTACCTATTAAACTGCTGGATTTTTTATGTGAATTGTTTGATTTGATTTTTATCTTCACTTTTTTGAATATGAGGCAAAAGTCCTCTATTTATATGGGGAAATCAAGTACGAACACAATAAATTGCATTCATGACTGATTTCCTCTGAAAGTGGTATGAATCACTTGCCATACTACCTGTTTGGGCAAGTACGGGACCTGGATGGGTTTGGTAGGACCCGTACGGGTCCGAATACAACCCTTACGGGTCCCTCTTAGGCTAGTGAGGTGTTTTGACCCGTACAGGTCAACTAGTGGATCTATACCACCAGGTGTGACCCGTACAGGTCCCTAAGGGCAGAATAGGTCGCCAAACTTGGCTAAACTCGTCTGTGTTGTAGTAGGAACACCCCTAATGGATAACACCTATAAAGAATAGCATTATCTAGCTCTTATCATCATTTTGTTTGAAGGATCGTTAAAATCCAGTGCTCACAGACTGCCCCTAGGGGGACCACTATAGATATAGATCTGTATGATCTCACAATATGAGTGAGGTTTTAGGAATCATACCTAAGGTGATGATATGGGTGGGTCCCTTTCGTAGTCCCTGGTGAAATGTAAACTAAGTTTGAGAATCATTGGGCTTGGCCCATTTATTCTAGGTTGGAATGCCCCTTAGAGAAGGTCTCTTAGGGGGATGCCCCTTGGATGATTCCGCTACTGAAGGACACCCCTAGAGTAGGTGCCCCAAGGGTACTTGATGATGGTGGTGCCCCTTGACTAGTTCTGCTGCTGGGGAATGCCCCCAGAGTGGGTGCCCCTCTAGTGCTTGATGATGGGGAATGCCCCTTGATTAGTTCCACTGTTGGGGGATTATTTGTTTGAATGACTAGCATGCTAGTGAAATTTCTTATGCTTGGGTAAACCTGCACATGAAAATTTTCCCTATTAGTAACTGATTTTAAATGGCCTATCGTGATTCTTGATTGATTTTGCAAAAAAAAAATTTTTTCCCCTTCAATCACGGATCAAGGTGAGCTAGGGGTTTTGCGACTAAATTAATTAAAATAAGGAGTTTGAGAGAAATGGGGTTGGCCCCTGATTTGAACTAGATGTGCCCCTGTTGCTTAGGATTTTTACTTTAGCTTGAAAATTCTCCCAGGAAGTAGAAAGGAGACCCGTATGGGTTGGCTAGGACCTGTATGGGTGGAGCTTTATGTAGGCGGGAATTGCATAGGTTGAGCGGAACCCATACGGGCCCGAGTCGGGCTATTTTAAAAATGAACAGACTTCTCTTTCGCCCGCTTCATATCAATCTCTTCCTAAACCAAATTCCGGCAAAATCTTCCTCCAAACTTGATCGAGAATGTACTAGAAGGTTCCTCAGGCTGGCCGTTTCTCCTCGAAATGCGATGATTTGCCTTGGATATGCAATTTGGAGTTCCAAGAATGCCCAATTTTAGTTGGTATGCTTTCCATTAGGAGGACTCTTTTTTGGATCTTACCCCAACTTTTGATGTGCCTCTAATTCCCTCTCACATGACTCATGCCTCAAAACTCCAGGTATCTTGCCTAATTCTTCGATTTTCCATTTTTGTGAATTTTTGAATTTCTTGATTTTTGGCATGATTTAGGGTGTTTTAGGACTTAGAATAGAGCCTAATGCATTGTAACTTTAGCCTAGGATGCTTTTTGGATTGGTTTGTATGAGCTTTTGTTAAAATTTCGACAATTTTGGATTATTCAAGAAATTTGGCAAAGGGGGCTATTCGCAGGGGACCTGTACGGGTGAGGTGGGAACCGTAAATGTCCCGATTTTTGTACGGGTTCGATTTGGGGACCCGTATAGGTGGGGTAGGACCCGTACGGGTCTCGTCTCCTGGGATAAAATGTCCATGACTCCAAATTTGCTAGTTTTCTTCTGATTTTTTTACTGCTCCACTATATTTTAACCCTATTAAACTATGTTTTCATCCTTGCAGTTCTAGTACAAGACTATGGGAGCCTGGAGCTTCTACAGAAAGTGGTATGAGGAGATCCGTGCTGCAGGGGATACCGAGATGTTGGCCCGCATAGACTCGTTTAGGTTTAGTGATATCATCAGGGCCATCCCTCATTCTCTGAAGACATTGGCCCTAGGTGCTATCTCAGCTTTAGAAGAGAGGTGGTCTAGACAACCCATACTTTCTGTTTGCCGATAGGGGAGGTGATGATGACTCCCTCTAACATATGCATGCTGACTGGATTAGACTAAAGAGGGGATATCATCCCCTTTGATGTTTATATCGACCGCTGGCATTCTCGGGCTGAGGTGAAGGCCTACGTAGAGAGACTACCCAGGCTTTATCCTGGAGGGATGAATAAGCTCAAGTACGCTCGGTCCTTCATACTGACCTTCCTCACTATCACTTTCTTCCCTATATATTCCAACTGCCTTAATTATGGGTTGTTATCTTCTATTGAGGATCTTGCTGTTGTGCTAGGAAGGAACTGATGCCAGGCCATCTTAGCACAGTTGTACTATAGGCTAGATTTAGTGTTCGAGGCCAGTAGTTTCAGCTCAAGATCTGTCATTTGATCCTTCTGGTAACCCTTTAAACTTTATGTTTTATGCTTTAGCCTATTGTTTGAACTACTTTGCAACTGACTTTGATACTTCTTGCAAATTTGGGCCTTTGAGCATCGGTTCGTCCCTAGGCCTGGCTTGCGTGGACAGCTAGAGATGCCTCACATTATCTCAAGGTGGATGGGACCCTGGTAGTAAAGGGCCAAGAATACAGTGGAGTACTGGGAGTTCCTCCATCAGCTGCGCTTTGATTGGTAAACTTTTCTAGCATCACATCTGTACTTTACATTTTAATAAACCGTTAGTGAAGAACGTATTTACAAAATTAGGATACTTATAGTGCATTTAATTTGTATAGGTCATTCGAGACCTATGGGAGCAGATGTCCATTTGTGAGGACATTAAGAGGATGTGGGCAGGTGTAGATGACCACCACTTTGTTTTAGAGTCGCCACTCTCCTATGAGTGGTACTTCGGCGAGAGGATCCATGGTTGGTGAATAAGCATAGTAGTGGAGAGGTTGATCCCTCCTCCAATCTCAGTGGAGGTTTTCTAGCCACACCTAATGCCTGGGATTGATTATAAGCTATACTTGCTGGACGAAGGGGCCCGGGTGATGACAGTGGTAGGTTCTTATATCGCGTTTATTGATTCTTCCCTTCTTCCCCCCTGTGAGAGGATTTACCACAAGGATCTTCATCTCGAGTTTCAGTGGGGAGATGGTGGTAGCGATGATGATGATGATAATGATGATGATGATGATGAGGGCGGACTGAGGGGTGATCGTAGGGGTCCTTTCGTTTGTCGGACTATGGACGCTCCCCGGCCTGCTATTTCATCCACTCGGGTAAACCTTTCAAACTCAACCTTGTAAATCTCTGCATATTTTTTTACTCTTGTTTGCATGAATTCAGGGTCTGATAATTTGTCAATTGTGATGTAGACTCCCACCCCTAAGCATAAGAAGACCACTATTGCCACTACTCCTTCTGACCCAGATGCCTCCATTCTTGTTGAGCCAACTGATCTATAGCCACCTGCAAAGTGGTCTAGGGCCACTAGGGACTTTAGGGAGGGAGTTCTCTAGATTGATTTGGACTCTACCTTCTGGCTCCTCGATCATTCGGGGAAGCGAGCTGTACACGGGCTCGAGGAGTTGGTCCATACTATCCGCTTTGCTCCTCCTAGCACATCCTATGTAAGGCTTCTTACATCTAATGCTCAATCCATATCTATGTTGTATTTCTAAATTATCTTTCAAGGTGGTTTGGTTAATTCGTTCAGGTATCTATAGCTGAGGCTGAGAGGATTGCTCAAAGATTCTTCTCAGTCTGAGATCTGATGATGGCTTAGGACGCTCTTGCCGCGGTAACTTTCATTTTCCTATAAAAATTAAACAAACTATGCATGTATGTTATCACATTTACATATGTGTACTAATCCCTTTATTTTCATGCAGACCTTGCTAGCTATGGAGCATGACAAGTCTGCTCGAGATTTGGAGGCTACCGAGGATTGGGCTGGCTTCATAGGGGAGCAACTATGTACGACCACTATAGATTTAGATAAGATTTTGGTGCTAGAGGCATTTCTAGAGAGAGATAGGAGAGAGATAGCTCAAGCTAGGGCAGAGGTAGAGGTGCTACAAGCGCAGCTGACTTGCATGACCTAAAGTAGGTAAACGCCGGAGCCATCCAATTCTTCTTCTGAAGTTGATTGATTTGCATATTAAGTGGCTCTAGTAGTGGCCTAGAGGAGTGGAGCTAAGAAGAAGATGGAGTTGGGGATGGCCTAGAGGTCCCAAACTGAAATGTTGGTGGCATGAACCCTTGGCTAGGCTGAGCGAACTAACTGACGGCTGATGGAACTATCGTACCTACTAACTAAAGAGGCTGACTGACCAAACCAAATTGACCAATTGAACCAAACTAATAAAACTGACTAGAAGATTCGCCATAAACTTGAAGAGATGGCAATTAAGATCTAGTAAATGGATTGTGAGCAACCCCTGATGGAGGAAGGTGCTCACTGACCACTGCATGAACTACTAGAGCCATACTGACTTTATACTGATAGGCATTATCCATCCTCTCCTCAGCCAAGATTTCCCTAATGGAAGACAGCATCTTATCAATCACCCGGTCGAGGAACTGGTCACGGCCTAATATCAAACCTTGATGCATTTGCCTCCTCACCGAGACCAACATCTTCAACCTCGGCATCTATTTGGCCATCAGGAGTCAAAATAAGAGATTTTTCTTCAAACTAGTGGTTAGCTTCGGGATCGAAAGGACTAGATTGACTGCTTGAAAAATTTCCTGGAGAAGGAGGTTGAGGTATATTCTTAACTGAACCGAAGGCGATGAAGGTAGGATTTGAACTCAAACCAAATTGTCTTTAGGTCGTTGCCAAGATTTGACTCTTGCTGGGGTAGCAACCAAAAGATCAGTACATGCATGGGATAGGGTATGCAAGCTAAACTTACAATAATGTATGGTGAGGTTAATTACAAGGGAATATACAACATAACACATGCAAAGCGTGTCCTCCAACCCTATTCCTCCCGTCGATTCTGAAGGTATTTTCCTTTGACTACCACAAGGATAATAAAGGGCATCCTAGTCTAATCCCATTGGGAAAAGATACCTAGAGGGTAAAATTCTATGGATTTCGATAAGAATGGCATAGGGATGTAACAAAAGCTGATGTAGTAGGTTCTCATCGTATCATACCTCTTTTGGAGGGAGATGACAATGAGTGCTCCACCCACTAGGATGTCCCCAATTTCTACACTCTTTCACACTCGATTCATGCATTCAATAATTTACAGTAAAGCACAAAATAATAAAGGGGGGATAAAATTACAACTAGAGGAAAATAGGGGAATTACAAGGGAACCTATACAGTTGTTCTAGGTTATAAAACAGAAATAAATAAATTCACCTGCATTAACAAATATTAGCACAATTATAGCACATCATAAGTGGGCATTTTGTTAAGAAAAATGTGATTATGTTAGCATGGCAATTTTGTGATCGATAGCGCCCATGCAGCTTCTAGGATCGAGGGAAAATAACGGGTCTTCAACTTATTTTGTTACAAAAACACATTTTAACTTTTTGTTGGTTGATTTACTGGATCATTAGTGAAAATGATCGCATGAAAAATGGTGGTATTAGGTTTATTTTACATATGAAAAAGGGAAATTTGGGTTCTGCCTGGGGGCCAATACCCGTACGGTTGTGGAGGGACCCTTACGGGTCTTGTCTAGTCCTAGAAAGAACCTCAGTTCAATTTATAACAAAGATTTTACAGAGGATTGAGCAGAAATAAAAATACAATAATAAGAAGTGAGTTTCTTTGAAACTCGGGAGCGTACCTTTATGCCATGAATCCACTTTGAAGCGTTACCTATGCCAAAAGAGATTAGAGGATGAACTGATGATTTTACTACTACTTAGGTGAGTATTTGTATGGACAAAATCTCCTCCAAATCCTAATAACTGAAGCTAGAAATGAATAAAATGTGGACAAAATCTCAAGGAATGGATTTTCTTACTATTTTATACCTTCTATACCTCAAATATACCCTTGCTATACCTATAAAAGCTGCTGGAATTTTAATGTGAATTGTTTGATATGATTTTTATCTTCGCTCTTTTTCAAAATGAGGCAAAAAGCCTTCATTTATACGGGGAATCAAGTCTGAACACAATAAATTGCATTAATGACTGATTTTCTCCAAAAATGGTATGAATCACATGCTATACTGCCTATTTGGGCAAGTATGGGACCCGTATGGGTCTGGGTAGGACCCATATCGGTCCCTCCTAAGCTGGTGAGGGGTTTTGACCTATATGGGTCAACCAATGGATTTGTACCACCAGGTGTGACCCATACGGGTCCCTAAGGGCATACTAGGTCTCCGAACTTAGCTAAACTCATCTCTGCTGTAGTAGGAACACCCCTAATGGATAACACCTATAAAGAATAGCATTATCTATCTCTCATCATCATTTTGTGAGAAGGACCGTTAAAATCAAGTGCTCACAACGGCATTGCAGTTCTTTGCAGGTGTTTATGCAAGTATGTGTCAAAGGACTGTGTAGAACTAATCAAGCAAGTTGTTCCATCACTAAAAGCATCTACAGAAGAGATCCATCACTTTATTGAGCCCTTTTCTGAACCCCTATAAATGATTCAAGCAAATGCTCAAGCTCGGAAGGAAAGGCGCACCACTGCTCTAACCTATTGGAAGGCATGGGATCATCATATGCCCCAACTGCCTAATCCTATGGATTTAGACCCCCCTTCTGATGCTAACAAAAAGGGGGAGAACAAGGATGAAGAAGATAATGGTTAAAACCAATCACTTCTCGTGATTCTAAGTGATCCAAAGAATCCCAAATAGTAGTTATAACTAGTTGTAATTCATTTGTAACTAGTTATATCTACTTTTACGCTTTAAAATTTTTGTTATATCCTTCATTGTAATTGTAATTTGAGTTTTATAGAAGTTGACACATTATTAACACTTGAAGAAATATAGTGAAAAAGTTATATCTGATTCTAGGTACAATGATTAATTATACATATGAAATATTCATTACTTAGGATCAACCTGAGTTGTGGGGGAGCTAACCTTTATCTTGCATATTTTTTTATCATCAAAATGAGGGAGATTGTCAAAACTAGCTCAAAAGAAGGATTCTCAGAAGCTAAGGTTTGAAGTTCAGAAGCCAAGTTTTGAAGACCACCAAAAATCAGAAACTATGCACTCGGAAGATATACACGCTCAGAAGATAAAAATCTCAAAAGCAAGACGAACCTGGAAGATAACTAAAGCCAATCTCTAAAGACAAGTCTAAAGAGATCTCAGATGACAATCCAGGCGTACAAGAGAAGGAAAGTATCTTCTATAGTCAAGCTCAGATCCCTATACAATAACTCATGTGAAGATAAATACTAAAAATAGGTCTCTACTTTTTATGATCTAAAAAGATAGGTGATCAGCCTAACATAAAAAGGTTTAGAGGATTCTCAAAAAGTGAGTTGACAATAAGAAAATAAGGACTACTTTTGGCCACTTGACAATTAACGCAAGCAAAGTTGTATGAGACTGAAAGGTGCAAAAGTCTGAGAACTAGCAGAAGTTGGTAGAGTTTGTTGGGGAATTTTTGAAAATAACTTGGATGATCTCTGAAGTCATGATAAGACTTTCAGATTGAAACAAATATTGTGGTTCTCCCAAAATTTTCAATCGGATAAAATCAGAGCAAAAATCAAGAACTTTAGAATGAAATTTTGTTGTGAAGAATGTGAACCAGATTGCAGAAAATGTTGCTAGTGCCTGGTTGTTATAAGCCTGAAATGAGCAATTGCAACACTTTAAAAAAAGTTGCGAGCAGTTGCGTCTATTCGAGCAGTCACAACAGTTCAAAGCAGAAGTGTTGTGAAAAGTCATGCCCATTCGAGCAGTCACAACTATTCAAAAACAGAAGCTTTGCAAAAAATAGTGTCTATTTTAGCAGTCTCAACAATTCTAAATATAAGCATTGCTAAAGGTTATGCCCACTCTAGCAGTGTAACGATTCTAAACAAAAGCATTGCAAAAGCTAGCTCCTAGACCCTCATAAGCTAGGTATCGTGATAGAGCTCAAACAAGCATGCGCTTTGTACTCTCCTGAACTGTTCGATGAAATATTAGGATCACATTAGTTAACTAGTTGATCCAATTACCCTATAATACCAATAGTCCTTCCCCATTTTAGTGTAATCATTGATTAACTAAATAAAATCACAACAAATAACAAACTTATGCATAAATGAAATATTGTGACGATTGAATTTCATCTTATTAAATTACACATTCCAAATATTCGAATAACTAAAGGTGTCACTATGAATTGAACCTTTGTTATCCATCTTGAATACATGAAGATTATATACACACAAGTTAACATTCTAACATGTTCTTACTTGACACTATCTTTTACTAGCCTTGTGTCCTTATCCTTCACAAGCATATCAAAGTCAAGTCCAAAAACTCCTTGAAGCGGCTAATCTTCATGCTCATATAGGTAGCTCTTTCACTTGCATATGCAATTTTTCAAAAAAGCTGTTAAGAAGTTAAACTTCAACCTCCTTTATCTTGCAGGACTAAACACACACCTTAGGATATTCTAATCAGTGTGTTCCAATCTCTAGGTGTTAAGCTTTCCTCATTAAATTTAGAATCTAATGTTATATTAGATGGGAATTGGGTATCTCAACATGAGAGATTTTAGATGGACTTTAATCACATCCCCATAGTCGACTTGTGCACAAGATATCATCTTAACTCTTTGGTTAAATGATTGGCTAAATTACACTCAGTTTTTATAAACTCTAATGATATGATTCCATGTATGATGCGCTCCCAAATCATGTTATGTCTCACACCAATATGTCTAGACTTGCCTTTGTACACTTATAAGCATTGCCCAAGGTAGTTTCACTATCATTCTTCGATGTCCAAGAGATAAAACCTCTCCCCAGAAGGAATACTCATCCGCTTGTGGAAGAACTATCTTCTTCATTAGAAATATAACATGCATCCGAATAACCTTTAATAATCAAAGGAAACCATTCAAGTGCTAACTAGAGAACAATCCTTGAAGTTAAATTTATTCAATATCTTCTCAATATAATGTGATTGAGAAATTCAAATAAAATTGTTCTTTCGCTTGATTCTTATACCAAGAATCACTTCAGCCTTTCCCAAATCCTTCATCTCATAACTAGATTACAAAATTTCTTTGTTTTATCAACTGACTTTGGTCAGTACAAAAATTCAACATGTCATCCACATATAAACATATTATAACTCCTTTACTAGAAGTATCAAACTTGTTATATACACATTTGTCTGCTTGGTTTATAACAAAACCATAAGACAAAACCACATCATCAAACTTTTGATGTCATGTTCAATTCTAATTCATTCAAATTGTTGCTAGTACTAGTAAAAACTATGAAAGAAGATAAATTACCAAAAGAAACATAAATATACAACATAAACATATAATTACATAAATAACCAAAGCCTACAAAAGAACCATGTTTAGACAGGATATACTTGCCACTTCATACACTTATTTGTATCCATAATTATTCAACACAACACCAAAAAAAAGATTCTTTTGAATCCTAGGAACATAGAACACATTATTTGTTCCATGACCAGTCTAGAATCAACCATTTTACAGTTAATAAAATTACTAACCAGAAACTTCTTACTCGAAGCATCTTCTGCCATGTACTTTGATTCTAGATTATCCCACTATTCTTTTGCAGACTCAATATTTTGGTAAATATCAAAAAGAGAATTAGACATATCGTTCAAGATGTGACTGTGACAGATGTAGTCATCATTCTCCCATTTGTAGCATTTTGTAGTCTACTCTACTATTTCATTTTCAACAACTTTTGGCATTGGGGTACTCGAAACGTTCACAACATTCAGTGTAGTCAACAAAAAATGCATCTTCTTCTGCCATCTGTGAAAATACTGACCCTTAAACTTCTCTAGTTTCACGAACTTGCTTGTCATTTCCTTTGCAGATTCTCCGTTCATCATTTTCAGAAAATTAGTTTCAATCTTCAAAACTTATGGACTGTAAAAAATGTGGGCTTCAGAAACAAAATTAGTTTCAATCTTTATTAGGGAATTTCTGAAAATAACTTTGACAATCTCTGAAGTTGTGATAACACTTTCAAATTGAAACTAATTTGGTGGATCTCCCGAATTTTTCAATCGGATAAAATCAGAGAAAAAATTAAGAACTTTAGAATAAATTTTTACTATAAGGAATGTGAACTAGATTGTAGAAAACATTGGCAATGCCTGGTTTTTATAAGCCTAAAATGAGCATTTGCAACCCTTAAAAGAAAAAGGGTTACGATAAGTCATATCCATTTGAGCAATAGCAATGGTTCAAAGCAGAAGCATTGTAAAAAGTCGTGTCCATTCGTGCAGTCACAACTGTTAAAAAATAGAAGCGTTGCAAAAATCATGTCTATTTGAGAAGTCGCAATAGTTTTAAATAGAAGCGTTGCTAAAGGTTGTGTCCACTCCAACTATGTGACGGTTCTAAACAGATTGCGAAAGGTAGCTCCTGGACCATCATAAGCTAGGTATCGTGATAAAGCTCAAACAAGCATGCACTCCGCACTCTCCTAAATTATTTGATGAAATATTACGGTTTCACTGGTTAACTAGTTGATCCAATTACACTAAAATACTAACAGAGTTGACTCCCACTAATGAGTCTAATGGAAAAGAAGATGTATCTAATGGAAGATCCAATGGCTCTCATGGAAAAGAGCTATAGTGAGACAATTAAGATTGGGACTCTGAAGCTGAGTCACAATGGGAGAATTTTGAAGAATGGCTATATAAAGGCCCCTACCATCAAGAAGAAGATTATCCAAATTTTTGTTCAAATATTGAAATCACTCATAATATGTAGAATCTCAAACAAGCAAACAACAAGTTGTCAAATAAATTTCATATGAAACTGAAAGCTTGGAATAACTCATACTTCCAATCTGTTGTAAAGTGATTCTTGAAAAAATAAAGTACAATATCACTAAAATCTTTTCATCCACTTGTAATCAAAAGATAAGATAAGGTGCTTGTTGAGGTCTTCTAAACCTAGATACAGCTTAGAGATAAGTTAGGATCTAGAAGAATTCAAGAGGAGGGTACTCTTGGATGTAAGAATTCCTAATTGTGAAGGTTTCTCCACCTCAGGAGGAGATGATAAATAGTGGACTAAAGCTCAGAAGTGAAGTCTCTAGGGACTGAATGGAGGTAGGGTCCGAACTAGTATAAATCATTTTGTTTTATTTCCTCTTAACACTCTAACTCCTTGTTTACTTGTGTTTATATTCTCTTAAGCTAAAATTTGTACCACTGCTTTAGCTATAAACATTTGCGAAAGGGAGTCAATCACCCCCCCTCTGGCTCTAGATTACCCCAAGAGGACTAATACATTTATTGTTTTTTCGATTTACTTGCTATATATATAGAGCTTTGTTTCAAGAAAATGAGATACAAATGAAATTTACAATTTGTCTTCATCTATCTATCAATTGGCCTTTGTTTATCATGTGTCTAGTTCTTCTCAAGTTCCATCTCGATGGTATTCTATACTCGATTGAGTTCAAAAAGCATCTATTGTTGTATATTAGGAGACAGTTTCCCATATAAGGGCAAAATTTGTCTTAAGAAAATCGATTCAGGCCTCAATTGATGGCGTGCAGAAGCGAAAAAGAACACGATTCTGTTCTAATATTGTGATAAACGAAATTGGAAAAGAAAATTGATGCATTTGAGATAGATGAATGTTTTTGGATCATATATAAAACCCGTTGAGTGTTTTTGGAAACAATCAAAACCCTTTAGTTTTTGGAAACTAATAAAACCCAATTAGTTTTTGGAAACTAATAAAACCCAAATGTGTTATTACACAAATATTTTCACTAAACTTATAATCTAATATTATTTTTTATTACAACTTTTCTTCCTTTACATAATGACTTAGGAAGAGTTACAAAAGGATAAAATAAGAGACACTTAACTATGAGTTATGAAAGAAACTTAAAGCTAAGAAGAAGTTACAAATGAACACACTAAAAGCTAAATAAAAACTGCGTAATTGAACAATATTAAATAGAAATTAAAAACAACAAATTATTATAGGAATTATAGCATAAAATAACAACTAAAATACTTCAAACGTTCTTCTCTTGTATTTGTTGTAAAATGAGCTCAAACCATGATTTAACGAAGTATTATTGGGCCTCAAATAGGTCTTGAATTATTCTTGCTTGTAACAACTCAAAAAGCTTTTAAATGACTTTGAATTTATACCTCATTTTCCATAAATCTTCATCTAAAACCATATATTTCTTCAATTTACCAACCTATTTTGCCACCAAAAATAAAGAATATATTATCATGTCCGTCATTATTCTACCCTTCTTCAAAAAGATTCATCCTCGAATCTTGTAATTTAAGAACATAAGGAGAATCATATATTTCAAAATTACCACAAACAGATTCTTTCTCGCTAAATTGTTTCATCTCAATATCCACATGCCAAAATTCCTTTCCAATTTAAAATTAAGATGTTTCATTTCCAAAAAGAGCATTTCACTCTCAAGATCTTCAATCTCTTGAATGGTCATTATTTTACTTTTACGAGCCAATTGCAAATCATCATGCTCTTGATATATTGAGCCTTTCACAAGCTCCTCCGGTAAAATTTCAATGGAGCACATAGATTGGACATTTTCCAATTCATTTTCACTGCTTAAGGAATTTGAAATGGAGGTTGCAAATTTTGGTTCATTTGAGGAAGAAATTGGCAAAGTGGAAGATGTAGTGTGATTTGGAAGAAAAGAAATTTTTTGAGGCCAAAGCTTTAAATTATCGTTTCTTCCAAACCTTTTATGTAATTGTGTTTCCAAATATTCATGCTTTGCCTTAACCACATCTAATTCTAATCTTAAATTTTGAAATGCAGTATAAAGATCTTGATTCAAAAACATGATTTTGGCTTCTTTTCTTCATGAGTGACACAAAAATGACATTGAGAAAAGAAAATTAGGATCACAAATCCTTAGCTCAAATACCAAATGATGGAGGGCAGAAGCGAAAAAGAACACATTTTTGTTCTAATATTGTGAGAAATGAAATTGGAAAAGAAAATTTATGAATTTGAGATAGATTAATGTTTTTGGATCACATACAAAACCCGTTGATTGTTTTTGAAAACAATCAAAACCCTTTAGTTTTTGGAAACTAATAAAACCCAATTAGTTTTTGGAAACTAACAAAACTCAAATGTGTTATAACACAAATATTTTCACTAAACTTATAATCTAATATATCTTATTATAGATTGTTTCTTCCTTTTTATGAAGAGAAAGGAAGAGTTACAATTAACTAAAGAAACTTAAATCTAAAAAGAGTTACAAAAATAATTAAGGCACTTAAAAACTAAGGGTTACAAAAGACAATTAAAAGCTAGTAAAACTAATGCCTACATAATGTCACGTTTTATAACTTATTGTTAAAACTCGAATAAAGCAAAATAAAGAAAAATAAAACATTTTCTAACCTATTATTATCAGCAAAAACATACCTAAAGTATCAATGCTAATTTATAATCAGCCACAACATTACTTGGACCATCCCTATACTTTACCGCAAACGATTACATGTATTCAACCCAAGATGCATGTCTTCTACTCAACTTAGCCTGGCTTTGAAAGTATTTAAGTGCTTGGTGGTTAGTATAAAGAATGAACGAATTTGCCAACAAATACGCACTCCAATGTCTAAGTGCATGCACCAAAGCATAAAACTCAAGGTCATAGGCAGAATACTTCTATCTAACTTCTTTCAATTTTTCACTAAAAAAATGCAATAGGCTTACCTTCTCGAGTCAAAACAGCCCCAATTCCTACCCCACTAGCATTGCACTCAAATTTAAAAAGTATGGTGAAATTAGGCAAGGATAAAACAGGTGCTTTTATCATGGCATTTTTTAGTATCTTAAAAGCAATGGTGGCTTTGGGGGTCCATTTAAACAATCCTTTCTTCATGCAATCTATTATTGGGCTTATTATACTACTAAAATTTATAATGAATTGGCTATAAAAAGAACAAAATCCATGAAAACTTCTAACTTGAAACAGATCACTAGGAATTGGCCATTCAATAATAGCCTTAACCTTTTCCGGATCCATACTAATCCCATCTCTAGACACAACATACCCCAAAAAAACTAATGGTGCTATCACAAAAAGGACAGTTCTCCACATTAGCATATAATGATTAAGGGTCCAAAACCTTAAAGACAAGTCTTAAATGCAAATAATGCGCATGTAAACCACTACTAAAGATTAAAATATCATCAAAATAAACAACCACGAATTTGTTGAGAAAAGATTTGAGTACCTCATTGATAAGTCACATGAAAGTGGAAGGTGAATTAGAAAGTCCCATTGGCATAGCCAACCATTCATACAGCCCCGCATTGGTTTTGAAGGCTATTTTCCACTCATCCCCTTCCTTAACATGAATTTAATAGAAACTATTCACAAGATCAATCCTTGAGAACACCGAAGCTCCATGTAATTGGTTAAGCATGTCATCAAGCCTCGGAATTGGAAACTGATACTTGATTGTGATTTTATTAACAACTCTAGAATCAATCACCATTCTCCATTTCGCATTCTTTTTTGGTACCACAAACGCCAGAACAACACTAGGAGACACATTCTCCCTAATAAACCCCCCCTTTTATCAACTCATCAACCTCCTTTTGTAACTCATCACTCTCCTTTGGGCTCATCCTATAGGACTATTTATTAGGAATTTGGGATCCTGAAACAAAACTTATTTTGTGTTGTATGCTTCTAAGAGGGGGTAAACATGAGAGTAATGCGTTTGGAAATACTCTCTCAAACTCACTAATCAAAGATTGTACCTCATTTTGAATGGTACGATTCTATTTGGGCTCATCTTTCACATCCATTGGGATAAAACTAGGCAGCCCCTCTATGATCTCATTCTTCTCATCATTAGACAATAACCCAACAACTCTAACCTCTTTCTTCTTCTTTCTCTTTTTTAGCGACATAGGCTTGAGCAATATCTTTTGCCCATTATAGAACAAGGTATAAGTATTGGCTATCCCTTGATGATGAACATCTTTATCATACAACCATGGCCTTCTAAGTAACAAATGACAAGCGGTCATAGGAATAACATGGTATCTCACCTTATCAACATATTTCCCTACAGAGAAAGGAACAAGGCATTTCTTAGTCACTCTTATCTCATGTGAAGAATCCAGCCAAGTCAACTTGTAAGGAGTGTCAATTGGCTCGGTTTTGAGACCTAACTTATTCACCATCTCATTAGAAATAACATTCTCGCAAGCTCCACTATCAATAACAACTTCACATAGCTTATTATTTGTTAAGCATCTAGTGTGGAACAAAGATTTCCACCTCCAATCCTCCTCACTTCTTTCTAAGCTTAGAGCCCTTATCATAACTAAACATTCCCCATCCTCTATAGCTTCACATTCAAGAGCCCCTTCCTCATCATCACATAAACCCGAATCTACCTCATTAGAATCAGCAAGTAATAAACCTTCCTTAATCTCTTCTATTACCATTACAGTCATTATCTTTTTAGTGGGGCATTCATAAGCAAAATGACCATAACCTTGGCATTTAAACCATTTTAACGCATTTTTAGAGCCACTTTTGGTTGGTGGGAAAGTTTGATTAGCTTTGGTTGGGGTGGATGTGTTTTGGGTGTTTTATGGGCTTTTTTGGTGGTGGTGTGAAGGTAGATTTTATAGGGGCTGATTGTGAAGTGCTTGAACTCAATTTGTTAGGTGAAGAAAAGTTTGATGGTTTGGAAAAGCTTCAAGAAGGTTGAGCATGAGATAAGCTAGCCTCTCTTCTTAGGGCCAATTTTTTCAATTCAATAAGGGAATCATAAGGGTGAAAACTCACCATGTCTTGAATATCAAGACGTAGTCCTTGGAGAAAATGCCCTATGAACAGCTCCTCGGTCTCCTCCACTTCACATTTCATGAAAAATTCATTGAATTCCCTGGTATAGTGTTCCACGGATTTGGTGCCTTGTTTAAGTCTTAACATCTTCTCAATCATCTTTTGCATATAATGGGATGGTGAAAACACAACATCCATCTCCTCCTGCATTCGGTCCCATTGAGTGATTCGAGGTCTTCCTTCTCTAGCCCTTTGCTTCTACAACTTCTCCCACCAAAGGGAATCATAACCTTTCAACCTTATGGTAGCAAGCTCCATCTTCTTTTCCTCCGACACTTCCTTTAAATCAAAAGCTTTCTTAATAGAATATATCCATTCTAAATAAGGATCAACATCAACTTTACCATAAAATTCAGGGAATTCAATTTGTAATTGAAAGATTCCTCTTACCTTCCACCACCGCAGGGAAGGGGAAAATTTCGTTCACCTCTTCGAAAAGCTCTTCTTCTATATCTGCCTCGGTCAAACATGGGTGGTTGTTCATCATCATCATCATCAGATTCTTCATTAAATTGCTCACCCTCATTCGGATTTAAAAAATTTAATGGTTAATTTTGAACAATCATTTCAAGAGCATCATTCTTGGTTTTAAGCATCTCAATCTCCAACTTCATTTTCTCAACTTTAGCCACTAATTCTTGTGGGTCACTCACCATATTTTTGCTTTGTTTAAGGCAATAGACATGGTGTATAGTCTAGGAATGAGGCAACACTTGGCTCTGGTACCAAATGTTGGCGTGGTGGTGTATGGATGGTTATTTATAAGGGAAAAAGGGAAGAAAAATGTTACTTTGTGGCTGGTTTAGGTGATGAACGAAAATTATGAGTAAGTTAAGGTGAAATGGCTTATTTTGTGAGAAAAGGAATGTGTTTAAGTTTCTTTGAATGTGTTAAAAGGTGGAATTTCAGAAGAGAAAATGGTTGGTTGTAAAACAAAGGAAAATATAAGAAGTTGAGTGTTTTTGGATTACACACATTGGAAACTAATAAAACCCAAATGTGTTTAAACACACAATTTCACTGAAAATATGATCTGATTACTTGTAAATTCGTTGCCCCTTTAAATAAGGAAACAACTAAGAGGTTACAAGCATATTAAAAGGAATTAAAGACAAATAACTCCATACATTAATCCTATTTTAAACTGATAATGAAAGCACACATTTATTGGTAATAAAGCTTAAAAAACAGCAAATAAACTCTTCCAAATGTCCCTCTTATGATTGAGCTTAAATTCTTGAGCGTAAGTCATAATTTGGGCATATTTTGTTGAGCCTGAAGTTGGTCTTCAAATATGATGGCTTAGAATAGCCCAAAAGGCTTTAAAAGTAGTTGGATCTTCATGTTATGCATGGATTCAAAGCATGGATCTTCATTAGGATCAGAATCATCATCTTCATATTCTAAAAGTGGGCAAAGGCCCATGTCAAGAGTTTCTCGAATTGCTAGAACGGATGGACCTCCATTAATTTGTAATGCTCGACGTTGAACTTCTCAAATAATTCAGTCGTGGCCCCTTGAAACTGAACCCCATTATCAGATACCACATGGTGCGGAACCCCATGTCAAGCAAAAATATGCTTCTCTATGAACTTGGACATTTTCTTGGTGGTGATACTGATATAGGATTAGCTTCTACCCATTTTGAAAAATAATCAACTGCGACTATGATGAATCAGTGTCCATTGGTTGATGATGGCCGAATCTCGCCAATTATATCTATCCTTCACTCCGAGAAAGGCCAAGGAGTAGATAAATTGTGAAGTTTGAACGAGGGTAAATGCTGCATCTCCCTATGATTCTAGCATTCATGACATTTCTGGACTTTGTTGACACAGTCGGCGTTCATTGTGGTCCAAAAGTACCCCATTCTCTGAATTTTCCTAGTCAAAGCCATCCCATTCATATGCGGGCCACAATCCCCTGAGTGTACATGGGTCATTACCCTTTCTGCCTCTTCTTCTATTAAACATCTCAACAATGAACCTTCAGCTGTCCTTTTGAAAAGATCTTCATGAACTAGTTTAAACTATCGTTTTGAAGAGATCTTTATCAACTAGTCTAAACTACGTAGCCAATCTCTTAAGTGTCACGCAATCTGAACTTGATAACCTTCTAGGACATTCTCCTTCTTTTAGAAATTTGTTAATGTCATCATACCAATAAGCCATTTATTCTTCTATAGTCAAAACTCGGACCTTTTTATAAAATGGGGGGCGAGTCGTTCCTAATACTAGTGGACGGATAGGTTGAGCATCTTCTCCCTCCCACAATGAGGCTAAGGTAGCCAAAGAGTCGGTCATCTGATTCTCATCCCTGGGTATATATTAGAAGAAGCATTGATTGAATTGTACTGACAAGTCCCAAACTGCTTCCACATATGGCCTAAGGGACTATTCTTTGATTTCCCACTCCCCTACAATGTGCTTTATCAGTAGGGCGGAATCTCCCATCACCCGTGCTTCCTTCACTCCTACTTTCAATAGAGCATTAAGATCGAAGAAAAAGGCTTCATATTCAGCTCCATTATTGGTGACTGGGGATTCCAATTGTTTGCTCAGTGGGATCACCCAACTTGAGGTTTGATGACGATTACCCCAAGACTAGCACCCTTTTGATTCATAGCCCTATTGAAATACATGATCCATTTGGCCTTCTCTATCTCCACTGCTACTAACTGCTTGTTGGGAAAATCCAGGTTTTGGACATAATCTGACTCTATAGGTTGGCTAGCTAAAAATTCAGCAACTGCTCTCCCTTTGATGACCTTTTTATGACATACTCGATATCAAATTCGGATAGCAAGAGGTGCCAGCAAGAAAGCTTTCCTGCCAATGTGGGGGACTGACAAAGATCTTTATTGGATCTACCTATGCAATTGCTTGAATCCAATAGGATTGGAAGTAATGTCTCAACTTCTTGGTTAACCATACCAGCATAGTACATGTCTTCTCCACTACCGTGTATTTTGTTTCATACTCTATCAACTTCTCACTTAAATAGTATACGGCGTGCTCACTCTTATCCACTTATTCTTGGACCAGCATTGCACCCACAGATAATTCTTCTATGGCTAAATAGAGGATTAATGGTTTGCTAGGCAATGGAGGTTTCAAGATTGGAGGATTCACATGGTAAGCTTTTACCTTATCAAAGGTTATCTGGCATTGCTCATTCCACTCTATTGGCTGCTTCCTTCTCAACAACTTGAAGATTGGTTCATAAACTATAGTTAACTTAGCAATAAAACAACTCACGTGCTGAAGCGATCCAAGAAATGCCCTAACTTCCTTTTCTGCTCTATGAATAGGCATTTCTTAAATGGCCTTAACCTTATTAGGGTCAACCTTGATTCCCTTCTAAATGATGATGTGGCCCAAGAGTTTCCCTAACGTAACCCCGAACACACACTTTTTCGGGTTCAGGCGGAGGTTGTATTTCTCAATTCTTGTTAAGAACCTCTCCAGAATCTCGGGATGCTCTTCCCTCGTGTTAGACTTTACTAATACGTCATCTGCATAAACCTCAACCTCTTTATGGATCATGTCATGTAGCAAAGCTGTGATGGATCTCTAATAGGTTGCCCCTGCATTTTTCAAACCAAATGGCATTACCTTATAATAGTACACACCCCATTTAGTAATGAAAGTTTTCTTGACTTTATTGATAATGTCCATCAGAATCTGCTTATATCCAAAAAAACGATCTGAGAATTAGTACATCGTGGCTCTGGCGACACTATTTATTAGCATATCAATATGTGGTAAAGGGAAATCATCTTTAGGAGATGCCTTGTTCAAGTCATGAATATCGACGCACATTCTAACTCTTCCATCTTTTTTAAAGACTAGGATAGCATTTGCTAATCGTATCGAATACTCAATCACTTCGATGAATTTAGCCACAAGTAATCTAGTTACTTCAGTTTTGAATTTGTTGGCCCATTCTGGACGTAACCTTCTTAGCTTTTGTTTAACTGGTTTGAACTTGGGATCAGTTGGGATACGATGCTTGGCAATTTGGCTATCTACCCTAGGCATGTCTTTGTAAGCGTTAACATGTTTTCTAAGCACTTTTATCATCTTTGTTTTTTTATAGGGGTTAGATTATTGGGTATTGTTACCATTTTTGGAGTTTCCTTAGTACCCAAATGAATGTCATGCAACAAAGCGTCATGAATGCTAAAAATGTTATGCGTATAGTTAGATGAATGCATGGTTTCATCAGGCGAAACATCAAACAAATAACTAGAATCACTATTATTATAATTACGATGCCCAAAGACTACATCATTTTCATTACATATAATTGCATTGCCATCCTCCACAGACAGATGGCCTTCTTGGTCACTTAACAGGATGAGAGTCGGGTCGCGGTCCAAATCTTGCAGCTATTTCTCGGTTAACTCATTGTCCACGGCTTCTCTTGTGACCTAGGCTAGGTTTCTCAAGGCTTTCTAAATTGGCATCTTCTTCTTATTTCCTAGGCATAAGATGGTTTACATTAAAGTAGTCAGGTTATTGATGGCCTTGTCTACTTCATTTTTTCATGGGTCATTGTCTACCATCCTCTTGGAACACTTTTTTGCTTCTATGGCTGCTTCATAACACTCAGGAATAGTCTTGTATGCTTTCATAATTACTATCTTATGGTGGTGGAGAGATAACCTGAAGATGAATCGATCAGCTAACTCCTTTTCAAGAGGTTTCCTTTTAAGAGCTACCAAGACTGTTAACCACCTATGAAATTAATCATGGACAGGTTCCCCACTCCACTACCTGATAGCTAGAAGGTCAAATATGGATGGTTCTTCCCTTTCTTTCTTGGTCTCTATGATGCGCTTCCACACCTCATCTTTTTCTACCCCGAGTTGATTACGGCTAATTCCTCTCCTCTTCTCTTGGGTTCACAAACTTTCCCTTTATCAATTAATTTTGTGATGGCCTTGAGGAGACCTTCACACTCTCTAGTCAGGTGAGTAGTGATGACATGGTACACATAGAAATTACTCCCCTCTTCAGGTTTTGGCTGAACAAATGGTCGAAGATGATCAATCAACCCACACTTCTTCAGCTTCTTAAAGAGGTTCAAAAGAAGAGTATCCCAAGGTGAGATATCAACGAGAGTCATAAAATGAACCTTCTGATTGTAGGTCCTACCATATGGTAAACCCATGAAATAAGGGAAGGTTGTTTCCTTTGGCATGACCATAAAATTGGGAAACTAGCTCGGATCCTTGCCACGACAAACTTGTGAAATGGCCTCTTGATAGAGCAAGTGAGATCCACTACTAACTATAAGAAGCATTGGGTTTGCTGGATGAAAGACTCATCAAATTGAGCCATGAGGGCCAGATAAAATTGTCGATTCCTGCTTTGAACTGAGGTAGTAACCGAAAGATCAGTACATGCATGGGATGTATGCATGTACAAATTACAATAATGTATGGCGGGGTTAATCACAAAAGCAAAACACAACACATCTGAAGCGTGTCCTCCAACCTTTTTCCTCCCGCCATTTTTGTAGGTATTTTCCTTTGATTACCATAAGGATAATAAAGGGCGACCTAGTCTAATCTTATTGGAAAAAGGTACCTAGAGGGGTAAAATTCTATGGCTTTTGATAAGAATTGTATAGGGATATATAGAAAGTTAATGTAGAAGGTTCCCATCATATCAAGCCTCAAAGAGGGAGATGACAATGAGTGCTCCACCCCTCGAGTGTACCCATACTCTAAGCGGGTATGGGTGACACCTTCGTGGGTTTTGCAGAATAATCGGGTATCCCAACCTAGCACTCGAAGAAGAGCACATTCTAGAGAGAGTGAGATAAGTTGATAGAGTGTGATAATTTTCCCAAATGATGAAAAAGAAAATGGGTTGAATTAAGTAAATAAGTTTTGGTGCTCATCCTGATCTTTTAAGCTTTTAAAATAAACCAAACTTTTGCAAGTTAAAAGATTATAATCCCCAGGAACGTTGCCACTGCGAGGAGTCGATGACGTATGGGTCTCCCTTGGCACCTTAGTGAGAGGCGGGGCCCACTGGGGCTTGGTTGGATTTAGGCGTGATGAAACCATTTAGTTCAAGTTTGCACATTTTAGCCAATTTTAATGAATAAAAGAATCGAGACCCAAATCTCGATATAAATAATAGAGTCGCCACCCAAGTTGTCTACTTAGGAAAGAGTTTTGATATGGTTCCCATTGGGCGGGAGGCTCATACCTTTTGGATCAGAGATTCGGGTATCGAATGAGTCACTTATTTCTCATTTAGTTGATTCAAAATTACATTCGCCGCGTAAAACCATTTTGTTTTCATCATTTGGGGAATTATCACAAAAATCCTATTTTTCTACACTCTTTCACACTCATTATATGCATTTATAGATTATAATAAAGCACAAGCAATAAATGGGGGAATAAAATTTACAACCGCGAGAAAATAGGGGAATTGCGAAAGAACCTATACATTTGCTCTAAGTTATATAACAAAATGAAATAAATTGCCCTACATCCACAAAGATTAGCATAGTTTATAGCACATCATAAGTCAGCATTTCATAGGAAAATGTGATTATGTTAGAATGGCGGTTTCGCGATCGACAATGCCCGGACGACTTCTAGGATCGGAGAGAAATAATAAGTCTTCAATGTATTTTGTTATAAAAACACATTTTAACTTTTGTGGGTTGATTTACCGGATTATTAGTGAAAATGATCGCATGGCAAATTGTGAGTTTTAATTGATTTTCACCAGTTAAAAGAGAACTTTGGGTTCTGCCTGGGGGTCAGTACTTGTACGGGTAGGGTGGGATCCATACAGGTCCTGTTTAGTCCTGATAGTACCTTAGTTCAAGGGATTTTAGAGATTTTATATGGATGGGAAAGAATATAGAGAATTATTGATAATGTAAATGAGATGTGAGTCTCTTTGAAACTCAGGAGCGTACCCTTACAATGTGGATTCGCTTTGAGGCGATCCCTTTATTGAGAGAGAGTCTAGCCTAAGTAGACATTAAAATGGAGATTTTAGGACTATTTAGGGAAGTATTTATGTGGATAGAACCTCCCCTAAACCCTAGTAAATGAAGCTAGAAATGAATAAAATGTGGATAGAGTCTGACGCTGCCAAGGCCCCATCCACCTGGAAATGATATGAGGTATCTCAGGCTACCCAGGCTTGGCTCTTATACTGAGTTCATAGATTCCTCACTCCTTCCCCCTTGTGATAGGATTTACTACAATGATGTCCCCCTCGAGTTCCACTGGAGCAACAGTGATGGCGATGACAACGACGACAACGATGATGAGAGTGGACCGAGGGCTGACCTTGGGGGTCCGTCTGTGGTTCTAGAATTGAGAGCTCAGCTAGGTCCACTACTCCTTCTTTTTAGGAATTTTCCTAACTCAACTATTGTGAATACCTCATTATTTCTTGAAATTGGTTGTGACCATGAGTGTAACCTTTTATTGTTATAGCCTCATGCCTCTACACAGAATAGGCATGTTGCTGCTATTCCTACGGTTCCTGAGCCGCCTATAAAGCGGTCCTATGCTTTAAGGAGTGTGAGAGAGGGGGTTCTCCAAGCGGAGTTAGATACTTTCTTTCAGCTCTTCAATTATTTAGGGAAGCGCGCTGTCAATGAGCTCGAGGAGTCGGTCCATCTCGTTGGCTTTACCCCATCCAGCTCTACTCATGTGAGGAATTCCTTGCTTTTAATCTTGTCCTTGTAATGATTGATTAGAATATCCCATTCTGGCACGACTTTCTTTTTTAGGTGACCATTTATGAGGTTGAGAGGATTGATAGGGGTTACTTCTCTATTTGGGATATGCTATTAGCTCAGGGCGCGCTAGCTTTGGTAAGTTTCTTTTACCTGCAAAATTTTAACAAACAATGCATGATGCATGCCATGACATTCATATATGTTTACTGATCTTATGACTTCCATTGCTGACTCTACTAGCCATGGAGCATGGTAAGTCTGCTTAGGATCTGGATGCTTTTGAGGAGAAAGCTAGGTTCCTGGAGTAGTAGCTATGAGTAGCTATTGCTGAGGCTGACTAGGCTAGAGTAGAGACCGCCCAAGTGAGGGCTAAGATCGAGATGTGGTGGGGCCAGCTGGTGCGGATGACCCAGGATAGATAGGCAGTAGATCCATTTGATTTTGTGTCTAAGGATGACCTTTCTGCCTACCGAGTGGTGCCGGCAGTGACCTAGAGGGGTGGAGTTGAGCAGGAGGTAGATCAGCATTCTGGGGTAGCCGAGGCTTTTGCTAAGGGTGTTGTAGGGACTAAGGACCATGTGATGATTAACTTAGATGACTTATTGGTAGATACATAGGTGACTTTAGAGGATCGCCAGGGACAAGATCACCTAGTAGATTAGATTGTGATGCACTTTTATTTTCTTGATGTTTGATACTTTTGGGCCCTGCATGGCTTACTTTGGTGTAAACTTGGATTGATACTTTTGACATTTAACTTTGTATGCATGCTGAACTTTTTTTTTCTAAATTGAGACCATTGAATACTGCCGCTTGTAGACCCATATTATTTCTTTGTATAGCTAATAATGAGACCAAGTCTGGCTGGTTTGAAATTAGCACTTTTGGGGATACGTGCTATCGAGTGATTTCATAGTGAGGGGACTAAGTCCTAGGGATCTAAGGTGTGAGACACGGTAATCATAAGTGATGTTCTAACTTTTACATAGGTCATTCGATGTGTGATGACCTATCGAACATTTATTTTCACTTCTTTTTGTCCTGATTTTTTCCTGAACTGTCCTTGACGGCTCAGTTCAGCGGACTTTTTCTTTTTCTCTTTGGTTTAACTTTTCTTGGACCATTCTTTTAGGTTTTCAATCCAGTAAGCTTTTTCTATTATCTTAATTTTTGCCTGGGCCATCCTTTCGGGTTTTTAATCCAGCAGACTATCTTAATTTTTGCCTGAATTGTCCTTGGCAGCTCAATCCAGTAGACTTTTTCTTCTTCGTCTTAACTTTTGCCTGGACCGCCCTTTTGGGTTTTTGATCCAGTAGACTGTCTAAATTTTTGCCTGAATTATATCAATCCAGCAGACTTTTTCTTCTTCGTCTTAACTTTTTCCTGGACTGCCCTTTTGGGTTTTCAATCCAACAGATGATTTCGAATTTTACATATGTCTGATTTCTTTTATGACCTATTGATATTTTTATCTTTTCTTGGACAACATAAGTGCAGTGAAGATTACAATAAAGATGTACAACACATGGAGAAAGATTGATGCTCATATACCTGTGCATACTTCACCTAAAGACATGCATGCATTCATAAGACAAAGATTCTTAGCACAATCATAACATGTTAGTTGATGAGAATAATTTGAGTACATAGGAAATGGTAACAATTTCCAATGGTTAACTCCTACTGCCTACTGGTCTTTTACAGATTTTCTAGAAAGCAACTAACATTTTTCTCTCAATGCAATAACTTTTGCCTAAGCTGTCCTTTTTCGGTTTTGGATTTAGCGGGCTTTATTTGTGTTAGAGTTGCCTGACCGGTTTGCAAAATACCGACTAGTGGGTTGCACCTTAATTTTTACCCGAGCAGTAGAGGACCACTCATCGGGTGATTTATTCTTTTATTTCTTTTTATTCTTTGTGCTGCTTTTTTATGATTTAATTTTTTTGACCTAGACATGATAACGTTTGTGTCTATCCAAATTCATAGGATTCATGAACTCATTTCCATCCATATCCATAAGTTTGATTCCTCCTTTGCCAAGGACTTTCTTCATAACGAACGGTCCTTCCTAATTAGGCCTGAATTTGACCCTAGTGTTAGTCTTGACTTGGAGTAGTTGTTTGACAACCAAATCACCCGAATTGAGAGGTTGTTTCGGGTATCTGACTCTATTATTGTAAGCTCGAGCCATACGCTGCTAGTACATCTGAAGGTGGTCAAGTGCCTTGAGCTACTTTTTGTCTATAGCATTCAACTGTTCATACCTAGCTCTTGACCAATCTGACTCCTTTAATCGGGTTTTGAGTGCCACTCTTAGAGATCTTATTTCTGTTTCAACAAGTAACACAGCTTTCATTCCATATACTAAGGAGAAAGGTGTAAGATCGGTGGGTTTTCTTACACTTGTACTATACCCCTGAATCGCAAATGGAAGTTTATCAGCCCAACCCTTGTAGGTAGTCACTGTCTTGGACAAGATCTTCTTGATTGTCTTATTGGTGGACTCAACTGTCCCATTATGGTCTATATGGAGAAGATCTGTGATGCTTGATGTTGAGCTTCTCAAATAATTCAGTCATGGCTCCATGAAACTAAACCCCCATTATCGGATACCATATGGTGCAGGACCCTATATTGAGCAAACATATGCTTCTCTATGAAGTTGGCCATTTTCTTGGTGGTGATACTGGTGTAGGATTCGGCTTCTACCCATTTTGAAAAATAATCGACTGTGACTATGATGAATCGGTGTCCATTGGTTAATGATGGCCAAATCTTGCCAATTATGTCTATCCCTCGCTTCAAGAAAGGCCAAGGTATAGATAAATTGTGAAGTTTGGACGGGGTTAAATGATGTATATCCCCATGAATCTGTCATTCATGACATTTCTTGACTTTATCGACATAATCGGCTTTCATTATGGTCCAGAAGTACCCCATTCTCTGAATTTTCCTAGTTAAACCATCCCATTCATATGCAGGCCACAATCCCCTGAGTGTACTTAGGTCATTACCCTTTTTGACACTTCTTCTATTAAACATCTCAACAATAAAACTTCAGCTCTCCTTTTGAAGAGATCTTTATCAACTAGTTTAAACTATGTTGCCAATCTCTTAAGGGACACACGATCTAAACTTGATAACCTTCCGGGACATTCTCCTTCTTTTAGAAATTTCTTAATGTCATCGTACCAACAAGCCTTTTGTTCTTCTATAGTCAAAACTCGGACCTTCTCATAAAATGGGGAACTAGCCATTTCTAATACTAGTGGACGGATAGGTTGAGCCTCTTCTCCGTCCCATATTGAGGCCAAGGTACCCAAAGAGTCGGCCATCTGATTCTCATCCCTGGGTATACATTGGAAGAAGTAGTGACTGAACTATACTGACAAGTCCCAAACTACTTCCACATATGGCCTAAGTGACTTTTCTTTGCTTTCCCACTCCTCTACAACATGCTTTATCACTAGGGCGGAATCTCCCATCACCCTTGCTTCCTTCGCTCCTACTTTTAATATAGCATCAAGACCGAAGAGAAAGGCTTCATATTCAGGTCCATTATTGGTGATTGAGAATTACAATCATTTGCTCAGTAGGATCACCTCACCTTGAGGTATGATGATGATTACCCCAAAATCAGCACCCTTTTGATTCGTAGCCCCTTCAAAACACATGATCCATTTGGCCTTCTCTATCTCCACTACTGCTAACTACTTGTTTGGAAAATGTAGGTTTTTGATGTAATCTGACTCTACAGGTTGGCTAGCTAAAAATTCAGGCACTACTCTCCCTATGATGACCTTCTTTGTGACATACTCGATATCAAATTCGGATAGCAAGAGGAGCCAGCGAGGAAGCTTACATGCCAATGTGGGGGACTGACAAAGATACTTCATTGGATCTACCTTTGCAGCCGCTTGAATCCTATAGGATTGGAAGTAATGTCTCAACTTCTTGGTTCACCATACCATCGTAGTACATGTCTTCTCCACTACTGTGTATTTTATTTCATATTCTAGCAACTTCTTACTCAAATAGTATACGGCATGCTCGCTCTTGTTCTTTGACCAGCATTGCACCTACAGACGATTCTTCTATGGCCAAATAGAGGATTAATTGTTTGCTAGGAATCGGAGGTTTCAAGACTAGAGGATTCATAAGGTAAGCTTTTACCTTATCAAAGGCTATCTGGCATTGCTCGTTCCACTCTATCGGTTGCTTCCTTCTCAACAACTTGAAGATTGGTTCACAAACTATTGTTAACTTGGCAATAAAATGGCTCACGTACTAAAGCGATCCAAAAAATGACGTGACTTCCTTTTCTGTTTGGGTGACTTATTCATTGTGGAAATTTCCTATACTCGAGTGAACCTGTGCAACAAAAAATTATCCATATTAGTAACTGGTCTAAAATTATTTCCTTTGATTCTTAATTGACTTTGTGTAAACAAAAAATTTTGCCCCTTCAATCAAGGATCAAGGTGAGCTACGGTGATGGCGTGCGGAAGCGAAAAAAGAACACGTTTCTATTCTAATATTGTGAAAAACCAAATTGGAAAAGAAAATTGATGAATTTAAGATAGATGAATGTTTTTGGATCACATACAAAACCCGATGAGTATTTTTGGGACCGTATGGGTTGAGCAGAACCCGTACGGGCCCGAGTCGGGCTGTTTTAAAAATGAATAGACTTCTCTTTCGCCCGCTTCATATCAAACTCTTCCAAAACCAAATTCTGGCAAACTCTTCCCCCAAACTTGATCAAGAATGAACTAGAAGGTTCCTCAAGTTGGCCGTTTCTCCTTGAAATGCGATGATTTGCCTTGGATATGCAATTTGGAGTTCCAGGAATGCCCAATTTTAGTTGGTATGCTTTCCATGAGGAGGACTCTTTTTTGGATCTTACCCCAGCTTCTGATGTGCCTCTGGTTCCCTCTCACATGACTCATGCCTTAAAACTCCAAGAAATTTGGCAAAGGGGGCTGTTCGCAGGGGACTCATATGGGTGAAGTGGGAACCGTACATGTCCCAATTTTTGTAGGGGTGCAATTTAGGGGCCCGTATGGGTGGGGTAGGACCCGTACGAGGTCCCGTCTCCTGGGATAGAATGTCCATGACTTCAATTTTTCTAGTTTTCTTCTAATTTTTTACTGCTCCACTATATTTTAACCCCTTTAAACTGTGTTTTCATCCTTATAGTTCTAGTACAAGACTCTGGGAGCCCGGAGCTTCTGTAGAAAGTGGTATAAGGAGATCCATGCTGCAGGGGATATCGAGATGTTGGCCCGCATAGACTCGTTTGGGTTTAGTGACATCATCAGGGCCACTCCTCATGCTTTGAAGACATTGGCCCCAGGTGCTATCTCAGCTTTGGAAGAGAGGTGGTCTAGACAACCCATACTTTCCATTTGCCGATCGGAGAGGTGACAATGACTCCCTCTAACATGTGTGTGCTGACTGGATTGGACTGGAGAGGGGATATCATCCACTCTGATGTTTATGCCGACCGCTGGCATTCTCAGGCCGAGGTGCAGGCCTATGTGGAGAGATTGCTCAAGCTTTATCCTGGAGGGATGAATAAGCTCAAGTATGCTCGGTCCTTCATAATGGCCTTCCTCACTATGGTTTTCTTCCCTGTATATTCAAACTGCCTCAATTATGGGTTGTTATCTGCTATTGAGGATCTTGCTGCTGTGCTAGGAAGGAACTGTGCCTGGCCATCTTAGCACAGTTATACAAGGCCAGTAGTTCGAGCTTAAGATCTGTCATTTGATCCTTCTGGTAACCCTTTAAACTTTATGCTTTATGCTATAGCCTATTGTTTGAACTACTTTACAACTGACTTTGATACTTCTTGCAGATTTGGGCCTTTGAGCATCAGTTTGTCGGTCATTCAAGGAAGCAACCTGTACACGAGCTCGAGGAGTCAGTCCACACTATCCGCTTTGCTCCTCCTAAGACATCCCACGAAGGCTTCTTACATCTAACGCTTAATCCATATCTATGTTGTATTTCTGAATTATCTTTCAAGGTGGTTTGGTTAATTCTTTTAGGTATCTATAGCTGAGGCCGAGAGGATTGCTCAGAGATTCTTCTTAGTCTAAGATTTGATGATGGCTTAGGACGCTCTTGTCGTGATAACTTTCATTTTCTTGTAAAAATTAAACAAACTATGCATGCATGTTATGACATTTACATATGTGTACTGATCCCCTAATTTTCATCCAAACCCTGCTAGCTATGGAGCAAGACAAGTCTGCTCGAGATTTGGAGGCTACCAAGGATTGGGTTGGCTTCATAGAGGAACAACTATGTGCAACCATTTAGATAAGATTTTGGTGCTGGAGGCATTTCTGGAGAGAGCTAGGAGAGAGATAGCTCAACCTAGGGCAGAGGTAGATGTGCTGTGGGTGCAGTTGACCCGCATGACCTAGGGTAGGTGAACACCAGAGCTATTCGATTCTTCTTCTAAGGATGACCGATCTACAAATCAGGTGGCTCTAGTCGTGGCCTAGAGGAGTGGAGTTGAGCAGGAGATGGAGTTGGGGCTGGCCTAGAGGCCCCAAACTGAAATGTTGGTGGTATGAACCCTTGGCCAGGCTAAATGAACTGACTGACGGCTGATGGAACTATCATACCTATTGACTGAAGAGGCTAACTGACCAAACCAAATGGACCAACTGAAGCCAACTTACAAAACTGAGTAGAAGATTCCCCATAAACTTGAAGAGATGGCAATTGAGATCTAGTAAATGGATTATGAGCAACCCTTGATGGAGGAAGGTGCTCACTGACCACTGCATGAACTACTGGAGCCCTAATGACTCTATACTAATAGGCATTATCCATCCTATCCTCGGCCAAGATTTCCCTAATGGAAGCTAGCATCTTATCATTCACCCGATCGAGGAACTGGTCACTTCCCAGATACTGTGAGATGGGATTTGCAATCTCCGGCCTAATATCAAACCTTGACGCATTTGCCTCCTCACCGAGACCAACATCTTCAACCTTAACATCTATTTGGCCATCAAGAGTCAAAATGTGAGACATTTCTTCAAACTGGTGGTTAGCTTCAGGATCGAAAGGACCAGATTGACTACTTGAAAAATTGCCCGGAGAAGGAGGTAGAGGTATATTCTTAACTGAATCGGAGGTGATAAAGGTAGGATCTGAACTCGAACCAAATGGACTTGAGGTCATTATCAAGATTTGACTCTTGCTGGGGTAGCAACTAAAAGATCAGTACATGCATGGAATGGGGTATGCAAGCTAAACTTACAACAATGTATGGTGAGGTTAATTACAAGGGAATATACAACATAACACATGCAAAGTGTGTCCTCCAACCCTATTCTTCCCGTCAATTCTGAAGGTATTTTCCTTTGACTACCATAAGGATAACAAAGGGCGACCTAGTCTAATCCCACTGAAAAAAGGTACCTAGAGGGTAAAAATCTATGGATTTTGATAAGAATGGCGTAGGGATGTAACAAAAGTTGATGTAGTAGGTTCCCATCGTATCATGCCTCTTTTGGAGGGAGATGACAATGAGTGCTCCACCCACTAGGATGTCCCCAATTTCTACCAAGCATGGGTCATAACTTCGTAAGTTTTACAGAAAAAGAGGACACCCTAACCTAGCGCTAGAAGAATAGTGCATTTAATTCTAGAGAGAAGGAGGTGAGAAGAAAGAGTGTAATAATTTTCCCAAATGATGAAAAAGAGAGCAGGTTGAATTAAGTAAATGATTTTTAGTGCTCATCTTAATCTTTTAAGCTTTTAAAACAAGCCAAAATTTTGTGAGTTAAAAGATTAATTCCCCAGCAGAGTTGCCACTGTAACCTTCCATGGTTGAAGATATGTGGATCTCCCTTAGCGCCTTATGGCGGGGTCCACTGGGGGTTGGTTGAATTAGGCATGATGGAACCATTTAGTTTAAGTTTGCACATTTTAACCAATTTTGATGAATAAAAGAATCAAGACCCAAATCTCCATACAAATGATAGAGTCGCCACCCAAGTTGTCTACTTGGGAAAGAGTTTTGGTATGGTTCCCATTGGGCGGGAGACTCATACCTTTTGGATCAGAGATTCGGGTATCAGATGAGTCACTTATTTCTCGTTTAGTTAATTCAAAATTACATTCACCGCGTAAAACCGTTTTCTTTTCATCATTTGGGGAATTATTACGAAAATCCTATTTTTCTACACTCTTTCACACTCGATTCATGCATTCAACAATTTACAATAAAGCACAAATAATAAAGGGGGAATAAAATTACAACTGGGGGAAAACAGGGGAATTGCAAGGGAACCTATACAGTTGTTCTAGGTTATAAAACAAAAATAAATAAATTCACCCACATCCACAAATATTAGCACAATTACGGCGTATCATAAGTGAGCATTGTGTTAAGAAAAATGTTATTATGTTAGCATGGCGGTTTCGCGATCGATACCTCCCATGCAGCTTCTAGGGTCGAGGGAAAATAACGGGTCTTTAACGTATTTTGTTATGAAAACACATTTTAACTTTTCATGGGTTGATTTACCGGATCATTAGTGAAAATGATCGCATGAAAAATGGTGGTGTTAGGTTTCTTTTACAGATGAAAAAGGGAACTTTAGGTTCTGCCTGGGGGCCAATACCTGTACGGGTGTGGGGGGACCCCTAAGGACCTTAGGGGTCCTGTCTGGTCTTGGAAAGAATCTCAGTTTGATTTATAACAAATATTTTACAGAGGATTGAGCAGAAATAAAAATACAATAATAAGAAGTGAGTTTCTTTGAAACTTGGGAGCATACCTTTACACTGTGAATCCACTTTGAAGCGTTACCTATGCCAAAAGAGAGTAGAGGATGAAATGATGATTTTATGACTATTTAGGTGAGTATTTGTGTGGACAAAATCTCCCCCAAATCCTAATAAATGAAGCTAAAATGAATAAAATATGGACAAAACCTCAAGGAATGGATTTTCTTACTATTTTATACCTTCTATACCTCAATTATACCCTTACTATACCTATAAAAGCTACTGGAATTTTAATGTGAATTGTTTGATATGATTTTTATCTTTGCTCTTTTTCAAATGAGGGAAAAAGCCTCCATTTATAGGGAGGAATCAAGTCTGAACACAATAAATTGCATTCATGACTGATTGCCTCCGAAAATGGTATGAATCACCTACAATACTGCATGTTTGGGCAAGTATGGGACCCGTATGGGTCTAGGTGGGACCTATAAGGGTCCCTCCCAAGCTGGTGAGGGGTTTTGATCTATCCGGGTCAACCAATGGATTTGTACCACCAGGTGTGACCCATACGGGTCCCTAAGGGCACACTAGGTCTCCGAACTTGGCTAAACTCATACCTATTGTAGTAGGAACACCCCTAATGGATAACACCTATAAAGAATAGCATTGTCTAGCTCCCATCATCATTTTGTGAGTAGGACCATTAAAATCAAGTGCTCACAGAGGCATTGTAGTTCTTTGCAGGAGTCTATATGAGTGTGTATCAAAGGACTGTATAGAACTAATAAAGCAAGTTTTTCTATCACTAGAAGCATCTACAGAAGAGATCCATCACTTTATTGAGCCCTTTTCTCAACCCCTAGAAATGATTCAAGCAAATGATCAAGCTTGGAAGGAAAGACACACCACTGGTCTAACCTATAGAAAGTCATGGGCTCATCATATGCCCCAACTGCCTAATCCTATGGATTTAGACCCCCCCCCCTTTTGATGCTAACAAAAAGGGGGAGAACAAGGATGAAGAAGATGATGATGAAAACCTATCACTTCTCGAGATTCTAAGTGATCCAAAGAATCCGAAACTGTAGTTATAGCTTGTTGTAATTCATTTGTAACTAGTTGTATCTACTTTTATGCTTTAAAATTTTTGTTATATCCTTTATTGTAATTTTAATTTGAGTTTTATAGAAGTTCACACATTATTAACACTTGAAGAAATATAGTGAAAAAGTTATATCTGATTCTGGGTACAATGATTAATTATACATATGAAATATTCCTTAATCAGGATCAACATGAGTTATGGGGGAGCTAACCTTTATCTTGCATATTTTTTTATCATCAAAATGAGGGAGATTTTTGAACCTAGCTCAAAAGAGGGATTCTCACAAGCTAAGGTTTGAAGTTCAGAAGCCAAGTTTTGAAGATCACCAAAAAACAAAAACTATGCACTCGAAAGACATACACGCTCAAAAGATAAAAATCTCAAAAGTAAGACAAACCTGGAAGATGACTAAAGCAAATCTCTAAAGACAAGTCTAAAGAGATCTCAGATGACAATCCAGGAGTACAAGAGAAGGAAAGTATCTTCTATAGTCAAGCTCAAATCTCTATACAATAACTCACGTGAAGATAAATACTAAAAATAGGTCTCTACTTTTTATGGTCCAAAAAGATAGGTGATCAGCCTAACATAAAAAGGTTTAGAGGATTCTCAAAAAGTGAGTTGACAATAAGAAAATAAGGACTACTTTTGGCGACCTCACAATTGACACAAGCAAAGTTGTATAAGACTAAAAGGTGCAAAAGTCTGAGAACTTGCAGAAGTTGGTAGATTTTGTTGGGTAATTTTTGAAAATAACTTGGATAATCTCTGAAGTCATGATAACACTTTCAGATTGAAATGAATTTTGTGGTTCTCCCAAAATTTTCAATCCGATAAAATCAGAGCAAAAATCAAGAACTTTAGAATGAAATTTTGTTGTGAAGAATGTGAACCAGATTGCAGAAAACATTTCTAGTGCCTGGTTTTTATATGCCTGAAATGAGCAATTGTAACGCTTTAAAAAAAGTTGTGAGCAGTCGCATCCATTCGAGCAGTCGCAATAGTTCATAGCAAAAGCATTCATGTCCATTGGAGCAGTCGCAACTATTTAAAAAAGAAGCTTTGCAAAAAATAGTGTCTATTTGAGCAGTCATAATAATTCAAAATATAAGCATTGCTAAAGGTTATGCCCACTCCAGCAGTACGATGATTCTAAACAGAAGCATCGCAAAAGCTAGTTCCCATACCCTTATAAGCTAGGTATCATGATAGAGCTCAAACAAGCGTGTGCTTCGTACTCTCTCGAACTGTTCGATGAAATTTTATAATCGCATTGGTTAACTAGTTGATCCAATTACACTATAATACCAACAGTCCTTCCCTATTTTAGTGTAATCCTTGATTAACTAAATAAAATCACAACAAATAACAAATTTATGCATAAATGAAATATCGTGACAATTGAATTTCATCTTAGTATATTACACATTCCAAATATTCGTATAACTAAAGGTGTCACTAGGGATTTAACCTTTGTTATCTATCTTGAATACATGAAGATGATATACAAGCAAGTTAACATTCTAACATGTTCTTACTTGACACTATCTTTCACTATCCTTGTGTCCTTATCCTTCACAAGCATATCAAAGTCAAGTCTAAAAACTCCTTGAAGCGGCTAAACTTCATGCTCATATAGGTAGCTCTTTCACTTGCATATGCAATTTTTCAAAAAAGCTATTAAGAAGTTAAACTTCAACCTCTTTTATCTTGCAGGACTAAACACACACCTTAGGATATTCTAATCAGTGTATCCCAATCTCTAGGTGTTAAGCTTTCCTCGTTAAATTTAGCATCTAATGTTATATTAGATGGGAATTGGTATCTCAACATAAGAGATTTTAGATGGACTATAAACGCATTCCCATAGTCGACTTATGCACAAGATATCATCTTATCCCTTTGGTTAAATGATTGGCTAAATTACGCTCAGTTTTTATAAACTCTAATGATATTATTCCACGCATGATGCGCTCCTAAATCATGTTATATCTCACACCAAAATGTCTAGACTTGCCTTTGTACACTTATAAGCATTGCCCAAGGTAGTTTCACTATCATTCTTTGATTTCCAAGAGATAAAACATCTCCTAAGAAGGAATACTCATCCACTTGTGGAAGAACTATCTTCTTCACTAGAAATATAACATGCATCCAAATAACCTTCAATAACCAACGGAAACCATTGGAGTGCTAACTGGAGAACAATCCTTGAAGTTAAATTTATTCAATATCTTTTCAATATAATGTGATTGAGAAATTTAAATAAAATTGTTTTTCCACTTGATTCTTACACCAAGAATCACTTCAGCCTCCCCCTAATCGTTCATCTCACAACTAGATTACAAAATTTCTTTGTTTTATCAACCTGACTTTGGTCAGTACGAAAAATCAACATGTCATCCACATATAAAAAGATTATAACTCCTTTACTAGAAGTATCTACCTTGTTATATACACATTTGTCTGCTTGGTTTATAACAAAACCACAAGACAAAACCACATCATCAAACTTTTGATGTTATGTCTAGCATACCACAATTCTGATTTATTCAAATTGTCGCTAGTACTAGTAAAAACTATGAAAAAAGATAAATTACCAAAAGAAACATAAATATACAACATAAACATATAATTACATAAATAACCAAACCCTACAAAAGAACCATGTTTAGAGAGGATATACTTGCCACTTCATACACTTGTTTGTATCCATAATTATTCAAAACAACACCAAAAAAAGATTCTTCCGAATCCCAGGAACATACAACACATTATTTGTTCCATGACTAGTCTAGAATCAACCATTTTACAGTTAATAAAATTACTAACCAGAAACTTCTTACTCAAAGCATCTTCTACCATGTACTTTGATTCTAGAGTATCTCGCAATTCTTTTACAGACTCAATATTTTGGTAAATATCAAAAAGGGAATTAGACATATCACTCAAGATGTGACCGCGACAGATGTAGTCATCGTTCTCCCATTTGTAGCATTTCCTAGTCTGCTCTACTATTTCATTTTTCAACAACTTCTGGCATTGGGGTACTCTGAACATACACAACCATCAATGTAGTCAACAAAAAATGCATCTTCTTTTGCCATCTGCGAAAATCCTGACCCTCGAACTTCTCTAGTTTCACGAATTTGCTTATCATTTCCTTTGTAGATTCTCCGTTTGTCATTTTCAAAAAAATAGTTTCAATCTTTAAAACTTATGGACCATGAAAAATGTGGGTTCAGAAACAAAATTAGTTTCAATCTTTGTTGGGGAATTTCTGAAAATAGCGTATACAATCTCTGAAGTCGTGATAACACTTTCAAATTGAAACTAATTTGGTGGTTGTCCTGAATTTTTCAGTCGGATAAAATCAGAGAAAAAAATAGGAACTTTAGAATAAATTTTTGCTATGAAGAATGTGAACTAGATTGTAGAAAATGTTGGCAATGCCTAGTTTTTGTAAGCCTGAAATGAGCATTTACAACCCTTAAAAGAAAAAGGGTCCTTACGATAAGTCGTGTCCATTTAAGTAGTAGCAACGGTTCAAAGTAGAAGCATTGTAAGAAGTCGTGTCCATTCGTGCAGTCGCAACTGTTCAAAAACATAAGCATTGCAAAAATTGTGTTTATTTGAGCAGTCGCAACAGTTTTAAATAGAAGTGTTGCTAGAGGTTGTGTCCACTCCAATAGCGCGACTGTTCTAAATAGATTGCAAAAGGTAGCTCCCGAACCCTCGTAAGCTAGGTATCGTGATAGAGCTCGAACAAGCATGCACTCCGTACTCTCCCAAATTATTTGATGAAATATTACGGTTTCATTGGTCAACTAGTTGATCCAATTACACTAAAATACTAACAATTGACTCCCACCAATGAGTCTAATGGAAAAGAAGATGTATCTAATGGAAGATCCAATGGCTCACATGGAAAAGAGCTATAGTGAGACAATTAAGATTGGGACTCTGAAGCTGAGTCACAATAGGAGAATTTTGAAGAATGGCTATATAAAGGCCCCTACTATCAAGAAGAAGATTATCCAAGTTTTCATTCAAAAATTTAAATCACTCATAATATGCAGAATCTCAAACAAGCAAACAATAAGTTGTCAAATTAATATGACATGAAACTTAAAGCTTGGAATAACTTATACTTCCAATTTGTTGTAAAGTGATTCTTGAAAAAACAAAGTACAAGATCACTAAAATTGTTTCATCCACTCGTAATCAAAAGATAAGATAAGGTGCTTATTGAGGTCTTCTAAACCTAGATAGAGCTTGGAGATAAGTTGGGATCTAGAAGAATTCAAGAGGAGGGGTACTCTTAGATCGAGGAATTAGACACAAAAGAGGAGGGTACTCTTGGCTGTAAGAATTCCTAATTGTGAAGGTTTCTCCACCTCATGAGGAGATGATAAATAATGGATTAAAGCTCAAAAGCGAACGCTCTAGGGACTGAATGGAGGTAGGGTCCGAACCAGTATAAATCGTTGTGTTTTATTTCCTCTTAACACTCTAACTCCTTGTTTACTTGTGTTTATATTCTCTTAAGCTTAATTTTGTACCACTACTTTAGCTATAAACATTTGAGAAAGGGAGTCAATCACCCCCCCTTTCGGCTCTAGATTACCCCAAGGGGACCAACACATTTATTGTTTTTTCCATTTACTTGCTATATATATAGCTTTGTTTCAAGAAAATGAGATACAAATGAAATTTACAATTTGTGCTCATCTAACTATCAATCGGCCTTTGTTTATCATGTGTCTAGTTCTTCTCAAGTTCCATCTCGGTGGTATTCTATACTCGATTGAGTTTGAAAAGCATCTGTTGTTGTATATTGGGAGACAGTTGCCCATATACGGGCAAAATCTGTCTTAAGAAAACTGATTCAGGCCTCAATTGATGGCGTGCGGAAGCGAAAAAGAACACGATTCTGTTCTAATATTATGAGAAACGAAATTGGAAAAGAAAGTTGATGAATTTGAGATAGATGAATGTTTTTGGATCACATATAAAACCCGTTGAGTGTTTTTGGAAACAATCAAAAGCCTTTAGTGTTTGGAAACTAATAAAACCCAATTAGTTTTTAGAAACTAACAAAATCCAAATGTGTTATAACACAAATATTTTCACTAAACTTATAATCTGATATATTTTTTTATTACAACTTTTCTTCCTTTACATAATGACTTAGGAAGAGTCACAAAAGGATAAAATAAAAGATACTTAACTATGAGTTATGAAAGAAACTTAAAGCTAAGAAGAAGCTACAAATGAACACACTAAAAGCTAAATAAAAACTGTCCAATTAAACGATATTAAATAGAAATTAAAAACAACAAATTATTATAGGAATTATAGCATAAAATAACAACTAAAATGCTTCAAATGTTCTTCTCTTGTATTTGTTGTAAAATGAGCTCAAACCATGATTTAACGAAGTATTATTGGGCCTCTAATAGGTCTTGAATTATTCTTGCTTGTAACAACCCAAAAGGCTTTTAAATGACTTTGAATTTACACCTAATTTTCCATAAATCTTCATCTGAAACCATATATTTCTTCAATTTACCAACCTATTTTGCCACCAAAAATAAAGAACATATTATCATGTCCGTCATTATTCTCCCCTTCTTCAAAAAGATTCATCCTCGAATCCTGTAATTTGAGAACATAAGGAGAATCATATATTTCAAAATTACCACAAACAGATTCTTTCTCACTAAATTGTTTCGTCTCAATATCCACATGCCAAAATTCCTTTTCAAATTAAAATTGAAATGTTTCATTTCCAAAAAAGCATTTCACTCTCAAGATCTTCAATCTCTTGAATGGTCATTATTTTACTTGTAGGAGCCAATTGCAAATCATCATTCTCTTGATACTTTGAGCCTTCCACAAGCTCCTCTAGTAAAATTTTAATGGAGCACATAGATTGGACATTTTTCGATTCATTTTCACAGCTTAAGGAATTTGAAATGGAGGTTGCAAATTTTGGTTCATTTAAGGAAGAAATTGGCAAAGTGGAAGATGTAGTGTGATTTGGAAGAAAAGAAATTTTTTGAGGCCAAAGCTTTAAATTATCGTTGCTTCCAAACCTTTTATGTAATTGTGTTTCCAAATATTCATGCTTTGTCTTAACCGCATCTAATTCTGATCTTAAATTTTGAAATGCAGTATAAAGATCTTGATTCAAAAACATGATTTTTGGCTTCTTTTCTTCATGGGTGACACAAAAATGACATTTAGAAAAGAAAATTAGGATCACAAATCCTTAGCTCGAATACCAAATGATGGAGGGCAGAATCGAAAAAAAACACATTTTTGTTCTAATATTGTGAGAAATGAAATTGGAAAAGAAAATTTATCAATTTGAGATAGATGAATGTTTTTGGATCACATACAAAACCCGTTGAGTGTTTTTGGAAATAATCAAAACCCTTTAGTTTTTGGAAACTAATAAAACCCAATTAGTTTTTGGAAACTAATAAAACCCAAATGTATTATAACACAAATATTTTTACTAAACTTATAATTCGATATACCTTATTATAGATTGTTTCTTCCTTTTTATAAAGAGAAAGGAAGAGTTACAATTAACTGAAGAAACTTAAATCTAAAAAGAGTTAGAAAAATAATTAAGGCACTTAAAAACTAAGGGTTACAAAAGACAATTAAAAGCTAGTAAAACTAATGCCTACATAATGTCGTATTTTATGACTTGTTATTAAAACTCTAATAAAGCAAAATAAAGACAAATAAAATATTTTCTAACCTATTATTATTAGCAAAAATGTACCTAAAATATCAATTAGCAAAAATATTTGCTAAACAAAAAGTGTCATAAGTAAATGAGTTTATTTGGGCATTTAGATTTATATTTTGTGGCAGCTTCAAACTAACAAATCAAGTTAATTTTACACTAAATGAGCCACAAATCCGCATTTGAACCCATAAAGATGTTCCTTCGACTGACCAATCTAAATTGCCACCAAAAATTAAAAAACATAATATCATGCCCGTTGTAATAGGGGTTTTGCACCTAATTTAACTGAAATAAGGAGTTTAAAAGAAGCGAGGTTGGCCCTAATTTGGATACCCCTGTTGTTGGGAAGGACCTGTTCTACTTAAAAATACCTTTTCCATTCAGAGTTGGGACCCGTACGGGTGGGTTGATGATTTAGCAAAATCCGTACGGGTGCCAAGGACCCGTATGGGTGAAGTCGAGATAGTTTTAAAAGCCGAAGAGTCCCTCCATTCCTTTTTTTCACAGAACTTCCAATTTCCCTCAACCTTTGGCTAATTTCTACCAAACTCATCCAAAAATGTACAAGAAAATTCTCGACCTTAAACGCGAGGAATTGCCCTAAATTGGTGAATCGGAGCTCTAGTGATCCCCGGTTTCACTTGGATATGCATTTTGCAAGACAGACTGCTTCCTCGGTTATTCCCCCTCCTCAAAAGTTCCAGTGGTCCCTTCTCCCACTTCTCATCCCTCCAAACTCCAAGTACGTGGATTCTAATTTTCCAATTTTGATTTTTCACTATTTTGGAATCTCTTTGATGCGATATAGATTTAGGGTGTTTTAGGGGTTGAAATAGAGCCTAATGCATGTAACTTTAGCCTAGGGATCTTTTGGAACTGGAGAGATCAGGATTTGGTTGAGTTTGGATGAATTTGGCTTGTTTGGGAATTTTTACCATTGAGGAACTGTTTATAGGGACCCGCACGGGTGGGGAAGACCCGTATAGGTGCCTTTTTTACACGGGTGCCAAAGAAGCACCCATACGGGTCTAGGGCACTCATACGGGTACTGATTCCCAGGACAGAATGTCCAGAACCCCTATTTTATGATTCTTTTCCAACTTATGACTTGCTCACTACATTTCTAAACGTGTGATGTTACTATTTTGCTCTTGTAGTTTCCCTTCAAGACCATCGGGGCTTTGAGTTTCTATTGAAAATAGTACGAGGAGATCTGTACTGCTAGAGATACGGAGTTATTAACTTGGATTGATGCCTTGGGATTTTCTGGCAATGTTCGGGGCCATCCCTTTGGGGCTGAGGACCCTTGCACCTGCTGCCATTTCTGCTCTAGTCGAGTGATGGTCAAAGACTACCCATACATTCCATTTTGCAATTGGGGAGGTCACCCTTACTCCCTCATATGTGTGTGCACTTATAACATTTCAACATTTATATTAACCGTTAGCATTCACGAGCCGAGGAGAAGGAATACATGGAGCGACTTCTTGGGCTTCATCCTAGCGAGAAGGACAAGCTCAAGTATGAGGAGCTTCACACATACAAGAGGGCGCAACCAAGCCCGATTGGTTAGGATAGGAGGGACTAGTATGCTAGGTCCTTTCTCTTGGTCCTTTCGTAGACTGTCTTCTTCCTGTCCTATTCGAGCATCATCAGTTATGGGCTGCTCTCTACTTTTGAGGATCTTACTAGCATGCCTTGTAAGAACTAGTGTCGGGCTATCTTAGCTCATCTATAATATGGCCTGGACGTTGTCATTCGAGGTGTATAGTCTAAGAAAAAGATCAATCACTTGCTCCTTCTAGTGAGTCCTGGACTTCCCTTTGTGTTTTCACTTTGATTTTAACTATCTGGCCACTGACTTTGATTTCTTTTTGTAGATGTGAGCATTTGAGCATCACTTCATCCCACAGTCGGGCTTATCTAGATAGCCTGAGATGCCTCATATTATTGCGAGGTGGATGGGACCCTGGAAGTAGAAGGCCGGGATTATAGCTAAGTATCGGGAGTACATTCTCTAGTTGCACTATAATCGGGTAAACTTCTAAACCTAACCCTGTATTTTTAATCCAACAAACTATAAGTGGCCAACTATATTTACAAAGCATAGGGTTCTTATAGTGCATTTAGGTATATGTAGGTTACTCGTGATCCATTGGCTCGGTTGGTCATCCATGATAAGATTGAGGAGATGAGACGGGGTATGGATGACCATCGGTTCGTACTGGAGTCATCACTTTCTCTCGAGTGGTACTTTGGCGAGCGAGTTCATGACTAGCGTACTAGATTGGTAGTAGAGAGGCCCATCCCTCCACCTGTACCAGAGGGGGTATTCTGGCCACATCTGATGCTTGGGATAGACCAGGGGCTGTATCTTCTAGGTGAGAGGGCCTGCATGTTATCGATCGATGACTCATATCCAGACTTCATTCGCACTTAACTTCTGCAGCTGTGCCCGAGGATCCATCTAGAAGACACACCCCTTGAGTTCCACTATAGGGATGATGATTATGGCAACGATGATGATGAGGATGGAGCTGGAGGTGACCGTGGGGGTTCATTTTGTGATTCGTAGGACCGAGGACATTTTTAGGCGAGCAGCTTCTTCCACTCAGGTAAACTTCCTAACTTTTTAAATATATACATGCTTTTACTTTTGTTTTCATGAACTAAGGACCTGACAATCTGTGAATTATGATGTAGTCTTCCAACCCCAAGCGAAAGAAGACCGCTATTGCTACTACCCCTACTAAGCCAGCTGATCTAGAGCTGCCCTTGAAGCGAGCTAGGGCCACCAAGGACTTCAAAGACAGAGTCCTCTAGATCAATTTAGACTCCTCCTTTAGCTAGGTCCTCAATCATTCAGGGAAGCGTACTGTATGCAAGCTCGAGGAGTCAGTCCATACCACCCGCTTTACTCCTCCCATTGCAACCCATGTAAGGCTTCCTACCTTTAACTTCCAACCTATATTTTTATGTAGATCGCCTTTCAAATCAATTTGGTTGGTCTTTTTGGGTATGTGGCTAAGGCGGAGAGGATTGCTCGGGGATTCTTCTCAATCTAAGACCTAATGCTAGCATAGGATGCCCTTGCCACGATAGACTTTATTTTCCTATAAAAATTTAACAAACTATGTATGATGCATGCCGCAATATTTATATATGTGTACCGATCTTCTGATTTTCATGCAGACTGTGCTAGCCATAGAGCGTGATGAGTCTGCCTGAGACTTGGAGACTGCTGAGGATCGGGCTAGCTTAATGGAGGAGTAGCTACGGGTGGCTACCATGGAGCTAGATCGCATCCCACTACTAGAGGCAGACCTAGAGCGGGCTAGGGAGGAGATGGCTCGGGCTAAAGCTGAGACAGATATGCTACAGCCACAATTAGCCCACATAACTGAGGGTAGGTGGACACTTAAGCCATCTGAATCTTCTTCTGAGGATGATTTTTCTGCATATCGGGTGGTGCCAGTGGTGATTCAGGTGACTAAAGCTGAGCAGGAGGTAGAGTAGAAGGTCAAGGTGACTGATGTTGGGGCTGAGGGTGATGTGGTAGGTTCTAGGGTTGGGGTTACTGACTTTCCTACTGCGGATGCTAACAGAGCTGAGGATCATATGATGATTGATATTGCTGACCTATTAGCGGACACTTAGGAGCAGATTTTGGATATGCCCTAGGGTTAGTACCCCACTGCGACTTAGACTAGGATTATCCTGACTTTCTTTTTTGACATTTTCAGCCCTGTATGGCTTACTTTGGTGTAAACATGGATGTTACTTACACAAACATTTTTTTATACATGCTAAAATTTCCTTTTATGAACTGAAACCACTAAATGCCACTACTTCTAGACTCATATTACCCCTAAAAAACTGACATCACAAAACCTTGGCAGTGGCTGGGAATGGCAAAAGCTGATATAACATAACTAAATGAACTCCATGACTAACTAACCAACGAGATTTGTTTAGAACATGCCATGGATAAGCGAGTTAACCTTGAACACTCAAAGTTCCTGATCATGATGAACTGACCCAATTTAGACTGACAAGTATTACCAAGGCTGGTTGATTTGAGATTAGCACTTTAGATGGCGCGTGCTATCATGCGACCACATAGTGGGGGAACTAAGTTCGAGGAATCCCAACTATAAAGCACATAATGTAAATGATTTTTGAAAATAAAATAATAAGTGTAAAACACTGGCATTTTTTAAATTGAGTTCTAATTTTTGCATAGATCGTTCGATGTGAGATGACCTATCGAACATTTTCTTTTCTTTATTTCTTTTTATCCTAATTTTTGCCTAGATTATCCTTAGCGGCTCAATCCAGCAGACTCTTTCTTTCCATTTCTTTTGTCTTAACTTTTGCTGGAGAAATAGCTTCTCCAGCTAGCTACCGGATACAAACAGGACAAGTAGGCTTGTAACTGTCTAGAGCTGGGTTTTTTAGAGATTATGGAGAGAAAGATCTTTTGAAGATTGAGAAGAAGCTTGAACATAATAAACCAATTTCTGGGTGTAGGTTTTGTGGTAGAAATAACCATACAGCTAAAATGTGTAGATTTAAAAATGGTTATTATGATATTAATCCATGGTCGGAAATGGTTATTTACCCGAGAGGACCCAAATATGATTGGGTACCCAACTCACTTGACCTATTTTGTAGGTATGCCTGAAGTCAACTAAAGATCAACAAACTTAGTACATTCATAGTTGATGTTCAAGGCACATGACTAGTGATGAAAGAGCCTTCATCATACTGACCTGGAAGAAGGCAAGAAAGTGAGTTTTGGAGACAATAAAAAAGGACAGATCATTGGTCATGGAACCATTGGATCTGAGTTAAAAATAAAAGATGTCTCCCTAGTTGATGGATTAAAATTCAACCTACTTAGTGTTGCTCAACTGTGCAGCAAAGGAAGATAGGTGATTTTTGAGTCCAATGGTTGCTCAATCATTGATAGTAAGTCCAACCAACCTATTCTTTATGCACCTAGAGTTAATAATGTTTATTGTGTTAACATTAAAAATAAGAAAAAGGATAACATATGCTTGGTGTCAAAGAAGAGGAATCACGGCTATGGCACCGGAGGTTAGGACATGTTAGCATGAACCTCCTATCCAAACTAGCCAAAAAGGAACTAGTTGAGGTTTTGCCTAAGTTTGCTTTTAATAAGGATAAAAAAATGCACTACATGTCAACTAGGAAAATAGACTAGAAAAAGTTTCCCTTGCATCCCTTACATACCCACCGAAAGAGTTCTTGAATTATTGCATATTGATCTCGTTGGTCCGGTTAAACCAATGACCTTAGGTAGAAGAGAATACACCATAGTTATTATGGATGATTATTCTCAATATACCTGGGTAGCTCTATTGGCTAGCAAAGATGTTGCTTTTGAACATTTCTCTAGAATATTCATTAGAATTGAAGTAGAACAAGGTATAAGTACTGCACGCATCCAGAGTGATATTGGAGGAGAATTTAAAAATAAGCAATTTCCTGAATTCTGTGACTCCAATGGCATTGAGCATAACTTCTCTGCTCCTTATACACCTCAACAAAATGGGGTTGTAGAAAGGAAGAACAGAACCATAGTTGAAATGGCTTGAACAATGCTGAGTGAGAACAGCCTGCCTAAATACTTTTGGGGAGAAGCTGTAAATATTGCATGTTATATCTTAAATGGAGCTCTCTCATTAGAAAGAACATGAACAAAAATCCATATGAAATCTGGAGAGGAAAGAAACCCAAAATTTGGTACTTTAGAGCATTTAGATGCAAATGCTACATCCTAAATTACAGAGAGCAACTAGGAAATTTTGATCCAAAGTTTGATGAAGCTATCTTCCTTAGCTACTCAATACATGGTAAAGACTACAGAGTATTTAACAAGAGAACTAAAACTATGGTTAAGTCAATACATGTAGATTTTGATGAGACTAACCATGCAGGGAAAAGAAATCAAGATCCGGACAACATAGTGTTAGAGGAAGAAAATGGCTCAGAAGCAGAACCAGTGCAGATTTTGGAACTCTCTCAAGTGAAGAAATACAAAGAAAAAGATGAAGGACTCAATTTCAATGATGATCTGCCACCAGATCATCTCCATAATGCTAAAATTAACTTCAATGATGAACAAGGAACAAATGAAGGAATTGAAGCTGATGGGGAACAAGTTCCACTACAACATGAAGATCTGCCAAGAGAAACCAGAACTCACAAGAATGATCCATTAGAAGCCATTTTGAACAATATTCAGAATCTAGTCAAAACTAGAGGACAACTCAAGAGAGTTATGAGCCATGCTGCAGTTGTCTCACTCATTGAACCAAAGAAATTCCAAGATGCAGAAGGAGATGAAAGTTGGATGATGGCCATGCAAGAATAACTAGATCAGTTTATAAGAAATGATGTTTAGGATCTAATACCACTTCTAGAAGGAAAGTCAGTCATTGGCACGAAGTTGGTATTCCAGAATAAACTAGATAATTCCGGAGAATTGGTAAGGAATAAAGCAAGGTTGGTTGCTCAAGGATACAACCAATAAGAAGGGATAGACTTTGAAGAAACCTTTGCTCCAATAGCAAGACTGGAAGTAATTAGGATCCTATGTGGTTTTGCAACCTACATAGGTTTCACATTATTCCAAATGGATGTCAAGAGTACTTTCTTAAATTGGGTCATTCAAGAAGAAGTATATGTTGAGTGGCCACCAGGATTTGAAGACTTAAAACATTTGGAGCATGTCTACAAGCTAAAGAAGGCTCTCTATGGATTGAAGCAAGCTCTAAGAGTTTGGTCTTAGTAAGAGAGGCTTACATCATTTCTCATATCTAAGGTATATATCAGAGGAGAGGTAGATACACTCTTCATCAAGAAGAAAAAGGATGATGTCATTCTTGTGCAAATCTAAGTTGATGATGTCATCTTTAGAGCAACTAATGAGAGGATATGTGAAAATTCAGTACTCAAATGAAGAAAGAATTTGAGATGTCAATGATAGGAGAACCGAACTTCTTCCTTGGTCTTCAAATCAATCAGAGTCTGGATGGGATTTTCATAAATCAATCCAAATACACTAAGGAGATCCTAAAGAAGTCTGAAATGGACAAGAGTAAGCCAATATCAACTCCCATGGGAGCATATATAGTTCTTTCAAAGGATTGTGATGGAGAAGAGGTAGACCAGAAAATATATAGAGGAATGATTGGATCACTCCTATATCTAACTGCCAGCAGACCAGACATACACTATGCAGTGTGCTACTGTGCAAGATATCAAGCCAATCCCAAAGAATCACATATGAAAGCTGTTAAGAGAATACTCAGATATCTGCTAGGAATAACTAAAGTTGGCTTATGGTATCCAAGTAATGGCAATATTACATTGCAAGGTTACACTAATCCAGACTATGGCAAAGATATGCTTGAAAGAAAAAGCACATCCAAAGGCTGTCATTTTCTTAGAAATTGCTTAGTGTCATGGTACAGCAAGAAGCAAACATCATTGGGATTATCTACTATAGAAGTAGAATACATGGCTGTCAGAAGTTGTGTTGCTCAACTCCTTTGGATCAAACTTTAGTTGGAATATTATGGAGTACGTACAGCAGATGAGATGTATGACAACAAGAGTGCAATTGATATTTCAAAGAATCGAGTGCTATATAGCAAGATGAAGCATGTCAACATCAGACACCATTTAATCAGGGATCATGTAATGACTAAAGATGTGGTTCTTGTCTACATTCTAACAAATGAGCAAAGAGAAGATAACTTCACTAAACCACTAAGTAAAGATCAATTCAACAAGCTGCGAGAGGCAATTGGAATGCCAAATCCAATCTAAGAAGTAGAGAAAATATGGAAGAAAAGAAAATTGCACTAATTCAGGTTCCGGAAGAGAAAAATGACTGCTCAGCAGACAAAAATGACAAATAGCAGTAAAAGCACTGAAAAGTAACTATACACTTTTTGAATTTCAAACTTTGATCGAACAGTCTATGTGCAGCAAAACATAATAGTTACAAATGGAGTAAAACTCTTCCCATCCTTCGGTTTTCATGCCATTAACTCCTCTCTCCAAAGTTAACGAACACTCATCAATCTAGTTAAAACTAACTGCTTCCAGATTACCAAAATACCCTCACCTCCTTCACTTTATAAAAACCCCCCAAAACCAATGCCTTCTTCACGCGAGCAACTCACTACTGTTACCCTGTAAAAATTCTGACAAAAACCCTAATTTCTTTGACATACTCTGAAATGGCGAGAACCAAGTCACAAGTTGTAGCCCTTCCAAGGAATCAACAACTGGAATCATCATTTAAAGATAAAGATTTCATTGAAGTAAAGTTTAACCATATGGATACCATCTTCCCTTCTGATTATCTAGGAGCTGAGTACATTTTTAAAACCGAGCCCTATGCCAGATTACTGACAAAGGATCAAGATTTAGAAGTCTTTCTTCGGATGAAGAATCCCACCTATCCTCTATTGGTCAAATAATCCTTAACAATCTGAGGGTTCACAACTATACTGATGCTCTCCGGACTGCAGTCCAAGGCAAGGTGATTAGAGTAACCCCATAGTTCTTTGTTCATCATTTTAATATGAAAAATAGTAGGGTGGTGATGAGTAATAATGGAGATGAACTGAAGGTGAAGTATGAGCCAAATATATGGCTACCAAAAAGATTTTTTTGTCACAAGTGCTCTACCCACTAACCAAAGGTACCCAGGGCGATGCAATTAATAATGGCTAGGCTAGTCCTGGTAAGGAAGGACTCTATACCTCTTTATTCCAGCACTGTGTGCTTCACCACTGGTTTGAAAGTAGGGTACTCAACACTATTGTGCTTCTCATTCAATACATGAAGCAGCACAAGTACTCCCATAGAGGGCTAATTACAAAAATTCTCACTACAAATGAAGTAGATCTGACTAAAGCAGATTAGGTTGAGGGTAAGGCTATCTATATTGAGAAATTTTAGAAGCTCACTTTCAATGAGACATGGGATGAGGTAAAGGCCCTTGTAGAAGAAAAGGGTCAAGCAGGAAAGAGGTAAGGCAAGAAGAGTTGGAGGAATAGTGGAAAAAGCTCCTGCAGTAAAAAGAGCTAGAACTATCAAACCAAGAGATCAGAAGAAGATAGAATTAGAGCTAGTGGAAGAGGAAGCTTCACAAGTAAATAAGGATTCTTTTACTTTGAGAGAAATCCTTAAACAATCTCCAGTAAAGCCTAAAAGAAGGCTAGTAAAGGTTGCTATCAAGGGAGGGAAGAAAGTTGAGGTTTCAAAGGTAACACTGGAAGAGGAGCCTAAGGTTGATGCTTCCATTAAGGCTAGAAGAAAAAGGGGACCTGCAAAGTCAGTTTAGGAGATAATGGAGGGACTTACTGCTTCAAGTAGAAGTAGTGAAGAAGAAGAGGCCATCCCAAAACCAAAAAAGAAATTGGTCAAGAAAGGACCAACTTTCTCTCAAGCCTTACATGCTAAGAAAACAAAACTACAGTAGGGGTGGTAATTCCTACAAAATAGCCTGAGGATTGGATTACAATAAAGGAACCAGCTCCTAAACATTCAAGAGAGGAAGTGATTGCTAAAGCCCGGAGGGATAAGGGAAAGAAGGTGGAGATCACAGCTATTACTCTACATCTGGATGATCTGGAATATGAGCAAATGATGACCAAACTCATAGAAACAAAACTACCATAGAAGGACCCAGAAGTTCCTCCAAAGAAAATGAACCGGTTGATCCTTCGGTAGTTACTTACCTACCTATTCTCATGCATCAAGCTGATATTGATATAGTAAGAAAGGAATATGGTGAGGAAATAGTTACTGAGCTGATGCTTAAGCCCATCAATGTCGCAGCTCCGGAATCAGTTCCAACTCCAGAAAATGTTGTTGACAACTATAAGGGAGAGGAAGCTATAAATTTGGAAAAGGAAAATGAAGTGCAAAATGCAAAGGTACAACTAATCTTGATATCAATAAACCTGTAGTGCCACCTAATGAACATGCTATAGTTGATGAAAATCAAGGCAACTTAGATACAACTGGATCTCCTGTTATGTCTAAGGTAGATGAGCCAAACAAGGTGCCAACATCAGAATAAGCTCTTTGTCCTGGTGGAGTAGAAGTACCAAAGGAGGGGGACTTGAGATCCAATGAGCATCCTACTATAGCAGACTCAAAGGACGAGGTCACTCTAGTGGTAAAAGAGGAACAGAAGGAAGGAGAACCCAATAAAGCTACTTTAGTTGACTGTGAGCTAAAATCTTCTAATAATCATCAATCTAATAATGATGATGAGAGTACTTGATGACGGACGAAATGTTGTGTTTTATTTATTGGTGCCAAATTAAATTATTATGTCAAAAACGTATTCTCTTTGTTATAAAGCATATTTATGGAAGATTCAATGCAAAATGAAAATCATTTGGTATTATTAAGCTTCTAGGGTGCTATCAAACATCTATGGGTGCTACAAAATAATGTGATTAAAGACTGATTTTTGCTCATGCTCCAGCTCAATATGAGACACGTTTAGAGGAGTTAAATTATTCATTTTTTGTGCTTTAATCATAATAAAATATTGCTATTATTATTAGTTTAATATAGGTTTAGAGTATGTAGTTTTTGTTTGGCTTTTAAGTTGTCTTTATTTTATTGTCATTATAACTCTTAGTTTTAAAGTGTCTTTATTGAGTTGTAACTCTTCTTTTACTTTGATAGTGTCATTATGTCTTTGTAACTCTTCCCAAAAAAAAGATATCAGATTATAAGTTCAGTGAAAATATTTGTGTTATAACACATTTGGGTTTTGTTAGTTTCGAAAAACTAAAGGGTTTTAATTGTTTCCAAAAACACTCAACGGATTTTGTATGCGATCCAAAAACATTCATCTATCTCAAATTCATCATTTTTCTTTTCCCATTTTGTTTCTCACAATATTAGAACAGAAACGTGTTCTTTTTCACTTCCTCACGCCATCAATTGGTATCAGAGCCAAGGATTCATCATCCTAATATTCTTTTTCCATTGTAATTTTTGTGTCACCCTAGAAGAACGAATACAAATCATGTTTGTAGATCAAAATCTCATTGCTGAATTCACGAAATTGAGGTTAGAGTTAGATGCTCTGAAGGCCAGGAACAATGCCTTGGAAACACATGTGCGCATAAGGTTAGGAATCAACCATAAATTCAAGTTTTATCCTCAAAATATTTCTAAACCTCAAAATCATTGTACACCTTCTAATATGCGGATTTTGCCTAATAAATGAATATTCATATCCCCACTAAAATCCATATCAAATGTCTCACCAAATCCAAATGCATTTGAAAATGACCAATCTATGTGTTCCATTGAAAATGCACTGAAAGAGCTTGTGAAAGGTTCGATATGTCAAGAGCATGATGATTTACAATCTGCTCCTAATGGTAAAATTTTGACAATTCAAGAGATTGAAATTCTCAAGAATGAGATGCTTTTTGGAGATGGAACAAAATCTAGTTTTCAAGTTGAAAAAGAGGTTAAACATGTGGATACTGATAATAAGCATGTAAATGAAGGTGAATTCGTTTGTAGTATTTTTGGAAAAAATATTCTTCCCGATGTTTTATACTTACAAGATTTGAGGATGAATCTTTTCGAAGAAGGGGAGAATGACGGCGAATGAAATGTTGTGTGTGTTATTTATTGGTGCCAAATTAAATTGCTATGTCAAAAACGTATTCTCTTTGTTCCAAATGCAGATTTTTTGAAAATTCGGTGCAAAATGAAAGTCATTTCATATTATTAAGCTTCAAGGGTGTTATCAAACATTTATAGGTGCTACAAAATAATGTGATTAAAGACTGATTTTTGCTCATGCTCTAGCTCAACATGGGACACATTTAGAGGAGTTAAATTATTTATTTTTTGTGCTTTATTCATAATAAAATATTACTAATATTAGTTTAATATAGGTTCAAAGTATGTAGTTTTTATTTGGCTTTTAAGCAGTCTTTATTTCATTGTCATTGTAACTCTTAGTTTTAAAGTGTCTTTATTGAGTTGTAAACTCTTCTTTTACTTTGATAGTGTTATTATGCCTTTGTAACTCTTCCTAAGTCATTATTTAAAGGAAGAAAAGTTGCACCAAAAAAAGATATCAGATTATAAGTTTAGTGAAAATATTTGTGTTATAACACATTTGGGTTTTGTTAGCTTCCAAAAACTAATTGGGTTTTATTAGTTTCTAAAAACTAAAGGGTTTTGATTGTTTCTAGAAACACTCAACGGGTTTTGTATATGATTCAAAAACATTCATCTATCTTAAATTCATCAATTTTCTTTTCCCATTTCATTTCTCACAATATTAAAATAGAAACGTGTTCTTTCTCGCTTTCGCACGCCATCGGTACTTCAAGTCCTAATTACTCTCCGGTAGGCTCCAGCCAAATGAAAGAAAAGGCTAGCACTCTAACCAAACCCTCCACCAAGGCTAAAAAGCTAAAAATGGCATGGAAGTTGCTAGAAAAGGCTTCTATAGAGGACAAGAAGAGTAATGAATCTGATCTTGATCCAATCCTCAAGGAAATCTGTGGTAGAATAAAGATAGTAGAATCCTCAACTAAAACTCTATCTATTCCCCTAGATTTAAAGAAGGAGTTGGAGGAATTAAGGCTAGGTTGACTGCACTTAAGCGCAAAGTAAATGAATTTCCAAATGGAGAACAAGTTGCAGTAACTACTTTATCAAATGTCACTCCGGTCTTGGAGCAACTCACTGAAGAAGTAACAGGAGATAAACGCTCTGCTATCCAAGCAGCATGCGGGGTCAATTTCAGCAATGCCACAATTCTAGGGCATGCTACTTCTGCTTCAACAAATTAAAAAACATAGTTGAAGGACTTCATTGAGCAAAAATTTGAGGAGATCCTGAAATCTATTCCTACTACAGTTGGTCAAAGTACTAATGATATCAACTCCAGTCTCAACACTTTTTCCACTTAACAGACAGCTATAAAGGAGCAGCTAACCAATTTCCTCAAAACTAATATGCCAAATTTACTCACTAAGAAAGTTGAGTATATGGTTGAGGATTTTAAAACATCTATTGATGGGGTGGAAAAGGCCATTTAATATGCAGGAAATGTTCAAGATTGAGCTCCAGCACATTAATGAATCTCTGCACAACAATACTCGCACAATCTCCGGGGAAATCCAGCAACTCAACCTCTCCATGAACAACCTAACTTTAAATACTCCTTCAATTTCAACCTCTTCATCATCTATACATGAGAGCATGATTCTCCCCTATCTCCAACAACTCACTCAACATATTGGAGATACTGGGTATGGAGGATACAAATGCCTACTCACTCTCCTCCGGGGTATGTTTCACTACTTTGAGCAAGAAGACCAAGATTATGCTCTGGCTACCCATCCAAATCTCTCCAAATCATATTCCCAGCTTAAGAAAATGCTCAAACCATTCCATCTTGTGCCTCCTACAATAAATCAGATAATTGAGCAGCGGATGGCCAGAAATGAGAATTACACCATCCTATCCGGAGTCTGGGAGAATCAGTGGCAACATGGCAAGCATATCATGATAGATCCTTACTCCACTATTACTGCAAACAAAAAGGGGGAGAAGGAGAAAGAAAAGAAGGGAGCAGAAGCAGGAAAAGGGAAGAAGCAGTAGTATAGCTATTTTTATATTTTTTTGCCATATATAATAAAGCAGCTACATAATAATTTTTTCACTTTTATCCTCTGTAATATTTTGAAATTGAACTTCATTGATGTTAACATATATTAACAGCAGAAGATAAATAGTGGAAACAAAAATATTCAACTTTTCTTCTGAGCACAACTACCAATTGTAATAAAACATTAGAGGCTTATACGCAAAATCTTGGGGGAGTAAAGATGCTAAAGATTATGGGGGAGAACCTATATAATTGACTAAGTATTAAAAATAATACTTAGCTCAACTTTTCAATTATAGATGCTTCTGTCGTTAGGTTTTTGTTTCCATCAAAATGGGGAAGATTGTTGGAAATCAATAATCCGAAAGAAAACTCCTAAGTCCAAGAAGAGAGCATCCGGATAAGGTTTTGAAGAAAATAGATTCCTAAGTCCAAGAAGAATGCATCCGGATAAAGTTTCAAAGAAAACAAGATCCTAAGACCAAGAAGATTGCATCCAAAAATGATTACATCTGGAAGAGGGTTCGGCTAAGATAAGAACTAAAGTCAGGCGGAATCAAGAGCACAAATCACAAGATAGAGATAGAACAAAAGGGAATATTCCAATATTTAACTTTCCCTCCAAAGTGGTCTAAAGTCAAACTCGCCTTTTTGCCCCTGAAAAGTAAAAAGCTGTAACTTACATAATTTTAGCAAAAGACAAAAAGAGACTGACATGGAGAGAGAAAAAGGCAACTACCTTTTTAACCTAGACCAATAGCAAGGCGCGTGGAGCTCAAATAGAGATAAACTTCGCATAAATAAATTTTACAAAGCACAAAAAGCCAAAGAAATAGCATCTAACATCTTAAGTGCACCAATCCCAACAAATTCAAATGGGACATTTATTGGGTCTAACGGAAAGATCAAAGGCTCTAGTTGTGCCAACACATATCTGATCAACGCTAAAGATTCAAATCTACCCAATGGCTACATTTATGATCCAAGCCTATAAAAGGGAAGCTTCACCACTTGAGAAGATGCTAGTTGATTTGAGAAAGCTAACACCTTATGAAATCTACCCTTCGATCAGTAATCAAAATCCCTCCAAGAATCAAATCCTTAAATCTGTTTGTAAGAATTCTCAAGACAGGTAAACTAACTTGAAGAATTCAAAAACCAACCTTTGTAAAGACAATCATTGTAAAACATCTCATACTTGGGTGAGTATTGAGATTGGGGACTTATCTTGAACTAGGTAGAGTTTGAGTGGTATATCCCTGAGTGAAAAGGATTTAGCCAAACTAGGTGTTAGTTATGATGGTATATCCTACATCTGAAAGAGAAGGAATCTCCAAAGACAACTTGTAAAGGCTTGATTTCTGGCCATGAAAGAAATCACCATCACTAATATATTTAAGCTCGGAGGAGTAAACTCCGGGGACTGGACATAGGTGGGGTTGAACTAGTATAAAACAACTGTGTTTGATTTTCTTTACTTAAATCCTTTATTTTAAGCGCATTTTAATTGAACATTTGCATTATCTAGATCTTACCTTAATAAGATTCCGATTCATCTCTACCATGGTACAAAAAGAATTTTAAAATTCAAAAATTCAGTAAAAGGGTCATTCACCCCCCTCTAACCCTAGTTAATACTTACATAGGGACCAACAACTATAGTGGGAATCATAAACACACACATGCATAACTTAAGATTGAGAGGGTGTACACCTTTCTACCGAGAGGAGATATGGTGCATGCTAAGGGTTTTAGCTTTGAGTTGAATGTTCAACTAAACTTAATGCAACGTTACTAACTTAACAAGTACCCAGGGGAGACTTAAGTTAGTAATCTCAGAAATCGGGTAAAACCAAGAGGTAAGCTTGGGGAAATTAGGTTGAGATACCTTGGATCTATGTTCTTAAACAGGTTGTGTGCATGCTTAAATGAAGGAAAACCTTAGACTATTTGCGGGTAGGGAAAACATGTGTTTGTTTATCAGTGGTATTTTCTTATTTTACATTTCTGCATTTCTATTTTAAAACCACCACAACCTGAAAATTAAAGAAGACCTTTTGAGCCAATCTATTAGAAAAATCTCAGACTATTTAAGACTTCTCCCTGTAGATACGACCTTGAGCTTACCACACTAAACCGACCCTAGTGTACTTGCTAGATTATACCTTTAGGTAGCAACACAATCCTCCCCTCGAACAAAGTACCATCGAGCCTCCTCTATAATAGATATCTGACATATGTGTATTTTATGATTTTAATTATGAGATGTCTAATAGAAATCTATTAAACATCTAACACAAATCAATGGGACATTTAACAGATATCTAACATGTGTGTATCTTATTTTTTGAACTTTTTGAAATCAAGTGAAAATCTGTTAGAAGTTAATTTTAATAGACTTTTATAGCATCTAAGGATATTTTCCAAATAGATCATAACTATCTAATATATACGTATCCAATCATTTTATATATGAGACTTCTGATAGATATCTAACAAATGTGTATCTTTTACGATTTATTTTTGAGACATCTAACATATACCTAATAGATTTCTAAAATACATGTATTTGTTGGAAAAATAAGAGAATTTTGTTACTTTCAAAATAAATATTTTGTGATCTTTTTATTGAGAAAGCTATCTTTGGTCAAATAATTTAATTGTAGCTGCTACATTTTGTGGTGAATCCAATTTTTACATACTCTCTTCTTCCTCTATTTTTCGGGATATACACACACATTTTTTATTCCTGTACCCAAACTCAAATCGAGTTTGAAGGAGTTGTTTAATCCTAGAAGGAACTACGAAGTATCCTTTAAGGACAAAGTCTCCTACTCGACTCGACTCGACTCAACTCATCCTAACACTTAAAAATTTGTTCTTGTTGTTTTAGTGAGGTTCCAAGTAATTAAGATCATTATTTACGGCTTTTGAAGATCATTTCCAATTTTCAGCAGAAAGTGTTGCCTCTTTTGAGTAAACTATTGCCTAAGATGTGCCTCCGGATCTATCAGGTGACTCCGGATCTACTGCAACAGATTCTATTCAAAGAAAGCATTGCCTAAGTCGTGCCTTTGGATCTACTGCAGCAAATTCTGAACAATTAAGCGTTGCCTTGATCCAGTTTCTGAGCTACTACAACAGTTGTTGATAAAAAGGCTGCCTTTGAACCAGATCAGCCCATACTCCGGAAGCAACTCCGGAAGCGGCGCCGAAAGCAACTTCGGAAAAAACTCTAGAACTAAGTATAAAGTGTAAATTCTCCAGCAATCTTAAAGGATATTATGTAATAGAAAATTATGTTTCTCCTACGAGAACTTAATTCTTTCAAGACTATGAGAATAGTTGTTCCTCCACTAGCTATTCCATTGTAAGCTAAGTCATTTCTTGAAAAATTGAGATATTCAATGGTGGGAATTTCACAAGGTAAAGCTAAAAAGATTTCGGGAATCTCTTCTAAATATAATATGGATATTGGTGAGCAAAAGTTTGTCATTGGACTAGAAGATGTTGATTGGAAAGAGAACAAAATGACCAAAGGGAAGGAGATAGTCTCAAAGGCAAACATCGTGGAGACCAATCCTTGCTAAGGAAAAAGGTACGAATTGCTCTATGGCTATATGCTCTAAAGTAATAAAACCTTCAATAATATAAAAAGGGGAAATTTTATACATGTGACCACTAGAGTTGTGAAATGTGATAATCCTACTCAACTTATAGTTAATTAGATGATATTATTTTTATAGTCATTTCACAAGTAAACATGGTGATTGATGTGAATGAGTGGGTTATTGACCATAGAGTAACGAGGCACATTTGTGAGAATAAATAAAAATGCTCCCTAGTCATATACACCCAAGTTGGAAGTGGAGAATAAAGGTTCTCCTTAAGCTCACATCTTTAGCACATAATGAGGTGCTACTTGTTCCTAATGTTTAAATCGAATCGGATTTAGTGAGCCTTTTCGTCAAAAATGGAGTGAAGGTAACTTTTAAGTCTGACAAGGTTTTAATAACCAAAGATAGTGTGTCATCGGAATGAGCTATATGAACCACAGAATAATTTTTTAGATTATAAATTTATATGTTTGCTCTTCTTTACCAATTTGGTTGATTTGTGATGTGTGCATTGTGGTAGTTAAAGTTTATAAATATGTATTTAATAAGTTCAAACTTTTAAGTTTTGGAAGGAGTGAATATTGTGTTGAATCAAAAGTTTATTTGTTAAGAAATAAACATTAGGTTTTGATATGTATTGATCAAATTCATTTGAATTAAGTTTCTTAAGATAACGTGATTTAAATGTTATTGGAGTTTTGTTGATATACAATTTATGATAAAACTCTTGTTTTATGTTTTGCTGAAAAATTTCAGCTTTGAACATTCTTGGTTGTTTATGAGTTTTCTTGAGTTATACAACTCCGTTTTGAGAAATTCTTGTTTCTATGATTTTATAAGATATAGATGAAGTTATGTTTAGAAGCAATGTTTTTCAAATTCTTTCGTTTAGTGGGTTGAAATATGTATTGAAGTTGAGATAAGAATCTCGTCTTTCTGGAATTTTAGCTTTGAGTACAGCTGATTGTTTATCGCATAACTTGAGATATATAAATTGGTTTTATGTGTTTTTAGTGGCATTGGAAACTTAAGACATATATGTTTGTATGAGTAGATGAAAGTTTTTTCAAATAACTTCATTTCCATGTTCAAAATTTGAGTTGAAGTGGACTCACGAAATCTGGAACTCAGCAGATTTTAGGTTTGTAAAATTGTTAGTATTTTATGGTTCAAAATTCTTGATAACTTTAAGATGCATGGAAACATGTTTTTGTGAGTCATTTGACTAATTACATATATGAGTTTCACATATAATATGTGGAGATATATACTTGAGATATTTATTTATTGGTGGAGCTATTTGTTAAGTTTTCTATACAAATAGAATTTCACATGAGAAACACACCATATGAGAAATGAGAGGATTATCATCCTAATTTGAAATATTCTAAAGTGTGGGGGTGTCATATTGAGGTTATTATTCTTGAACCTATGTAAAAAGAAATAGGTACAAAATTTTATGTTTGTGTGTTCATAGATATTGTTGAACATATCGATGTGCTTAGAAATATTAACCTTGAGACAAAGAATACATATTCTTTGTGAATTTTTAATAAAGACTATAGAGATTTCTATTTTTAAATATTGTTCCGGATGTTGACCCGGTTGCACCCAATTTTCAAATTGAGTTTGAAAATGATGTTTTTGAGGAAAACTAAGAGACTTTGAAAGAGGAAATTTTTGGTGGAAATTTTTATGAGTGTTTGGTCGAAGATTAACTTTTATTGTTTGCAAAGCTATTTCATCTTTTGAATCAAAGTATTTGCAAGAAGCCTTTTATTGAGTTTAGTTCTATTCTTTGGAATATATATAGAACTTGTGTTTTAGTTTATGATCCTCCGAAGCTAAATCCGTTGGTTTTCAAGTGATGTTTATTTTCTACAAGAAAATCTTTGGTTTTATACTCCAATAATTATGGTTCTTCTATATTTTTGCTATAGCTTCTTTTTACATTTGAGTTCAGCACATGGGTGTTAAAATTGCCTTTCAAAATAAAGTTTTTTATATATGGTGAAACTTGAGGGGTATGTAGAGCCTGGACAGGGATGGAAAGGTGAGTAAGTTCTTGTTTGTTTTATTGACAAGCACCTAAATAATGAGTTGATAAGTTTGATCTTTTGAAGTGGATATATGTGTATATACTAAAGTGATTAATGATATATGTGTGATTATACGTGGATGATATGGCTATCTTTATTCCAAGTATTGATGTTGTCAATAGAGTAAAGATAATCTTATTATCAATGTTTCTCGTGAAAGACATAAGAGAAGCAAATGTGATATTGAGTATGAGAATAATAAGGATGAATGAGAGTGTCTTGTTTAACACAAGAACACTATGTTGAGAAAATTCTTGACAAGTTTGAGTTTTATGATGAAAATCATGTGAGTATCCCCTGTGATTCCATACTTAATAAGAGGAAAATAATGATGATATAGTGGCTAAATCCAAGTATGCATTTGTACTTGATGAGTTTCACACATTGAGACATAGCATATGCTATGTGAGCAAGTATACACATAATCTAATCATTAATTATAAAGAAGCCATATTGGGACTTAAAAAATATTTGAGAGGAACCATTAAATATGGTATTCTATATAATGAATTTCTCATTATTCATGAGAGGAACAATGATGTTGAGTGAATCTTTGATTCATATGAGAAGAAATTCATTAGTGAATTTCCCATTGTTCTTGAGGGGAACAATGACGTTGAGTGAATTTTTATTTCATATGGGAATAATTTCATTAGTGGTTATGTTCTCACATTTGGTGGTGGAACAATAACATAAAAACCAACTAATCAAGCTATGTTAAGAGTTAGTTGCTTAAGAGTTAGAATAAAATGAGACTAAGTGATTGGAAAAACCTTTTGAGTAAGTGTAACTTTAAAGTTAAAACATTCAATGTATATATTATTATTATTATTATTATTATTATTATTATTATTATTATTATTATTATTATTATTATTGCAAAATGACAATATATATTGAGATATCAGACCTATGATGGCAAAAATAAAACGTATACGTTTGAGACACCTTATTGAGATGGAATCTTATCTATTCAAGTCTAGAGTGATTCTGATCAAATCACCTGACAAATTTTTGGGAAATAAATTTTTGAAAAATAAATTTATTTATGATACATCAAAGAGGATGAGGCCAATTTGAAATTGATGAAAGGTGGGAACCCAACCTAGATGAGTGGAGATCCCACGGAATAGGTTCACATGGGTACTAACAAGCCTTCCGTTAGTTCTGCTAGCACTACAAAATATTGTCTCAATCCTAGATGTGAGAAAAGTACTATGTTGCATATCTTGAGAGATTGAGTCAAAAGGACTCTTAATGAGATTTCATAGCTCTTATGAGTGGTGTATAAAGTGCAATATATACTTGATGATATCACCAATGTGAAAGTGAAGTGGGGCCACTTCTATGAGATATAATTTTAGCACTATCTCTACAGCACATATGAAAGACCAGGCACGCGCACGGCATATTCACGCAAAACCGCGATGAATAGAAATGTACTTGGTATAATGCGATATGGTAAAATCCCTATCTTACAATAGTGATTATTTGGTTCATAAAAGCTATATGTTTTACCAAATATTCCGTAAGTTAAATTTTATCTATCAAGTTCTGGTTTATAGTCCACAAGACACTAGTTCCATGCATTATATGTCAAAATTGAGATATCTAGAAAATTCTTTTTATTAAAAATTCTTTTGAAAGTTGTGGGGGATTGTTGGAAAAATAAGAGAATTTTGTTACTTTCAAAAGAAATATTTTGTGATATTTTTATTGAGAAAAATATATTTGGTCAAATGTTTTAATTGTAGCTATTATATTTTAATTCTTTCATAAAAGAGAGTTATAAGTGTGTTTAATTTTCTAGCGGCTATATTTTGTATAACTCTTTGTAACTTCTTGTGGTTATGGTTTTGTTTAAGTGTTTTAATTGTAATTGAAACACCAATGGTTATTTTATTAAATTTTGTAACAACAAAACTTTTATGGCCATAAACTCTTTTGTTTACCTATGAAAAGATGAGCGGGTTTTCTTTTGTGGTCAATCCAATTTTTACATACTCTCTTCTTCCTCTACTTTTCTAGATATATACACACATTTCTGATTCATGCACCCAAACTCAACTCGGGTTTGAAGGAGTTGTTTAATCTTGGAAGGAACTACGAAGTATCCTTTAAGGATAGAGTCTCCTACTCGACTCAACTCATCCTAACACTTAAAATTTGTTCTTGTTGTTTCAGTGATGTTCCAAGTAATTAAGATCGTTATTTACGGCTTCTGAAGATCATTTTCAATTTCAGCAAAAAGTGTCGTCTCTTTTAAGCAAACCGTTGCCTAAGCTGTACCTCCAGATCTAGTGCAACAGATTCTATTCATAGAATGTGTTGCCTGAGTCGTGCCTTTGGATCTATCAGGTGCCTCCGATCTACTGCAACATATTCTGAACAATAAAGCGTTGCCTATGATCCAGTTTCTGAGCTACTGCAACAGTTGTTGATAAAAAGTATTGCCTCTGAACCAGATCAGCCCATACTCCGGAAGAAACTCCGGAACTAAGTATAAAGTGCAAATTCTCCAACAGTATCTTAAATAATCTATTAGATATATGTTACAAATTTATTTTGATAGAGTTTTATGACATCTAAGGGCATATAACATCTAATATGTGTATCCAATGATTTTATTTATGAGGCCTTTAATAGATTTCTAACACGTGTCTTATGATTGTAAAAATCTATTTTGACAGACTTTTAAGGCATCTAATGACATCTAACATATATCTAATAAATGTGTATATGATGAATTTATCTACAGGGGATCTAATAGATATCTAACAGTTTACTATAAAAATTAGAAAATATATCACAATGGATGCCACTGCGAAGATAAATAAGAGATGATCAACATATTTTAAAGCGGCATTTTAAAAAGATAAATGATTTGAAAGACAAATTCAAAATATGAAACAAATTAATAAAAAACAGTTTCTGGTTAATCATAAGAAAGATGAGGAAGTTTTGTAGATGAGTGTTAATGAAAGAGATGTTTACAGTGGAAGGTAAGTTATAATTATGAAATTTAGAGATGATATCAATGTTATGACCCAAAATTTTATCTTAAATAAGTGTAAAAATGTAAACCATTTTTTTTTAAATTGGTCAAACATTATCCAAGACCAGTCCAACCTAGGCTTGAGCCTCCAAGTTCAACCTTTATGTCATAATTTGGACAAATATAAATAAATTTTGTATAAATATATAGAAATTTTACGTATAATTAATATATGAAATCATATTTAAAAATTTAAATAAATTAAAATATAAAAATGTAAACTTTATTTTTGTGGTAAAGTTTGAGTATAGTAGTTAAGATTGAACTTACAATCTTTAGATGCCTCGGGTTTTGAATCACATATGGGAATGATAAAAAATTTTCTTTCTATTTAACATTAGTACAATAGCGCTAATTTTTTTAAAAAAATAAAAAATCTAAAAAATTATGTATGTATACTAAACAAAATTAATGTTGGATAAAATCAATTCCAGACTATTAAGTTTTTATTTTCAAGTTTTTCCTAAAAATAATAGATTTTAATTTTAAAAAAATAAATTAGATAATATTTAATTAACTGATATAAAAGACTAAAATATATTATTTAAATGTAAAAAATTTGTAAGAAAAACTTAACGGACAATGACTCAGAAAATAATACCAAAGAGGTCCAAGAGAAATGAGGTCTACCCCCATAAACTTTTGTGCTTAAATCAAACTGTGACTGAGCTACTATAAAAAAAAATAAGTGTACAAATGTGACATACTTGAAAAATTATATAATGATCAAATTTTTTAATTATTTATTCATACATCAATAATTTATGTCTCAAAAACTTATTAAAAAAAAATTAAAGGACTCGTATAATTTTTATCGTAAAACAAATATTGTCAGGAGGGAGGGGAACTGTTGAAGAATATATTGGAGAGAGAGAATCCATTTCTCTTCTCTTTCACTCATCAATTTCAGCTCTTTTAGCTTATTTCTTACTTTCTATCTTTCTATCGAATTAGGGTTTTTGTTTCTCCTGAACATCTGTTGACCATCACTCTAATTGAAGATGATCGACTTTGCTCGCGTTCAGAAGGAGCTTCTGGAGTGCAGCAGAGACATCGAGTCATCTGGTATCACCGTTTCCCCTAAATCCGACAATCTCTCTCGTTTGATCGGCACCATTCCTGGCCCTATTGGCACTCCTTATGAAGGCGGAACCTTCCAAATTGATATTTCACTTCCAGGTATACTTACTTGTGGGTATATGAAAATTCTTTTGCAGTATGTCTCTGAATTTTATGATAATTTTGCGCCTCCTAATTGTTTTGTGTTGGTTAACGGAGAAGGACTCTGCTTGAATTGAATGTTTATTTACTTACCACAAGAATGTGAGTTTAGGGTTTCAATTGCTTCGAATCAACGTTTTGGAAGAAATTCAATTCATTTTATTTATTAAATCTGTAAATTTTATTCATGAAATGAATTGAATGGAACTGAACAGAATTCCTTAAATAAAAGTTACAGACACAATCTAAATTAATATTCTTACTTCTTAATCTTGATGATTTATTTTTCAATATGCGTGGAAAATATTTTCTTGAGAAGCTAAAGAGCTACAAAATAAGTGATTTTTTTCTTGATCATATGTAGCCGTACAATTATAAATTGCATGGAAGCAAACTTTTTCCTTTTCTTAAAATCTCGGTTTTGTGCACAGATCTCTCTCCATTTGTAATTTTTTTTCTATTTAGGGGTGAAAGTGTTGAATTGTTGATGCCTAAACCTGGGATTTGAGAAAGAAGAAAGTGATCATACTAAAGTTTAGTTATTATGAATGGCTGTAGTAAGAGCTAAAGAACTTTAAAGAATTTCATTTAGGTTTACTGTTGCAGGTGTGTTCTTCAGATAATGTGTGGTATGATGCTCAATTTTGAACGTGTGCATTATGCCCTTTATATATGCAGATTGAATTGAGAAAGAGGGTTATACAATTTCCTATGTTCTGAGAAATGAGAATGAAACTCCCTGTTCTCTCTTCGTTTTGTAGCATTCTAGTATTCGTTGTTAATTGATTTTTCTTTTCAATACAATACCACTTTTAGTCTCGCAATATTTACAAGCTGAGACATTTTTTTACAATAATCTCTGTTGTAATATGCATTTTGGTGCTCGACTCTGTTTTGTAGATGGATATCCTTTCGAACCACCCAAAATGCAATTCGAGACTAAAGTCTGGTAGGCAGATATTGTTGTAATTTGTTATTATTTGCACAGTTTACATTACTAAAGAATGTCGCATATTTGTACATTCATGATTGACATGGAAGTCTCTGTTTATCTAATACAAGGTGGATATGTTGTTCGTTTACTAATGATGCATTATCCCAGTTGTAATGAAAAAGGCCTGACTTTTGCTTCAGTAATTTTTTTATGGCATACTTTGACCTTAGCAACATTTCATTTTATTTAAGTCTGGTTACCAGACTAAATTTGTGGCATTAAAGTATGTAGTGTTTTTCAAATATCGGTGTCTTCATTTGCTGGCATTAGTATTAGTTTAGTGCATCATAAAAATCTATGTATATCATCTTAGTTGATGCCCTGATATGAAGGCAATCTTAAATAAGCTAAAGATTGATGCCTGCGGCCACTTAAGGATGAAATTGGTTTGTGCACTTTGTGGACTTACAGATCATCTCATTATTTATCAGCCAAGCTTAAGAGTTGACTTAAGATGCTCAGATGGTTACAAAGAAATGAGGCTGATAAATGGTGGTATTACTAATTTAGGGAAAAATGAACTTTTTGGTCCTTGTGGTATGACTCATTTGCCCAATTGGTCATCCTGCTATTCATGCTACCTATTTGGTCGGTTTGTTATGCAATCTGTTACCTTTTTGAACCCTGGGCTATGCAACCATCACCCGTTAAGCCTCTATACTATGCAAATTACATTTTTGGGCCTTGCATTGTAGAATCTCTATTGATGTAACTACGCATATATGTCCTGAAGTGATCAAAAAGATAATAGGGTGCATAGCATAGGGACCAAATAGGCAACCTGTTTACCGCAGGGCCGAAAAAGTTGGTTTCACCGTTAATTTAGGGCATATATATTGAATAAATGTTGAGCAGGTTATATTCATTAGCCCACAACTGTGTTTTCCTGTCTGTTATTAAATTTAAAATCTAGATCATTGCATGAATGTTTGAGATATTCAGTTTTGCATGGCTGTGCTCATCATAGTCACATTAAAAAGCAGAATCAATATTCAAAGTAGCCAAGAAATTTGCATGTCTTGCTATATATAGGTCTTCATATTGATGATTGTTCAAGCTTGAGCGATGAATCCTCTATGCTGAATATTGCATGTATCCCTATTGCATGCCATATTAATGTTGATTTTTTCACTTAACACCCTTTTTCGGTTCTCATTTTGCTATATATGGATTAAACTTATTTCAAACCATAGATCAATGAGTGCATGCCTTTGTTATAAAACTTTTGAGAATATGTATGAGATAACTAATATTGTAACTGCTTTTGCTGCGTGGCCTACTTGCTGAAGGCATCCAAATATTAGCAGCCAAAGTGGGGCAATCTGCCTAGACATCTTGAAAGACCAATGGAGCCCTGCTCTTACTCTTAAGACAGCTCTACTCTCTGTCCAAGCACTGCTCTCTACTCCTCAGCCTGATGACCCTCAAGATGCTGTAGTAGCAAAACAAGTATGCTTTTCTATGTTTTTTTAGCTTAACCAGTAGGTCAAAAAGGGCCTTTTTTGGTCCATGTGGTATAACTCATTTGTTCATTTAGCCCCTCTGGTATTCATGTTTCCCATTTGGCCCCCGTGTTATGCAATTTCTTACCTTTTTGAACCCTCTGCTATGCGGCCATTACCCATTAGGTCCCTACGCTATGCAATTCGTTACCTTTTTGGGCCCTGCATTTGTAGAATGTCTATGATGAAACTATGCATAATATGCAGTGACGGGTCCAAAAAGGTAATAAGTTGTATACCACAGGGACCAAACAGGTAACCTGTATACCAGAGGGACCAAATGGGTAAATAGATAATACTACAGGGTCCAAAGGTGGTTCCGCCTAACGAGTAATATCCCTTTTCAGTTCTCATAAATTTATGCTTTAGTTTGATCTTTGAGTTCATTTGTGTCATTTCATGAGCTAGTTTTTGTGGACTTTGCAGTATCTTAAGGACTATCAAACTTTTGTTGGGACAGCCCGCTATTGGACTGAAACATTCGCCAAGACCTCAGCTCTTGGAGTTGAGGAAAAGGTAGGTTGACTCATTTTTTGCCTAAGGGTTTGGAATTGAAAAGGGGCCAAATTCATCTAGAACCCCCTCAACTTGGTTACTTTTGCCAGATGCCACCATGAACTCTTAAAAGTTTCAATTAGCCCCTTGAACTTGGCAAAAGTGCACAAGTTTACCTTAATGCCACGTGTCAGCTTCTGGTTGGTTTGACTTTTCAAAGAGATCATTTTTCTGCTTTTTTCTCTCCAACCTGAAGTTGACACGTGGCATAGGGGGGGAGACTAATGCACTTTTGCCAAGTTTAAGTTGTTGGAGTAAATGAAAGTTCAGGATGGCATCTGGCGAAAGTTTGCCAAGTTCAGGGGGTTGATGCATTTGGCCTTGAAAAGGTGATATATTGGCGGTGGATTGTGATAGGTACAAAAACTCGTTGAAATGGGGTTTCCAGAATCATTGGCGAGGAGTGCACTGGATTCCGTTGGGGGAGATGAAAACTTGGCGCTCGAAAAGCTTTGTTCTGGGTAGAAGGGATTGGATGCCATTGCTGATTGTGATATCAAGATAATACAGGTTAATATGAATGAATATAGGGTTCTCATATCTAATCCTTGTTTAATTTTAGTTTTTGAATTTTGTTTGAACAAAGAATGTGTTAGTGACTCTTGAATTGAGCAAAACAATGGTTTTAATCAGTGGTTATTTAACAAGGTAAACAAATTTTAGGGTACCAACTCTGGTTTCAAATTGCAGGATAATTAGTTTCTGTTCGGTACATATAGTATGACTGTTTAGCATGAAAAATATTTGAGGTGTAGTATATTATGAGGATTATCTACTATTTTGGGTTATCTATAAATCAAATGCTCTTTTGTTGTTTTCCTATCTTATCGAAATTGCTCTTGCGGTGTCTGGCCTATCCTATCTAAATTGCCCATTTTGTGTCTGGACTTTTTAATTTTCGATTATTGGGGGCTTGAAGTATCCAATTTTACTATGACAACGTAACGGACCATTTATGAGCGGACGACCTTTTTTCCACCCGCGAGGACAGCGTGAGATGCGTAGCACGGAGGTGAAAAGATAACGAGCGCTGTGAAGCGTGTTGGGGGATTTGATCCTTATTTTAGCTGATAAAATGACTGAATGTTGATGTTGAATTTAAGTCCAATTTGCATATTAAAGGATATGAGACTTAAAATTTCGTATTTTAAAATAGAGTCGCCTCCCGGTTAAGCTACCCCGGAAATTTTTTGGTATGATGTTCCCACTGGGTTATTAGACCGCATCTTAAAACAAAGATTCCAAGTTCGGACGATATTATCTATTTTACGTTACGCCAAGTTGAAATATTTCATTCTTTTTTAATCAGTTTTAATCCTCTCTATTTATTATATTTTCGGTTTATATGTTGTGTACGTATTTCGCAAGAATTTAAAGCGGTAAATAAATAATTATTTCAGTTATCCAAAAAATAAATGCGGGAAAAATAATAATTACATGGCTTTTCAAATCCTATACATTTTTTTATGCGATAAATAAAATATCCGAATGCCTAACATTCATTTAACATAAATTTACCTGCACAAAATGGTTAGCACAAATACGGCACGTTGTACGGGGTATATCACATAACATGCATAGTTAGTAAACAAAACAAGACTTGAGTTAGCGTGAACATGGCATATTTTATTTACGATTTATGGAGTCCGGTTGAATGGCTAAAAATGAGATTTAAACGACGTTTGCGAGAAAATTCCATTATATCCATATTTTAGACTCAATTGTTATTTTAACCGGATTATTAGTGAAAATGTCACATGGTATATGGTGGGGTTTTATTTTAAGAAGGGTCTGGACCTTTGTCGTTGTACTGTGCATCCTAACTTCGGAAATTAAAACTAGGTCGGGAAATAAACGAAACTAAACTGTTGTCCAGAAGGCCATGCCGCCGGGGGCATGGCTGAGGCCGCTGGCGGCATCAGGTATGCAAGTAGGCTGCATGACTTTCTAGATACTATAAAGAAAGGGTCCTACAAGAAAATGGGGCTACTGGGGGCAAGTGAAGCCACTGGCGGTATCGGGCTTAAGCTTCGCGTAGAGGTTTGCCCCTTGATCGAGCTTATGCTTTGAGGATTTGCAAAGTGGACTTGGGCTTTGAGATTGCGAAGTGTTGTCCCTGCGACAAGCGACAAGTAAAAGATTAGATTGATTCTTAAATGACGTTTTTACTACTTGATCGATTTTGTGAAACAAAAATATTTTTGCCCCTTCGATCAATAGTAAAAACGTAATAATTAAAAGTATAATGGTTTCAGAAGACCTGGGAAGTCAGGGCTAGAGCCGGGATTCCATCGAATTTGCTGAAAAATGCAGGGAGTTATTTTAATGTCGCCAGCGACTTGGCTGATGCCGCCGGTGATATGGGTGCCACGTGGCATGTTTGACCGGTCAAAAGAATTCAAATTGGATAGCTGAAGCCGCCGGTGGCATGGGCGATATCGTTGGCGGTTAGAAGTGATGCCGCCAGCGGCATGGACGGGCGGTTTCAGATTAATTCAAACTTGTCAAATTTCGTGCGGGCATTTCAAAAGGGATTAAACTCTCTTTTCTTCTTATTTATGCGTTACAGAAGTAGAAAGCCCTTCTCTCTACTTCCCTCAACTCAAATCTTTCTCCTTTTCAATTTTCACTATGAAGAAGATCTTTGGACGCAAATCTAATAGTTCTAAGTCCGAAGAACTGCCCGATTCTCCAATAGAGGGGCTGAAACTTTGCCCGGTTCCTGTGGGATATGGCTTTAAGGAGTCCAATATCGTTTTTGGGTACGGGATAACGGCTCCAATTGACGATCTCGTCCTGGATAAGAAGAATTATATCTCCAACATTCAGGTAATCCTACTGATGATGTGCATATTCTACACATCTTTGTACTGTTTTAGCCTTGTTTGGATTGGATGCTATTGATTTGTGGTATTTTGTTAATTTCAGACTATAAATGATGTTGGAGCTGTTTTGAATGCAAGAGAAGAAGTTTTGGGCTATGTTAAGGAAATTTTGGCAGCTTTGCAACTTGCCCTGGAGTCCAGGCTCTTTTGTTTGAGTTTAAAGCTGTTAAGTGGATCAAAAGTAAGCCTAAGATCACCAAAGAAGCCCATGACGCCATCAATCACTACAATTCACGGAAAAATGCTTTTTATTGGAAGTATGTTTTGCTGCCCTAGAGTCCAGGCTATCTAATTGCTGGGTTATTTCCATTGAAGACTAAATTGGAAGTTTGAGTCTTATTCCTCCTCTACAGCTCAGAAATGCCAGATTAGAATTAGACTTTATTCCCTTTTTGTTATTTTCCTTTTTTAATCTTTTGCCTTTTTTGATTATTTAGGAAAAACTCTTTTTTGATTTTAGTCTTAGAAATGAATTAGGATTTGATTTCCTTGGTCAAAGGGGACCTGATTATTCTATTTAAGCTGTATTATGACCATCAGAATGAGGATCTTTTGGCTAGGTTTTAGTAGACAAGAACGTGACTTTTGTTATTTTTCTTTCAAGTTTCAATGACAAATTCAGCATTATTCATTCACATTATGAGCAGCTAATTGTCTTTTTCTTTCGACCAAGGAGTACCTGCAGAGACAGTATATAACCATTCTTTAGCAGCATCCTCTAAAGAAAAAGGAAAACAATGTAATGAAATTTGATTTGGAGATACTCCCCGAGGCTTCATTCCGGCACAAACGCCGTAAAAAGCCTTTAAGTGCTTATTCGGATCCTCTTTTTCCATTTCGTGGAACCTTGGCAAGTGATGGATTAGACCCGATTTGAGCTTGAAATCAGCTGGAGCTTCAAGAAAGTTGATGCAAAAATTAGTTGTATTCAGCCTTTGAATGGCTAGTTCACGGAGCGTACGGTTGTCTGCCATTTTGATCTTTTGTTTGTGATCAAAATCTTCTGTTTTGAGGCTGCCTGATTCGTCTAATAACTGTTGGTCCAAATCAAGATTCAGCTCTCCTGTTTCAGTCAAACTTCCTACTCCTTTGTTCTGAGCAGTTATTTTTCTCAAGGTGCGTGCGGTCTTTTCGATTTCAGGATCGTAGAGTTTATCACTTCTACGACCAGTCCTGGTCATTAATCAAAACAAAATCAATTAGTACAAGCTCCCTGGCAATGGTGCCGCCTACAAAACTCAAACCCTTTTGTTTCGATTTGAAGATTTTTGTTCTAGACTTGAAAACTTGTAGATTTAGGGTTAAAAATAATTAATACATGTTAGGATGCATGTTATAGGCTTGATTTTATGTGATTTATGCTGTTTTATGCCTTGAAATTGGTTGATTTTGATTTTGGGTGATTCGTGCTATTTTGGGTGTGTTGTTCAATTTTGGGCAGAAATCTACATTTTGCCCGCAGAGACGATGCCACCGGCGACATCACTTATGTCTCCAGCGGCTTTAAGTCATGAAAAGAGGAGGAAAAAGGCCATGTCGCTGCTGGATTCAGCGATGTTACCGACATCGTCCATACCGCTACCCGTATGGGTGATGTCGCTGGCAGCATCACTGCCCCAGCAGCGGCATTAGCAGTTTTTGAAAAGAAAAACTACATGGAATTTGAAGTACTTAACTGATTCATTCCTTTATGATTTTGCAGCCACATACCCATACTTGTACTATAGGCATGGGGACCATGGGCCAGTGGTGGTAACACATAGCAGAGAAAGACTCGGCACTTGTGACCGCGATCGATGATACGAGGTTTGGGGATCTAGCCCGAACCATGCCCCTTTTGATGCCAAAGCTTTCTCATTCAGCCTTGACCGCTTGGTCGAGAAGTGGTCTGAGACCACACATACTTTCCAATTCCAAATCGGGGAGGTCACAATTAATCCCTCCAACGTAGTAGTGATGACCAGGCTGCCGTGGACAGAGAAGGTGATTCACTTTGACGTATACATGGAGAAGAACCACCTCAGGGGGGCGGTGGTGAAGAGAGTGACTGAGTTGTTCGGGCTAAAGCCCAAATCAGGGAGGCTGTGCTATGGGGAGCTGCACGAATACTAGAAGGGGGTTGGAGTGGTCCCCAAGACTAATCAGGATGCCTGTGTCTGGTCCTTTGTCATCTCTTTGTTGACCGTGTTGTTCTTCCCTGTTTCGGGTAGTAAGGTCAATTATGGCTTGATTTCGGTGGTTGAGGATGTCAAGACCATCAAAGATAAGAATTGGCCCATGCCATTTTAGCAGCGATGTATTATAGGCTGGATGTAGGCGCCCGAAAGACGGAGAAGGCCCTTCGTCCGAGTCACTTTCTACTCCAGGTATGTCCCGCTTGAATAATTGCCTTATTATCATGGTTAGCTGCTTTTCTTATTTTTTGTGTTGTTCTTTTTGGACTGATTGGTCGTTAATTATGCAGGTGTGGGCTTTTGAACACCAGATTCTACCTCCTATTCAGTTTGGTACTATAGTAGAGCCGGTATCTCACTTCCTTGTCAGGTGGTACGAGAGCCTCGGGGGACTCGCAAGTACTCCACTACTTATAGGGAGGCTTTGTAGGGCCTACAAATCAGCTCGGTATGCTATTTTGACTTTTTCCCTGTTTTTCATTCAACAAACCAATAATGAACAAAACATATTTATGAATTTAAATTGCTTACATTGATTTGTGTTTGTATTTATGAATTTAAATTGCTTACATTGATTGGTTGGCCAGGTCGTGCACGATCCCTTCGATGAGGTGTCAAACCTTGTGGAGGTGGCTAAGGTTTGGAAGGAGGTGGACGACCGCCAATTTGTCATGGAATGCCCCCTAGCCTTGCCCTGGTACCTGGGAGAGAGAGTTCGAGGCTGGAGAGAGGTTATGCCTATTGTTAGGCCTGTTCCTACAGATCCCCCTATGGACCTTTGGTGGCCTTATTTGACTGTCACCGGAGAGGCTGATAAGGCCGATTACTTGGAGAGGAATGACCGAGTGGTGCGAAGTGTCCCCGGTCCTTGCAATGGTCACATGTCACGCTTGCTTCCTATGTGCCCCAGCATCCACAAGAATGATACCATATCCTTTCATAGGAAGAAGAAGGAGGAGGAGCTAAAGAAGTAGATGCGCGAATTGTCATTGAGGATGATAATGAGGAAAGAAGTGGCAACGGCGAGGGCCATCCCGAGGAGCAAGGAGAGGTTGGTGAGGACACACCAATGGCTCACGAGGGGCATCATTCTTCCGACGTGAGATGGCACCCTTTCTTCTTATGGTTATATTTATGCCATATGCTTGGGTCAAAACAATTCTTTATGCTTGCTTTTTGTATTTTTCAGGTTTCCTTCAAGAAGAGAGGTCGGGCTGATGATAGCAGCAGGGGATATTATGGCATACCGAGGGTGTCGACTTTGTCGAGGGGCACTTCTCGACCGCCTTAGAGACCCGATTCCAACTTATGAACTCGAGGGGTGATTTCCGGCTTAGGGAGATAGGCTCAAGCAGCCATTCGTTGAGCTTTATACTAGACAATACCACTTATGTAAGCCTTATGCAATCAAATCCACCCCTTATGAATTCCTTTGGATTGCTCTTTGGATTTTCTAGGTTTCTCGTGTCGAGGTGGAGCGGTTGGTGGGAAATGCTTTTGCTCTTAGGGATACACTAGCTTCCCAGAGTCTGCTTGCTCAGGCATATTCCTTGTAACAATATGATATAGTAAAAAAAATGAAATGCATGTATGAATGATATGGATGATATGGTTCATTGTTGTCCCTTTTGACTGTAGGATTTTCTGGCCCCCACGCTGTCGGATGCCAACGAGGCTCAGCGGAGATATCAAGAAGAGACGAGTGTGCTCCAGCACCAAGTGAGCGAGATAGAGAACTAGTTGGATGCCATATTACAAGAGAGGTGGAGCAAACACAACATGGATTACGCTACCCCGAGAGAGCCGGGCCGAAGGGAAAAGAAGGTGGTAGCCGAGCACCTCCATGGAGCTACCCCTATGAGCACTTGGAGCATCCCAGGGACAGAGGAAGACATTGTCGATACTTACCTTCTCAACGAGGATGATGTCTCATCTCACCAGCCTACCGGTGGCAATCAGCCTAGATCCATTCGTATGATCTGATTTGTTTTTTCCTTTTATGATTTTGAACATGGGTTTTGATTTGTGTGCCTTTGATACATTGGGCTTTGATTGATTTTGGATTTCAGATTGTTTTGGTGTCATGTAGGCTTAGTTTTTGAATATTTGGATGGTTTGTTCCTTCGGGCCTTTGATTTGAATAAAATTTGAATTTTATGCTTGCATATCTTCTAGAAATAGAGTATAAGGTTTTTACAGGTTGCTTACAGGCTGAAATTGGTTAAAACAGAAATAAATTCACAGAAAATATACCCATGCCACCTGCAGCATGACTGATATCGCCCTCGGCATGAAATTTTGATTTGCTAACTAATATAGACAACATTGCACGCAAAGTCATACCAGCGACGACCTGGTCCATACCGCCGACGACATCACTCATACCGGCAATGACCTCACTTTGGTAGAAATCCAAATTCGGCCATTTTCTCTAATTCAGGTATGGTAAACCACAACCAGTAGCTACGGGGCTTTCTGCAAAGCCTGGGAAATGCAGACTGGAAAAAGCTAGAAAAATTTGGGCTATGGGGCTTTCAATACATCACGGCATGGCTCGTAAGTCCCGAATTTCTTCGTGCAATAATGGCTTGTTGGGATCGGATGGACCATGTATATCGATTTTCTTCTTTTGAGCTATACCCTTTGCTCAAAGAGTTTCATGCCATATTAGGGATCCCATGCCCCAAGCGCTTGCCCCTGTCACTCTTAGAGTTCCATTTTGGTACGGACGACATCCCCCAAAGGCTGTAGAATTTGGATTCTATGGACCCGTTTCTGTCCCAACTGCCTAACAAACCCAGATTCCAGCTTAGTGCAGTTTTGGAGTGGTGCCGAGGGGCGCTAAGATCTCATCTTGCTTGGTCGTCCATGGTGGCATTATTACTTATGGCGGAGTTTATGTGCGGAGTGGGCCCGATCGCCCATTCATTCTGATTTCACTTATTGGACCTATGTCGATAGGGGCTTCTCCTATATCTATTGGGTTAGCTGAGGTCCTGCTCAATATAGACGCTTCTTCTACCAACCCAACTCTTATCGGTGACCATCTCATACTGGTGCAGGTATCTATATTCCCATTTCACGAATTATTCACCTCTTTCTGCCTTTATCTGAAATTGACTTACAGGTATGGCTGATAGAGAAACTGAAGCTGAAAGAGGCACCACGTGTAGGTCCCTGTGAGGATCTTTATAAGGTCAGAGGGGGGTGAATGACCCTTTTTCGCGGAATATACAGACTTTAAAAAGTCTTAGTATAGTGTGTTTGATTATGATTCGGATAGTGGATCCGGATGATGGAGTTGTGACAATATAATGTAGTAAATAAAGGGTTAAAGAAATCAAACACAAAGGATTTTATCCTGGTTCGGCCTAGCCAACTCTAGTCCCCAGAGTTTCCTTCCTCCGAGCTTTTCCACTAGTGGATTCCTTTCTAACTAGTAGGAATCAAGCCTTACAATTTGTCTCCGGATGGTAACCCCTTCCGGATGTAGGATATACCAGTAGAAGCACCAACTCCTAGCTGAGTCCCTTAGTCTTTAGTAGTATAAACCACTTAGACTTTTACCCCGAATCTAAGCTGAGTCCTACAGGGACTTCCCACTCAAAGCACCAACTTTAAGTTGTTTCCCAATCTCTCAACTCACCCAAGTTGGAGATCCTTACACTCTTGTTTTCACAAAAGTTTTGGTTTTGGATTTCCTTAAGTTTATAACTCACTTAGGAATCCTTACAACAGATTTTGAATTGATTGATTCTTGGAGGGATTAGTAAGTTGATTGAATGCTCGTTATTTGTTACTTATTTTTGTAAATCAAACAACCAACCTTCTCATTTTGTGAAGCTTCCCTTTTATAGGCTTCCATCATAAATGTAGCCGTTGTAGGTTGTTGAGGTTGTAGTAAATCTTTACCCTTGATCAGGTTATAAGTGGCTCTTCTAGAGCCGTTGATCAATCCGTTAGACTGTAATTTGATGACCCATTTGAATCCTAGGGATTAATGCTGAAAAGTTATCAGTGATAGTTTTACTTCCCTTTTTGTGATGCACCAACTTTTATACCATTAGTTTTTTGGTGTGAGCTCCACGCGCCTTCTTATCGATCTAGGTGAAAAAGTTTGTTAGCTTTTTCAGTCAAATATCAGTCCTTTTTTCCTTTTTCTGAAAAGTGCAAGCTGTCACTTTTGTCTTGTTCATGGGGAAAGGATCTTTGATTTCATAAACCAAAAGATGGAGGGAAAAGTTATCTTTGAAACTTTTCTTATTTTCTTTAAGCATGAATCTTCCAGATGTCTTCAGACTCATTATCTTCAGATCTCTATGCTTCCGGAGTTAGGGCAATCAGTTCTTCCGGATGCTGTTCTTGAGGGATTAAAGATTGTTTCCTTTCCAAGCTTTATTATGATGATTCCATGTGCTTGGGTACTTAATATCATCAATGGATAACCTTGTAGCTGGATCTTTGTCCGGATGTTTCCATTTTGGATTTAGGAGGATTACATAATTTAAGTTTTTGTTTCTTTCAAACCTGATCCGGATAGTTAAGTTTAATTTGTGGTCGTGATCATTGTTTCCCAACAATCTCCCCTATTTGTTGGAAACAAAAACTAAGTACAAGGGAATGGAGTATTTATGCACTAAGTATGATTCTTGATACTTAGTCATTTATAGGTTTTACTCCCCCATAATTCTATCATCCTAACTCCCCCAATATTTTTCAATTCTAGCTTCTAAGTTTGTTTTAGTACAATTACAGATTGTACTTTTAGATGCAAATTTTTGAGAATTAGAAGGTTTCACTATATATACTTCTGCTGTTAATAATAGATAACATCAATGAAGTTCAGATTAAAAATTACAGAAATATATAATATTGAATCTAGCTATTACAAGATTTCACAAGATTGTAGATTATAGCTAGTCTAATTCCCTCTAGATGGACAACCTTCCTTTTCTTTCCCTTTGTTGGATTCAGGTTCTTGTATGCTCTTCTCCCCTTTTTTATTTCCAGCATGGGGGTCTACTACTATATAAGTTCTGTAATCCCAAGCTGCCTGCCATGCATTTTAATAAATAGTGTAGTCAGCACTACCTTTGGTCCTTTCAGCAATAATCTTGTCAACCATTGGAGGAGTAAGATAGAAGGGCTGGGTGGTCTTCTTCAATTGGTCATAGGATTGTTTGATTAACGGATGAATGCATAAGACAAACTCTTGATCCTTTGGATCATAGTAAGGGAAGAGGACCTTAAGTAGAGTTGTAATCCCTTTTTGGCCAAAGAAACAGAAGTCTCTAATGCCTTGTACTAGGTTGTGGAAGACAGGAATGAGCTGGCTTTCCGGAATAGCAGGAGAGGAAGAGGATCCGGATATTGAGAGATTGTTGAGTCCGATTTGAAGTAGGGTTATTTCTTCACTAATCCCTTTCCGGTTATTATGAATGGATTCTGTTTGAAGAGAGAGTTCTTTTGTGATGGATGCCTTCCAATCATTTGTTTGCTTCTCTAATCCAGATAGATGGCTTTGCAGTTCATCACCTATATCATCTAAGATTTTATTTTGGATTTTGGGAACTGTCTTCTCAATGAAATGTACCTGCATTTCCTAGAGAACTTGCTGATGCACACCCAAATCATTTATGACGAGTTTAAGGTCCTTCTCAGCCATGAATTTTGACAAGTTTTCAAACTTGGTATACAGATAGGCTCTAATTTCATCTGAGAGCTCGGAGGAGGAGGATGTGATCTTGTCAATTACAGTTCCACAGTTATTGGAAGCTAAGGTGTCGGCTTGATCAGCAGTCCGATTAGCTATGGAAGTGTTTTCTTTAAGCTCGTTTAAAATTGGTGTGATCTGGGAGAGAGAAGCTGCAGCAATAGCTCCTAGAGTGGGTAAATGCAAGACTTTGTCTTCTATGTTCTTTACTAATAGTTTGATCTCTCCCAACTCCTTTTTCACATCCTAATCAGAAGCTTGTCTAAGTAATTCCTTTTCAACCCCTCTTAGATGAGTGCAGATAGTCCGGAGACTCTGTTTTATGTATCCTTCCTCATTCTTATCTTGAGCAGCCTTTTTTAGCAGGTGAAGAGTGACAGACACTTTAGTCTGAGTTGTATTGTTAGCCAAAACTCTCATTGGACTAACCTTTGGAGGAAACTGTTCCTTAAAGGAGTTGGAGGAGTCATCTCTGAAACTAGAGCTGCTTTTGGAGGGTTCATGATCAGCTTCATTATTACTCTCCTCAGAATGGGACTGATCTTGTTCTTCTTTCCTCTCTTCCAACCTTCCCCCGGACTAGCCTTGCCCTTAGAGTCCACTTTAGAAGCGTTCTCTTCGGATCTTAGACCCTGTCCCTCCTCCAGAATGATATCATCCGGGTTAGGCGCTTGTTCCTTAGATGTTATTTGAGTTGCAGTTCCTAAGTTGTCTGTATTTATAGTTGCTATAACATCAGCAATGAGATCAGCACAAACACTCAAAGGAGTAATGTCAAGGGGTACCTTATTAAATGTCAATGGAATTTGAATGCTTGAGGCTTCTTTTTCTTCACTTCTTCCCACCTCAACCTCTGGATGACAGGAAATGTCCTCTGTTACCCCTTTAAATGCCTTTTCAGGACTTATGATAACTCCCCCAAGCATGTTGGAACTGTCCTCAACACCCACTACATTTACCTTTATAGGACTTATTTCTGTTCGAATTTCAGCTTTCGCAAGTAGCAGGTTCTCTGAAAGAGGTTCTATGGTGAGTAGGAAGTTGAATGAACTGGATTCTAGAATTTTTGACATCTCAGCCAAGGCAGCCTGATCTATGAGGATTGGTGTAGAAGAGGATCCACCGGGTCCTTCTATGGCTAGATTATTAATTCTGTAGTTGTCTACCACAGAAGCCATCATCTCTTTATACTGAGGATCCTCCGGAAGGATATCCTCATTAGATCCGGGAACATTTTTGCCTTTTAAACTTTTGGCCTTAGCCAACTCCTCCACAACAATCCTCTTAGCAGCATCTTCATCAATAACTATAGTAGTTGGCTTCTTGGCTGTTTTCTTTTGATTTTTTGAGCCTTGACTGCTTCATCAAAAGTGCACCCCTTCCGGGTGAATTGCTTCTTTGGCATAGGCATTTCATCTTCTGTTTTCTCCTCATTAGACCCATTTCCCTCCTTCAGCAAATTTGATGCTTTTCTTTTCTGGCCTTTCTGATAGCCCTTTCTTATTGCAGCAGTAGCTACTTTAATGGATTCTTTTGCTTTCGAATCACAAATCAATCTTTTCAGCAAATCAACTGCCTCGATCTACCTCCCCCTTGATTTTTGCTTTTCTGGGGATTTGTTAAGTAGCTGGGTGATTTTTTGTGTATTTTCATTTTCCTTTTCATCCAGAATTATAGTATGCCTTGTAACTGTCTTGGGTTTAGCAGTCCAAACCTTCTTTAGGACCGGAGCCTCTGTTGGATCAGCACCTTTTCTAGTTGTGCTCTTCTTCTCATCTCTTTGCCTCTCGACTTTATCTTCATCCCAAGTTTCATTAAATCTCAGGTTCAGGAAGTTCCTCTAAACAATGGGCTTTCCACTAACACCTTGAAATTCGGTCAAATCCATCCCATTTTCTTGGAGAATCCGGGTGATGAGAGCCCTATGAGAATTTGTATGATGCTTGATGTAATGAATAAGAAGCACATGCATGTTAACCTCCCTGCTTTCTGCCCAGTTCTCTAATACACAGTGTTGAAACTAGGACACTATGGTTAGCGAGCCCTTCCAGATGAGAACCAATTTTACTAGCACATGTTGAAGGTATCTTGGGATTTGAGGCCAGTTCGTTGAAAATTTATCCCCAAAATACCTTTTCGGAAGCCACATCTCTGGATCATACTTTACTATAGCTTCATCTCCATCCACCCTCATCAAAACTTTGCTATTCTTCATACTTAGGAAATTTTCGAAGAAGTTCGGTGTTATAGTAATTTCCTTGCCTTGAACCTTAGTTCTTAGGGCATCAAATTTCTTGTTGGCCCTTAGATTGTTATAGAATTCCCGGACCAAATCTGGGTAGGTTGGCCAATTTATTTTCAAGAAATTTGTGAGGTGCTGATCCTCAAGCAACCAGGAATAGGGGTCGGTTTCAAAGAGAAAATTATCCCCCAGAAAATCTGTAGGGATAACTGAATCTGAAGGTTTGTAGTCTATAGGGGTGAAGTCTTTGTCTTTCAAATCAGATTCTAAAAAGACATTTTGGGTTGGAAGCATTACGGTCGTGCCTCAATCATGATTGCTACCATTTTAAAGAAACAATTGAAGGAATTAGGGTTTAGGTTTCGATTTTTGCAGAATAACAGTAGAGTAGTTGCTCGCGTGAGGAAGAAGGGTGATTTTGAGGGGTTCATATAGAAATTTCAAAGTGATGGTAGTTTGGTAATCCGGTCACTGGTAGTTTTTATGGATTGATGACATGGCAATCGAATTTTTAAGAGATAGATAAATTCAGTTTAATCGGAGAATGGGAATAGTTTATTTTAAAAATAAACTGTCAAATTTACCGCAAGTGTAACAACCAATAGATATTTGAAATTCAAAAAGTAACTGTTGCCTTTATGCGCATTTACTGCCAGTTGTCATTCCTGTCTGCTGACATGGCATTCTTTTGGAATAAATTTCTCTTCTACACTTCTTCTCTTCCGAGTTGAGTTTTCTACCGAGGATCCAGTTTGATTTTAAGCTGTCTTCCGGATTAACCCTATATTGGATTGGACATACCAATTAACTCCCTTAGCTTCCCAAATTGATTTTTACTTAATGGCTTAGTAAAGATGTCTACTCTTTGCTCATTGGTTGGAATGTATACGAATGCAACATCCTTCTTCATCACACGATCCCGGATAAAATGATGCCTTATGTTTACATGCTTCATCCTGCTGTGAAGCATTGGATTCTTTAACACATCAATTGTACTTTTGCTATCACACATGACTTCCACACATCCGGATTGCACTCTATAATCTTCAACCTGTTGTTTGATCCATAGGAGTTGAGCAACACAACTTCCAACTGCCATATATTCTACTTCTGTAGTAGATAAAGCAACTGAATTTTGCTTCTTGCTATACCATGATACTAAGCAATCTCTAAGGAAATGGCAACCTCTAGATGTACTCTTTCTCTCAAGAGTATCCTTGCCATAGTCTGCATCAGTGAACCCTTGTAGTGTGAAATCTCCATTACTAGGATACTATAACCCAACTTCAGTGGTTCCTAGGGGGTATCTAAGGATCCTTTTTACTGCCTTGAGATAAGAATCCTTAGGATTGGCTTGATGTCTTGCACAGTAATAAACTGCATAATGTATGTCAGGTCTACTAGCTGTCAAGTATAGGAGTGAGCCAATCATCCCTCTATAGAGCTTTTGATCAACATCCTCTCCTTCACAATCCCTGGAAAGATCTGTATCTGATCCTATTAGAGTGGACATGGGCTTGCTCTTATCTGTTTCAAACTTCTTCAAGATTTCCTTGGTGTATTTTGACTGGTTAATGAAAATGCCATCCGGACTTTGCTTAATTTGTAAACCAAGGAAGAAATTCAGTTCTCCCATCATGGACATCTCAAACTCCTTATGCATTTGAGAGCTGAATTCTTTACACATCCATTCATTAGTGGCTCCAAATATGATATCATCCACATAGATTTGGACTAGAATGATATCATTTTTCTTCTTTTTGATAAATAGTATGGTGTCTGTTCTGCCTCTAATATAACCCTTAGATATAAGGAATGAGGTTAATCTCTAATACCAGGCTTTGGGTGCCTACTTTAATCCATAGAGAGCCTTCTTCAGCTTGTACACATGATCCGAATGCTTTGGATCTTCAAATTCGGGTGGTTGCTTAACATAGACTTCTTCTTGGATAACACCATTGAGAAATGCACTTTTGAAATCCATTTGGTATAGTGTAAACCCCATGAATGATGCAAAAGCACATAGAATATGGATTGCTTCCAGCCTTGCTATGGGAGCAAAGGTTTCTTCAAAATTGATTCCTTCTTGCTAGTTTTAGCCATGGGCAACTAATCTTGCCTTGTTCCTTACCAAGACCCCAGATTCATCAAGCTTGTTTCGGAACACCCAATTAGTGCTAATGATTAATTTTCCTTTAGGATGTGGTATTAGATCCCAGACATCATTTCTAGAGAACTGATCTAGTTCTTCCTGCATTGCCATCATCCAGCTTTCATCACCTTCAGCATCTTGAAATTTCTTTGGCTCAATGGGAGAGACAAAAGTAGCATGGCTCATCAACCTGTTAAGCTGACCTCTAGTTCTTATTGGATTCTGAACATCATCCAGAATATTTTCAATGGAATGATTTATGTGTCCGAATCTCCCTTTGTAGGCCTTCATGTTGAACTGGAACTTCCTCCATTTCAACTTCAACCACTCCTTCTTGGCCTTTATTAAAGTCAATCTCTTATTGGTTGAGGTTATCTTGTTGTATTTTTGGTTCAAAAGATATTCCTTCATCTTCCTCTTTGTACTTCTTGATATAGAATGAATCAAGAACTTTTGCCACTTTCTTTTCTCCAGGGTTTTCAATTTTCGGAACTGGATCTTCCGAAGTGTAACTTTTCCTATCTGTAGGATTAGCCTCATAAAAATCTACGTGTATTGACTCTACTACAGATTGGGTTCATTTATTGAAGATTCTGTAAGCCTTACTATGTGTTGAGTAGCCAAGGAAAATTGCTTCATCAGATTTAGGATCAACTTTTCCTAGTTGCTCTCTATCATTAAGGATGTAGCATTTACATCCAAATGTTTTGAAATACCCAATTTTGGGTTTTCTTTCCTTCCAGAATTCATATGGGGTCTTTTCTATGGTTTTTCTAATGAGAGCTCTATTTAGAATATAACATGCTGTATTCACGACCTCTCTCCAAAAGTACTTTGGCAAACAATTTTCACTGAGCATTGTACTAGCCATCTCAACTATGGTCCTATTCTTTCTCTCAACAACTCCATTTTGTTGAGGAGTGTGAGGGGCAGCGAAGTTATGTTCAATGCCCTTGGAGTCACAAAAATTAGCAAAATGCTTATTTTTGAATTCTCCACCATTATCACTCTAGATTCGTGCAATGCTTATGCCCTGTACTACTTCTATCCGGATGAATGTTTTTTAAAATTGGTGAAAGGCCTCATCTTTGCTTGCTAGCAAGAGCACCTAGGTATATCGAGAATAATCATCCACAATGACCATGGTGTATTCTCTTCTACCTAAACTCAATGGTTTGATTGGACCAAAGAGATCAATATGCAAAAGCTCGAGTACTCTTTTGGAAGGAATGTATGAGATGGAAGGGAAACTTTTCTTATGTTGTTTACCTAATTGACATGCATTGCATAGATGATCCTTATCAAAAGCAACCTTAGGCAAACCCACTACTAATTCCTTTTTAGCTAGTTTGGACATAAGGTTCATGCTGTCCTAACCTCCGGTGCCATAGCCAAGATTCTTCTTCTTTAGACACCAAGCAGACGTTCTTTTTATCATTTTTAATGTTTACAGAGTAGACATTATTTACTCTAGGTGTATAAAGAATGAGTTGGTTGGACTTACTATAATAGATCGAGCAGCCTTTGGAATCAAATGTGATTTTTCTTCCTTTGTCACAAAGTTGGGCCACACTTAGTAAATTGAATTTCAGTCCATCAACCAGTGAGACATCTTCTATCTTTAATTTAGATCCAATGGTTCCATGACCAATGATCTGTCCCTTTTGATTGTCTCCAAAGCTTACTTTGCCTCCCTTCTTCCGGGTCAATATGATGAATGCCTTCTCATCACCTGTCATATGCCTTGAGCATCCACTATCAATATACCAAGTGTGTTGATCTACTGTAGATCTAAGGCATACTTGCAAAACAAATCAAGTAGGTTTGGGTACCCAATCAGATTTGGGTCCTCTCGGGTTAATAACTATCTTAAGCCAAGGGTAAACATCATAATAACCATTTTTTAATCTATATAATTTAGCAATATGATTGTTTTTCCCACAAAACCTGCACCCTGCAATAGATCTGTTTCATTCCTTCTTCTTTTTGATCTTTTCAAGATCTTCTCTCATATAGTTTCCTCTATATCTAGCTTCTTGTACACTGGTGGATGGTCCGTAGTGTATCCGAAAGCTGATTGGAGGTGGAATTTTAGTTGCACAATTTCTTCTTTATTTGATAGTCTGTTGGTTGTAAGCCACCTTAGTCGTTCCCTTTTAAGCAGCAGTATATATTTGGGCTTGCGGTTGCCTGCTAACTTCCTTCACCCTTTGATTAAGGGTCTTTTGGAATCTGTTCTGAGCAGGAGGATAATTATCTCTTTTTGAAGCTTTTATCTCTAGCCTATTCCTGGACACCTCCTTTAATAGATTGATTTCTCTATCTAGTCCCGTTACAATTGCATTTAGAATCTGGACTTGATTCCTAAGGAAGTTCTCCTCCACAACATTAATATGTTTGGTTGCTCTAACCAGATTGATGTCTTGTGCCATTACTTCAGCATCTTCTGCCAACTCCATTACTGCTCTTTTAAGGGACTTGATTACTTTTGAATTCTTCTTTACACCCTTGATTATAATAGATAGAGCTCTAGCAAGGTCAAAATTAGAAGCAGAATTAGAGCAAGAATTTACCTCAATGTTTGCTGTTTCTGATTCTGATTCTTTGATTTGCACGGGTTCTTGCTTGGAGGCATTCCTTCTGGATTGCTCTGCTTGCGGATCAGTCAATGCCATAAATGCATAGTATGTAGTCTCTTCTTCTTTTATTGAAGATGAGCTGCTGCTTTCTTCACTATTGCTCCAGGTGGCTACCACTGCCTTCTTTTTGAACTTCTTGGTTCTCTTAAGCTTGGGACATTTTGTTCTGAAATGGCCTTTTTCTCCACATTCAAAACATGCAGCTTCTTTTTTTGGATCCTTCTTTTCTTCTGGATTCTTTCTGGCTCTTTCCCTTCTAGATGTCCCTTCTTTTAATTTTTGGGATTCATACTCTCTTGGTTTCCTTATCTTTCTTTTGTATGAACCTATTGAGTTTTATGGTCAATAGAGCAATTTGATCTTTGGTGCTCAGTGATTTCGTAATTTGCTCTTCTTCTCTGGATGAAGCTGATCCGGTTGATTCTGCCTTAAGTGCAATGTCTTTCTTTTTCTCCTTAGGCTTATTTTCATGTTGGCTATATCTCTCCAAGGATAACTCTTAGGTTAGAATATTACCAATGAGTTCATCATAACTATAAAAAATTCAAGTCATGAGCTTCCTCAATGGTAGTCTTTTTGTTATCCCAATCCTTGGTGAGACTCTAGAGCACCTTCTTTACCATCTCTACTTCAGAGATTTCTTTTCCTAGCCTTTTCATCTCATTCACTAGATTGGTGTATCTAGTGTTCATGCTGCTGATTGATTCTTTAGGTTCCATTTTGAAGGATTCAAGCTTTTGCTGGAGTAAATGAAGCTTGGCTTCTCTTACTTTGGTAGCTCCTTCATAGGTTACCTCCAGCTTCTCCCAAATTTCCTTTGTAGTCTCACATCTGGATATTCTGTTAAATTCAGCTGCACTAAGAGCACAATGAAGCACGTTAATAGCATTTGCGTTTTCACACAACTTTTTAAAATCATTCTCATCCCACATACTAGATGGCTTTCGGGTAGTCATACCCGCTACTTTAAAAGTAGGCTCATAAGGACCATCTTTAATAACTAACCATGCTTGCAAGCTTTATGACTGGATGAAGTCCTTCATCTGGTTTTTCCAAAACTTGTAGTGTTCACCGGTGGAGAGTGGAGGACGGGTAATGGACATACCCTCGGGACGAAGGTATGAGTTTTGGAAACTCATTTTCATATATGAATCAAAATATTAGACCTTTAGATAGAGATTGTCAGATCTTTAGTTTTGAGCACTCGCTTTGATACCACTTGTTGGTCCCTATGAGGGTTTTGATACGGTCAGAGGGGGGTGAATGACCCTTTTTCGCGGAATATACAGACTTTAAAAAGTCTTAGTATAGTGTGTTTAATTATGATCAGGCTAATGGATCCGGATGATGCAGTGTGACAATATAATGTAGCAAATAAAGGGTTAAAGAAATCAAACACAAAGGATTTTATCCTAGTTCGGCCCCACCTACTCCAGTCCCCAAAGTTTCCTTCCTCTAAGTTTTCCACTAGTGGATTTCTTCCCAACTGGCAGGAATCAAGCCTTATAATTTGTCTCTGGGTGGTAACCCCCTTCGAATGTAGGATATACCACTAGAAGTACCAACTCCTAGATGAGTCCTTTAGTCTTTAGTAGGATATACCACTAAGACTTCTACCCCGAATCTAAGCTGAGTCCTACAGGGAGTTCCCACTCAAAGCACCAACTTTAAGTTGTATCCCAATCTCTTAACTCACCAAAGTTGGAGATCCTTGCACTCTTGTTTTCACAAAGGTTTTGGTTTTGGATTTTCTTAAGTTTATAACTCGCTTAGGAATCCTTACAACAGATTTTGAATTGATTGATTCTTGGAGCGATTAGTAAGGTGATTGAATGCTCGTTATTTGTTACTTGTTTTTGTAAATCAAACAGCCAACCTTCTCATTTGGTGAAGCTTCCCTTTTATAGGCTTCCATCATAAATGTAGCCGTTGTGGGTTGTTAAGCTTGTAGTAAATCTTCACCCCTGATCAGGTTATATGTAGCACTTTTGAAGCCATTGATCAATCCGTTAGACTGTAATTTGACCCGTTTGAATCCTAGGAATTGATTCTAAAAAGTTGTCAGAGATCATTTTATTTGGCTTTTTGTGATGCACTAACTTTTACACCATTAGCTTTTTGGTGTGAGCTTCACGCGCCTTCTTATTGGTTTAGGTGAAAAAGTTTGTAAGCTTTTTCAGTCCAATGTCAGTCCTTTTATCCTTTTCTAAAAAGTGCAAGCTATCACTTTTATCTTGTTAATGGGGAAAGGATCTTTGATTTCATAGACCAAAAGATGGAGGTAAAAGTTATCTTTGAAACTTTCTTATTTTCTTTAAACATGAGTCTTTCGGATGTCTTCAAACTCATTATCTCTAGATCTCTATGCTTCCGGAGTTAGAGCAATCATTTCTTCCGGATGCTGTTCTTGAGGGATTAAAGCTTGTTTCCTTTCCAAGCTTTATTCCAATGATTCCATATGCATGGGTACTTATTGTCATCAATGGATAACCTTGTAGCTGGATCTTTGTCCGGATGTTTCCATTTTGGATTTAGGAGGATTTCATATTTTAAGTTTTTGTTTCTTTCAAACCTGATCTGGATAGTTAAGTTTAATTTGTGGTCTGGATCATTGTTTCCCAACACCACGAGGGAACCCGAAGAAGTACCTACCTGTTCATCTAAGAGAGGGGGGACTTATGCGAGCTAATTTTGACCAGTGGGCATTCGACAGCTGGATGCCTATTCTGAGGGGGTATACAGATTCACATATTTAGTGGGTTAGCCCATGGTGGAGGATCTAGGATGTGGTTGTGGAGTCATGGGGATCCTATGTTCAATAGATAGGCCTAGAGAGATCTTCATTCTATACCCCTTATCGATTGCGCCGTCAGTACGGCAACCGATAGAGAGTCCAGACCAAGCTACCTCATAACCAAATCAGAGTCTATAAGGCTAGGTAGGTGAACCATATCTGGCAGAAGTGGGCCAAGGAGGCCATATTCAAGACTCTAGACTACGACCATGTGGAGACCATTGACACTGATATCCACTACAGAGGGTGGCTTGCTGAGATTAGATGTATGGAGACTCGATCTGAGCAATTGTGGGCCTGCTTTAAGGGAGATCGAGCAAAGCAGGGACACGAGCCCTTTTCTACTATCACCTTGCGAAGGATTTCTCGATATTATGACAAGGATGCGGGGAGCACGGCTTAAGATGCACTTTTTTTAGTTCTATCTTTTGCATAGGGCAGTCAGGGTGACAGACCTATCGAACTTTATTTTATTATATGTCTGTTATTTGGTTCTAATTTTTGCATAGACTGCCCCATGGGGTTTTCAATCTATCAAACCTTGTCTTAATTTTTGCCTAGACCGCCCTTTTCGGGTTTTCAATCTAGCAGACTTATTCTGACTTTTGCATAAACCTTGCTCTTTTTAGTCTATTAGAATTATTTTTCATTTATTGCACATTTGATTTGGAATAACGTGAACTCTGCATTAGGCTTATTTGAGCTGTTTTATCCACATGAATACAAAATTCACATAAACATAAGCATTCAGAATTCAACAAAAGAGATACTTGCATTCATTGAATTAAAACAAAGTATATGATGTTTGGTTAACATTTCCATTGATTTAACTCCCGATGCCAACTAGCCTAGATTGGTTTTCTAGAAAGCACACTCTCTTTGCTCACTTACCCTAATTTTTACCTAGATCGCCCTTTTCGGGTTTTTGATCTAGAGGGTCTGACTCTTCTCCTAATTTTTACATGGCCATTTTGTAGAATACCAACCATTGGGTGTCACCCTAATTTTTTCCCGATCAGTAAAAGACCGAAAGGCGAGTGATTATTTTATCTATTTTTTTGTGTGCTGTTATTTTCTGATTTATTTCTTTTGATTTAGATGTGGTAACGCTTAAGCCTGTCCTGATTTATGGGGTTCAAAAACTCATTCCTGTCCATATTCATAAGCTTATCTGTTCCTTTGCTAAGCATCTTCTTTATGACTTACGACCCTTCCGAGTTTGGCCTGAATTTTCCCCTTGTATCGGTAGTGGAGGGCTTTAGCTGCTTGAGCACTAGATCTCCAACTTCCAAGGGAAACTTCTGATGTCTTACCCGACTGTTATAAGCCTGAGCCATGCATTGTTGGTACATCTTGAGATTATCCAGGGCCCTTAACCTCTGCTCATCCATCATGTTTAGCTGTTCAAACCTCGCCTGAGTCAATTCAATTTCTTTTAGCTTAGCCTCTAATGCAACTCTAAGTGAGGTAACTTAAGTTTTAGTTAGCGAAATACGGATACTTGTGCGATATCCCCAAATAGCAAAAGGTAGCTTATCCGCCCAATCCCTATAGCCGGCTATCATTTTGGAAAGAATCTTCTTTACCGACTTATTAGCTGCCTCAACAACACTATTGGCTTACGGTATATATGGGGAAGATCTACGGTGCTCAATCCCGTATTTCTCAATCAGATCAGCGGTTGCTCCTTGAAACTGCACCCGATTATCTGAGATTATATGATGTGAAAGTCTATACCGAGTGAAGATATGCTTTTCTATAAACTTGGCCATCTTCTTTGCGGAGAAATTGGTGTAGGATTCGGCCTCTACCCATTTCAAAAAATAATCCACTGCTACCATAATGAATCTGTGTCTATTTGTTGATGAGGGACGAATTTCACCGATTATGTCTATCCCTCACGCCGAGAATGGCCAAGGAGTCGATAAATGGTGGAGCTCAGTGGGTGGCAGATGCTGCATATCCCCATAAACCTGGCATTGGTGGCACCGTTTGACTTGGGCGATGTAATCGGCTGTTAGGGTGAGCCAGAAATATCCCAATGCTGAATTTTCTTTACGATATCAAGACCCTTCATATGAGGGCCATAATCACTAGCATAGACCTGATCAATGACCTTCTGAGCCTCGAATTTGGTTAAGCAACGAAGCAATAAACCGCCACTAGTGCTTTTGAATAGATCATTATCAATAATATGGAACTACACAGTGAACCGCTGTAGGGTGGTATGGTCCGAGTCAGAGGAATCCAGGGGATATTCACTGGTTTGGAGAAATAGGACAATATCAGAATACCAGTAGGGCTTGGTTGAGATGGCGAGGACCTGTTAAACCGGCTGACCACGGTAGGTGGTCTTAGTGGACAATAGCACCAAGGGACGGATGGGCTGCTATTGGGGTCCTTCCCATAAGGAGGCCAGGGTGGCTAAAGAGTCAGCCATTTTATTTTCATCTTGGGGGACATGGCGATATAAGAAAGAGGAGAACTTCTCGGATAAGCCTCGAACAGCTTTAACATAAGGACGGAGAGATTCTTCCTTGATTTCCCAATCCTCAATAACCTAACAGATTACAAGAGCCAAATCCTTGATTACTATACGGGCCCTGACCTAGAGAAGGGCCTTGTGGTCGAACAGACAAGCTTCGTATTCAACTCCATTGTTTGTGGCTTTGAATTCCAAGCGTTTAGACAACGGGATGATTTCATTGTCCAATGTGACTATAATAACCCCGAGGCCTGTTCCACATCAGTTCACAACACCGTTGAAGTACATAGTCCACATATGCTCAAGGATTGTAACGGAGGCGAGCTGCTCATCAAAAAACTCCAGGTTTTCAACATAATCAGAGTTAAGGGGTTGATTAGCTAGGAATTCAGCTACTGCCTGCCCCTTAATAATCTTCTATGTCATATATTCAATATTGAACTCAGATAGAAGCAGCAACCATCGAGATAGTTTATCGGCTAGAGTGGGGGGTTGAGAAAGATACTTTATAGGGTCAATCTTAGCCACGACTTGGATTGGAAATAATGGCACAACTTCTTAGTGAACAAAACCATGGTGGTGCAAGTCTTCTCCACGATCGAATACCGAGCATCATAATCCAACAACTTTTTACTCAAGTAGTAGATTGCGTGCTCCCATTTATCATCATGCTCCTAGATGAGCATGGCCCCTACAGAAGACTCCTCAATAGCCAAGTAAAGGACAAACGGTTTCCCAGGGATTGGGGGTTTCAAAATAGGTGGGTCAATAAGATAAGCTTCATTCTATCGAACGCCACTTGGCACTGATCATTCCATACCACTAGTCATTGCTTTCTCAACAGTTTAAAGATGGGTTCGCATACAGTAGTGAGGCGGGCAATAAATCAACTGACATATTACAAGGATCCTAGAAATGATCGGACTTCTTTCTTTATTTTTCGGTGGAGGCATGTCCCTGATGGCTTTGGCTTTATTGAGATCCATCTCAATTCCTTTTTGACTAACCACATGCCCTAACAATTTACCTGAAGTAACCCCAAACACGCACTTTAGATTCAGGTAGAGATTGTACTTTTCAATATGAGTCATGAATCTGTCGAGAATAGCAGGATGCTCTTCTCAGGTAGCAGACTTCATAATCATATCATCCACATACACCTGCACTTCTTTATGGATCATGTCGTGCAGGAGGGTGGTTATAACTCTTTGATAAGTGGCCTCGGCATTCTTTAACCTAAATGGCATCACCTTGTAGCAGTAGGCCCCCTATTCGGTGATAAATGTTGTTTTGATCTTATCGATGATGTCTACCAGAATTTTATTATAACCTGAGAACCCAGCCATGAACGAGTACATAACCACCCTAGCAGCACTGTCAATTAGGACATCGATGTGGGGAAATAGTAAATCATCTTTAGGCGAACCCTTAGTGAGATCATGGAAGTCAACACAAACTTGGACCCTACCATCTTTCTTCAGAACTGAAACTATGTTGGAAAACCAAGTCAGATATTCCACGACTTCAATGAATCGAGCTTCAATCAACCTTGAAACCTCTGCCTTAACCTGATTAGCCCATTCTGGTCATAACCGACATAGCTTCTGCTTGACATGCCTAAACTTAGGATGGGTTGAAATTCTGTGCTCGACGATTTATCTATCAACTTCGGGCATATCTTCGTAACATGATCTTTAAGCACTTTTATTATCACACTTTTTTGCTCGGGAGTTGAATCGTTGGAAATGGTTACCATTTTAGGGTTATCATCTGTACTTAGGTTTATTTCACTTAAATATGTATCGCTAATGCCAAAAATGTTATGCGTATTGTTATGTGAATGCGTGGATCCATCAGGAAAAACATCAAACAAGTAAGCAATATAAGAGTCATTCATTGCATTAAAAGCCTTGTAGGCAACATTGTTCGCATTAAAAACATCAGAAATATTGAAAACTACATCATTTATATCATCCTCCTCCACAGGTGGAGGGGCTTTAGTAGTGATAGCAGCAACAGGAGGAGCATCCTCTGTAGTCTCTATCAGAATAGTGTCCAGGTCATGGTCCAGAGCAGCTTTTTAAGCAGCGGTGAGGGATGGTTCCCCGGACATGTTGGCTTTCTCGGCTAGGGCCCTAGTGAGTTTCCTTACAATATCTATCATGGCATCCTCTTCCCCGGTTCTCTTACCCCTCCACCTTTCTTCATCAGAAATTCCATAGCCCTTGTCATGGTTTCTATAACATCTTCAATCTCTGGATCAACAGGCTCTTCATTGCTTCCCCCGGACTCATTCTTTGGATACATCTTAGCCTTCCCTTTAGCCTTATCAAAAACAACGCTAAGGGGTGCAACAGGCTCGACTGGTTTGGGTTTAGCGGAGATAATCATGTAGCCAGCCTCAAAATCGTAGACATCCTTAAAGATCTTAAAGCCATGCCACATTTTTCCATCATGCTTGACCGGTTCGGGTTCTCCCTTATAAGGCCTCTTGCCTTGGATTTCACATATAGTGACCATGCGACAGTAACAGGAAGGAACATGGTGATAGGCTTTTCTAGGCTTGTACCCTAACCCAACCTGACGGGCCAGCACCTTCGGCTCTAAGGCTTTAATAATTCCTCGCTCATACATCCCACTATCTTTGCCAGGCTTATATCCATATTTCTTCATCAGCTTTCCTATATCGGCATGGAGATAACTGTGCCAAAGGGGAGGAGAATTTTCAGCCTTACTAACCACAGTAATCTAAAGACTTGGCTTCCATAACAGCCATAATGGAAGCGGGTTTGGCCTCGATAGTTACCAGTTTTTCCTTGTGAATGAGTTTGATTTTCTGGTGGACTGTGGAGGGAACATCGTCCAAGGCATGGAGCCATGGTCGACCAAGAAACAAAGAGTAAGTAACAGGAATGTCAAGTACAGTGAAGCTCACATTGCTCGTAACACCTTCTACAGTGACTTCTGCCTCAAAAGCCCCAATTACACTATGCTTCAAATCATCATAAGCTCCAATAATAGTACTGGATTTCTCAAGCATTTCTTCCGATAGTCCTAGGAGAGAAAGGACTTTCAGAGGACACAGATTTAGGGCAGAGCCATTATCCACCATGACACAGGGGATAACCTTATCAAGGATCTGAATATGGATGAACAAGGCCTGGTTGTGATCCTTACCTTCAAGTGGGAGATCAAAAAGGTTAAACATAATCTGAGGCCCCTTCCTCAAGGGAATGCCTTCTCTGAACATGGCACATATTTTGATAACAAAAGTGGTCAAATTAGGTTCTAAATTGAGGAGGTGCTTAATCAATCCCCTGTGATGCCCGTTAGAGTCAATTACCAACTGCCAGATACTATAATGAGCTTGTGTGTTTTTTAGCTGAGTAATGAGAGGATCAACCTTGAGATTGGTCAGAACAGCTGAAGGTGGAGAAGGGGGTCTTACAGTAGTCCCTACCCTGTTAGGGACCAGGTCCTTGTTCAAGCAAAGACATCGATCTTCAAGCTGATACACACGACCACTTTGAGTAATGTTGAGAACATTATCAAGCAAGACACTCTTAGTGGCTCGTGTTTCAAATAGATACTGTTGTTCCTCAGAGTCTGAATTTAGGTTCTGTAACTCATACCCATCTATGTTGAAAAGTTCGCTTCGATCAACCCTGAATAGTTCCTTCAGTTTCTCATCGATGAATCAACTCTAAATAATTCGGTGGTTATAGCCTTGGCTTCTTCAACTATCCCTTCATCTTCATCAGAATAGTCTCCCTTTGAAACAAAGGAATCTACGCTGAATAGCGTCTTTTTCTCAACTTTTATCCTTTTAGCCACAAATGATTGAGTTCTGCAGCTTTCTTTCTTAGGGTCAACATCCATACCCTGAACTAAATCAACTCTCAGGTTGGCTTGATTAATCAAATCAAAAATAGAGTTGGATGGGAGACCGGACCCGATAAACAAAATAGAATTACTGCTACTCAGACCCTGGGTGATTAGTTCAAAGATTGTGGCTTCAGACAAGCCAGACTGGATCATTCCTACCTTGTTCCCGATATTAGGAAGAGGGTTATTCATGGTGCTTGGGATCTTATCAGGTTCAGCAATCTTTCCTTTGCTAACCAGAAGCTGAATAGATGAAAGCAAGGCTTTATAATTATTGGTTTGGTGTCCCACCTGAATGTGGTAATTATAGAAATTCTTCTTATCTTTGGGTTTGGGCGGTTTGTACTCTTGAAGGGACTGGATGACACCTGCTTCCCTTAAACACTGAAAGATAACCCGAAGAGGCAACTTGTACGGATTAGACAAAACAAAAGGAGGACAAGGAGGCTGGACTACGGTGATTGCTGGTGGAGTTTGATCGATTGTCAGGGGAGCAGCAGGGGCTTGAGGAATTGCCTGAACTGCCGTCGGGGCTTTAGGTTTAGCAGGTGTCAGAGCTGAGGGCTGAGCATCATTATTCTTTCTGAACCACGACTTTCCCGCTTTTTTGGCTTTTTTGCGCTCTAACTCGCGCTCAATTTTCTTGGCTTTTTCAAACATATCCTTATAGGAGAGGAATGAATCAATAGCCATCTCTTTATGAAATAAGGGAAGAGATCCCCCTAAGAGTTTCATAATCATCTCCTCGAGACTTAGCTTGGATTTCATCAAAACCTGGGTCTACATCCACCGGTTAAAATGCTGTTTAAAGGTCTCATTGGGCATTTGGCGTACTCCCTTAAGATATTGGAGAGTTGTCTCCATCATAGTATTAAAACCATAATTCACTTTTAGAGCTTCGGAAAGAAGTTTCCAGTCCGTGACAATGTGCTGAGGTAAGGTATGGTACCATTCAAGAGCAAGGCCGCGAAGAGAATAAGGAAACATTTCAGCAAGCACTTTATCACTTAATTTGTTTACATGCATAATTCTTTCATATATTATAATATGGAAAGCAGGTGCACCAGAACCATCATAATGAGTCATATTCGACATGGTGAAGTTATCAAGGACCCAGTCTTCATTCCTCTCAGGTTCTTTGGTAACCATAAGATAGTTGATGTGGGCTTAAATATCTGGTGTCATGCCTAGAGGCTACGTGACCTAGTCGTTGATCGGCTGAGAGAGAGCTACGGCCTGGGGTGTCATGCTTGGAGAATGCGCGACCTGGTCATTGAGCTAAGAGGCCATCATTTGGAGAATAAAAGTAGCTATTTCAGGTGTCACGCCCGGAGACTGTGTGACCTGGTCAATGACTTGAGGAGACGGTGGAGGATGAGGGACCATCTCGCTACTGAAGGGGTTCTGAGGGTAGGCAGTACCCTTGGGAGTTATAATGAACTGAGGAGGAGTAAAGGACGGCAGCTAGATTAACCCGCTAGAAGAAGTTGACAACTAATGAGTGAACACTTTAGAGCTGATCTTTGAGCAAAAGGTCTTGGGTTGAAGGAACAATCGACAGTGTAGTCGAGGTTGACAGAAAAGCATGAGTTTGCCTAAACTGAAATGGGCTTGCCATAGGATGGGTTGACTGAAAGACTGGTGCAACGGGTCTTATCCCTACCAGGCTGACCAACATCTTTGCTAAATCATTCCGAGCTTGCATATCAGACTCAGAAACCTGATAGAAATTTCTATCCTTGAGGGCTTGCCTAATAGCTGCTTGGATAGTGTTTTGAATAGAAGCTTGGAATGTATCCAAATTTAGAAATTGCACCATAGCACTGGCAAAATCAAAACTAGGAGGGGGCTGAGATGCTGCTCTTGAGGTGGAAGTAGGGCCGACTCGCTCCTTAGGTGGAGGAGGGTTTCCATCATTGCTCAAAAAAGACATACCTAACTGGAAGAAATCCTGACCTAAATAAACCTGGTTTAAATCCGACTCCCCACAAGAATTGGCATACAAAACCTCCTCGACTTCAATGGTGACAGCCGGGGTGAGAGAACGATGAATCAAACGGTGATCTAGCCTTTTCCAAATAGGGGTGCGATGATAATTCCGCCTCTTCCTAGCTGAAATGGTAGGTAGTGGATCAGATCATGCATGGACAGAGTGATGCCATGGATGGGATGAAGGGTCTTTATTTAATAACCGATGCATGGTATGTATGGCTGCACGTAGATATGGTTAGAGATGATGCGATGGCTTGTCCCTCCAACATCCATGGGATGTCTGTGCCCTTTATTATGCATAGTGATATGTCGTGACTCAACGGGGGTACAAAAGAGGCTCTACGGACGTTGCTAAACCTCTTCCATGAATGGAGATCGGTAAGTGTAAGTTAAATTTTGGCTCTTGGAGCCGATGCATGGGTAATGCATGAACATGTAGCACGTAGCACACAAAAACATCCCTCTTCCAACCTTATGATTCCTGCGTAATGCCTTTTTGGAAGGATGGAGGTTAGCCTCTTCACCAGGAATGGCAAAAGAAGTTTGACCCAATTATTTTCATTGTTTTGGTAGTCCTAAAGGATTGAAGTGCTAAGGCTTTTCCTAGCTCGGCTTTGGTATAGGTTTATTGATGTAGAAGGTTATCATTTACCTTGAATCCACGTTACCCAACCACTCCCCAAATAGGTGTGATCGAAAGAGTTTACGTGTTGGTTAAAATGAGTGATCCACTCACTAGGTATCCTCAATTGCAAACAAGGCATGAGTGATACTTTCATAAGCTTCTCGGGTAAAATGGTTAACCTAAAAATTATCAAACTATCTACATGCGTAAGGATAAAACGTCATAAAAAAGAATGAAGTTTTAATTTGGCCAATGATTTCAATACATCATCAAAATCCTTTAAACATATTGAAATTTTAAGTTCAAGTTTAACGAGATCAATCCCCAACAGAGTCGCCACTGTGAGCGGATGACCTTTTTCCCGCCCGTGAGGACCGTGTAAGATGCGTAGCACAGTGGGTGGAAAGATAACGAGCGCTGTGAAGCGTGCTAGGGGATTTGATCCTTATTTTAGCATGTTAAAAAAATTGAATGTTAATGTTAAATTTAAGTCCAATTTGCATGTTAAAGGATATGAGACTTGAAATCCCATATTTTAAAATAGAGTTGCCACCCGGTTACGCTCCACCGAGAAATTTTTGGTATGATATTCCCACCGGGTGGTTAGACCGTGTTGGATATGATGTATGCCCTTAAGGCAATTAGGGTGATAAATCTTAATTTTGTATTAGTATGAATATTCTATTTAATTAATAAAGGCATTTAATCTTTTGTTTATATCAATATGTTTATAAATATATTATGAATGGTTAAATATATTCATTGATGTATGTTTACAAAAGTCCTTGACGTATCATAGCATGAAGTCAGAGAAATTATAGTTGGACTATATTTGGTGGAACCTGCTTCATGTGCAATTATGATTATGTCGAAACTATCCCTAGTCATAGTTTCATCAAGAAAGGATATTGAGGAAGCGGAAAGACTAGCATGTGGTCAACTTTCTTGGAAAGGGTCCAAGCAATTAATCTCCTAAGGACTGAAGGTAGTGCCTTAAGTTTGACACATGGATATATCTGGGAGATATATTGGAGACCACAGCAAGATGAACACTTGGTATATATATCAATGTTTTAGTGTTTATCTTCATGCAATAAGCTTTGTGAATATCCTCATACTTGAGATACTAGTTACCTTGTGTAATACTATTGCTATACTTTAGGTCATTACTACACATTCATTAATTTAGGGTTTTACGGGTATAGTGATGACAGCAAGTTGGTAAGCTGAGTAGTCGGAAAGGATCCATCACTCCGGATATATTAAGGAGTTGTACCTGGCCACTTTTTGAAGTAATGATTGCCATAAACCTTTGATCAGAGTATGTGTTTGATAGAAATGGTCTCTAGTCAAACACACTATGGTATAAGGCAATATACTTCGGTAACAAGTAAATTACTAGGATAGCTTGGAGCAACCTTGCTATTAGTGGGTTAACACTTTAACCGAACCCTATAAACCAGATGGTACTAATATTAAAGAATGGATGGAATTTATTGCATTGGATAACTATTGCATCAACTGGGATTAAGTCATAAGCATAAATGACGTTCCGAGTAATGGGGGATGGTAGACCCTTGCTAGAGGTGTACTACAGTCATTTAAAGTAATCGAGTTCTATTCATAGTCTAGAACCTCAAGCCAATAGTTCCATTAGAACAAGGATTGGTTAAGCCTTAACAGCTCAATACTTTGGGATCCTATAAGGTCACACACATTGGACCTTCATCGGACTAAGTAAAGAACTAATAGATTTATTCTATTACGAAAATATAACATGATGATAATTAGATTATTATTTGGTTGGACCAAGAATTTATTTTTGACAGGTGACTAATTAATTGGGGTTATAAATAAATTGGCCAAATTGATTATATCAATTTTATAAGCCAGGGAATTTATCTTTGGCCGGTAACTAATTTATTAGGATCAAAAAATAAATATTTATTTGAAAAGGATTAAATGGGGAATTTTGCCATGGCGAGTTAAATTGGACCGAGAGTACAAAAGTATGTTATACAGGCACGGGTGCGTGGGAGTGCACCGAAAGGTGTGCAAGCAATGTTGGGCATTGCTTGCTGCACATGTGCAGCCCATAAGGGTGCGCCGCGAGGCCCAGCTTGCGTGCAAGGCAAGCCCCCAAGGGCTTACCTTGTGGAACACACAGCATGCTATGCACGCTATGTGGGCGGGTCATGCCCCCGGGCCATGGTGACCCACGGGCACAACCCGCATGTGGGATGTGCAATCAGTAATGGGGAAGCAAAATTGCTTCCCTAAGCCTATAAATAGGCTCATATGCTCCCCCTTTTCAATTGCACCAAGCTCAAAGCTAGATTCTCAAAGATTAATCTCTCGGGTAATTGAGCAAGTTATTTATGAGGAACCTGAATTTATTCGGGTACCTCTAGTTTATATTTTCGGGTGAGGCTTCTGGAGTGGTCTATCAACTACTCGATGCTTCTTAGTTCTTCCTCTCGGGGTGGTTTTGGTTGGTGGGGTTCGTGCGGATATTCATAGAGGATATCCTACGCTTGGAAGCTTATGCAAGAAGGTTCTGCTAAAGCACGCTTCAACTGGTAAGTTTTCTTTCTTTCTCTTTTTATTATTAAGTCTTTTTCTTTAAGCATTTTTAGACTTAATAATATGCTTAGGTTGTTTTGCATGCTTAGTTTATTTCATGCTTAGGTTATAGCTTAGAGTTATAACATGCTTAGGTTATAGCTTAGAGTTATAACATACTTAGGTTATAGCTTAGAGTTATAACATGCTTAGTATAAAATATACATGCTAGGATATAATTTAGAATTGTGCTATGCCTAGCCCTTTTGCATGCTAATCTAGTTAGAGAATTATTTAGTTAAGGCTTTATTTAATTTATATGCAACTAATAGGAGTTCCTGAGGACAGGGACAAAATTTTGAATTTCCGTCATGCCTGTTATGCATGTTCAATCTGACTGTCAGTTCCTAACAGTGGTATCAGAGCCTGCCTATTTTATGAATAATTAAGTTAGAAGCCAACTAAATATTATTTTCTATTTGAAATAATCTGTTTATTTAATTGTTTGGAATAATATATATGAACTTGTGCCTTTCATTTCAAGGCTAGAAAATGGTTATGAATAATTTTGTTTAATCCTGCTCAACTTACTCAAATTATACAAGTTTCAATACTTTATTTAAATTACATGGGTTATAGATGCTTCCAATATTGGAAGAGCGAAATTATTAGTCTAGGAGAATCCATTGGTCTTCAAGTTTGTGCCCGTATTTGTTCTGGCTAAGGATTGGACTTGGTGTCTACTCACTTCAAGGGCACCTCTCCTACCTGGGAACATATATCGGTGCAACTTGAATTGACCAACTAGGGGATTAATATGGACTAATTTATTTCTAGTATACAAGATGGTGCTAATATATGTTTCTATAACAAAGTAACAAATTAAATTTATTGAATAAAAGCTTAAAGGAAATGCAATATAAATTTAACAAATAAAAGCGTTAATTATTTTGCATATAATCTAGGTCGATGGAATAATTATAATAAAGAGCTTCAACCCACCTAAGGTTAGACCTTATAAATTAATTCTAAAATACCCTAAATTAATATAAGTTATTATAAATATGACCATCTGATAAAATCCTAGATTGGGTGAGACGTTTAACACCAATAGTCTTCCTTACTCAAATTTATAATATGGTCTCTTTGGGCTATCAAAGTGCTATGCAAAGCATTCCTTCTAGTCCACATTGATTGGTCATAAAGTTTGGGATAGGGTCTGCCTTAACGGAACTAGGGTAGTCCACCATAAAATTGGGGGCTAGGCCCAGATCTGAGACATATTTAAGGAGATGCTAATATAAGAGCACACGTCCCTTGGGATTAGGGAACTTGAATGTTTTGGCAATTGCATGCGATGCAAATGGAATGGGATTCCAACTATAACTTACTAATATAACTTGACTCATAAAATTGGGGGTTGTAATAGACTAGTTATAGATGCTACCTACTAGGAAATTTAGCTGGGCTAAAATTCCTGAATTCAATAGAATGGGCTATTGTAAATTTTGAAGAAAATAGTAGGACAAATGTATTTAATTAAAAGACCTTATATTAAATACATGTACTAAAACTAATATCTGAACAATTTTATTTTCTTATATCTTAGGTTGAAATCTTTATTTAAATTCAAATGTTCGCATTGATAACTATTGGCTCTAGCTTCAAAGGGTTTATTTAGAAATGTGAGGATAGTCCTCGAAGCCTTGGGCTTGGCATGTACTTTGTATAAGCCCGAATCTAAACAACATGATGCAAGCAATTCTACTTGAAACAGATATGCATTAAATACATAAAGGAAACTAGGATACAACACCTTGGAGGTTGTTAACATCCTTGTTACCTTATGTGTGTAGCTGGCAGGAGACAAGGATAAACATCAAGTCAGATGTTAGGATCCATGTTACCTTAGCTACAAGGGCATCATAAAATCATAGACTTGAAAGTCTATGTCTTTACATATTTGAGAAAGGATTTTCCTTGGTGGAAAATTTGAACCAAAATATTTTGATAGAAATTGGTGGGACCAATTAGTCAGAAAATTAAATGGTTCATATCTCAAAGAAGTAAAGGGACACATAGTGTCTAGTTTTGAAGCAAGATGGAGTTGAGTAAAGAGAAAAGCAAAAAGAATACTGAGAATTTTGTCTGGGAGACAAAATGGTTGTTTTCAACATGAAATATTGGAAACAAGATCTTTAATATGGGATATTGGAAATAAGATCAAAATGGCTAAAGTCTCATAGCATGAGAAGAGGAGCCTGAAGCTTCCATTTCAAGATGTTTGATATTGAGAAAATCTACATCTCAAGGGAATTCTAAATTAGTATGGAATACCTAATGAGAATCACATATCAATACGAAGGTAAAGATATTATTGAGAAGTAGAGGTTTGGCAAAAAGGAGAGTTGTACCTACGAAAAATCATTAGAGCTTGATGGCTGCTATTGATGTGGGAACTTGAAATTTCCATTTTACTAAAATTTGTAAAAGGACGAAATTCAATTATCATTATAATATATTGTTTCCTACTTCACAGCAGATGGAATTTTTATTTCAATTTGATAAAAGGTATTATCAAAGTTATGAATGATATTTTATTGTAATATGACAAATGATATTTCATAATTACAAAATCATATTCTCAAATATAAACATTGCTAAGAGAAAATTAGATAATGAGAATTCCTTCTACTTATGGCATTGTCGGTTAGGCCACATAAATAAAAGATCGCTTAACCAAGTTGCATAAGCGTGGAGACTTGGGCCTAATAGACTTGGAGTCTTATGGTGATTGCGAACCTTGTTTAAGAGGAAAAATGACAAAGTTACCCTTTCAAAGAAATGGTGAACAGGCCACGAGTACATTGGAACTTATACATACTGATGTGTGTGGTCCAATAAGTGTTCAGGCACTAAGAGGATACTCCTACTTTATGACCTTTATTAGTGATTTTTCACGATATGGTTATTTGTACTTAATGAAGCACAAGTCAGAGAGTTTTGAAAAGTTCAAACTATTCAGAGCTGAAGTAGAGAAATAGCTTGAAAAAAGTATTAAAACACTTCGATCGGATCGACGAGGAGAATACTTAAGTCAGGAGTTTCAGGATTACCTAAAGGAAAATGGGATAGTTCCCCGATGGACCCCTCCTTATAAGCCCCAACATAATGGAGTGTTAGAAAGGAGGAATTGGACTTTATTAGATATGGTTTGGTCCATGATGAGCTATGTAGATATTAGTAAATCCTTTTAGGGATATGCACTAGAGAGCGCGGTTTATGTTTTAAATAGAGTGCTCTCTAAATCAGTTGATTTTGTACCTTATGAAAGATGGTGTAATAAAAGGTCATCTCTAAGTCATTTAAGAGTATGGGGTTGTCCTGATATGGTTAAGAGGATAGCGTCAGATAAGCTGAACTCCAAGTCTAACAAATGTCTGTTCATTGGATATCCAAAGGAAACAATTGGATATCTGTTTTACCAACCCAAAGCACAAACGGTATTTGTGTCTCGGAATGCTCACTTTTTGGAAAAGGAACACTTACTTGCAAAAGTCAGTGGGAGCAATATTGAACTAGAGGTTCAAGAGGAAGAAATAGACAATCAACTGATTGACCCTGTTCTAGATACACAAGAAAGTGTGATCCAAGAACAACCTGTCGAAACACAATCATTGTGAAGATCGGGTCGTGTTCATAAGGGTCCCGATAAATATGGGTTTATAATCATTAATGATAAGGAACTATATCTCATGAAGGATGATGAACCAAGGACATATGATGAGGCAATGAAAAGCTCAGATTCTAATAAAAGGCTAAAAGCCATGAAATCAGAAATGGATTCCATGTATGAGAACCAAGTTTGGAATTTGGATGATGCACAGCAAGAGGTTAGACCAATTGGGTGCAAATGGGTCTTCAAGAAGAAGACTGACATGGATAGTAATATAATTACCTATAAAGCAAGGTTGGTTGTGAAAGGTTATAGTCAACGTGAAGGTATTGACTATGATGAAACTTTCTCACCGGTAGCCATGCTTAAATCCATAATGATACTCCTCGCCATTGCTGCTCATTACGATTATGAGATCTAGCAGATGGATGTAAAAACAGCATTCCTGAATGGGGATTTAGACCAGGATATGTGTATGACACAACCTGAGGGTTTTACATCTCAGAATGGCTCGAAGGTATGCAAGCTTCAAAGATCATTTATGGACTTAAGCAGGCATTCAGGAGTTTGAATATAAGGTTTGATTAGACAATCCATGAACTGGATTTCTGTCTAAATGCTAATGAGCCTTGTCTTTACAAGAAGGTTAGTGGGAGTGCAGTTGTTTTCTTAATATTGTATGTCGATGACATTCTACTGATAGGAAATGACATTTCTCTTCTTCAAAATGTTAAGGTATGGTTGTCAAGAAAATTCTCCATGAAAGACCTTGGTGAAGCAGTGTTTATACTATGTATAAAGATCTATAGGAATAGATCTAAGAGGCTGTTAGGTCTTTCTCAAAGTACATATATAGGCAAGGTATTGAATACATTCATCCTTGAGCATTCTAAGAAAGGTTATCTCCCAATGACAAAGGGGATTAACCTATCTAAGGTTGAGTGTCCGAAGACAGCTCAGGAGAGAATGCACATGAAGAATATATCCTATGCATCCGCGATAGGATCCATCATGTACGCTATGATATATACTAGGCCAGATATCTCTCAAGCTTTGAGCTTTACGAGCAGATATCAGTCAAATCCAGGTGAAAAGCAATGGATTTGAGCAAGTTATATTTTAGGAGCCTGAATTTTTTTTGGGTACCTCTAGTTTATATTTTCGGGTGAGGCTTCTGGAGTGGTCTAGCAACTACTCGAGGCTTCTTAGTTCTTCCTCTCGGGGAGGTTTTGGTTGGTGGGGTTTGTATGGCTACTCATGGAGGCTATCCTATGCTTGGAGGCTTGTGCAAGAAGGTTCTGCTAAAGCATGCTTCAACTGGTAAGTTTTCTTTTAGGTCTTTTTCTTTACACGTTTTTAGACTTAATAATATGCTTAGGTTGTTTTGCATGCTTAGTTTATTTTATGCTTAGGTTATAGCTTAGAGTTATAACATGCTTAGCATAAAATATACATGCTAGGATATAATTTAGAATTATGGTATGCCTAGCCCTTTTGCATTCTAACCTAGGTAGAGAATTATTTAGTTAAGGCTTTATTTAATTTATATGCAACTAATAGGAGTTTCAGGGGGCATGAACAAAATTTTGAATTTCCCGCCATGCCTGTTATGCATGTTTAATCTGACTATCAGTTCCCAATAGACCGCACCTTAAAACAGAGATTCCAAGTTTGGATGATTTTATCTATTTTATATTAGGCCAAGTTGAAATATTTCATTCTTTCTTAATCGGTTTTAATCCTCTCTATTTATTATGTTTTCGGTTTATATGTTGTTTTCGTATTTATCAAGCATTCAAAGCGGTAAATAAATAATTATTACAGTTATTCAAAAAATAAATGCAGGAAATAAAATAATAATTACATGGCTTTCCAAATCCTATATATTTTTCTATGCGATAAATAAAATGCACGAAGGCCTAACATTCATCTAACATAAATCTACCTGCACAAAATGGTTAGAACATATGTGGCACGTTGTACGGGGTATATCATATAACATGCATAGTTAGTAAACAAAACAAGACCCGAGTTAGCGTGAACATGGCATATTTTATTTACAATTTATGGAGCCCGGCTGGATGACTAAAAATGAGATTTAAACGACATTTGCAAGAAAATTCTGTTATATCCATATTTTAGACTCGATTGTTATTTTAACCGGATTATTAGTGAAAACGCCACATGGTATAGGGTGTGGTCTATTTTTAGAAGGTCCTGGACCTTCGTCGTTGCACTATACATCATAACTTCAAAAATTTAAACTAGGTCAGGAAATAAACGTAACTAAACTGCAGCCCAGAAGGCCATGCCGCCGGTGGCTTGACTGAGGCCACCGGTGGCATGGCTGAGGCCGCTGGCGATATCAGTTATACAAGCAAGCTGCATGACTTTCTGGATACCATAAAGAAAGGGTCCTACAAGAAAATGGGGCCACTGAGGGCAAGTGAGGCCACTAGCGGTATCAAAGATGCCGCTGGCTGCATGGTTGATACCACCGGCTGCTTCACCTGCCTCCGACGGCTTCAGTTTCTTGCAGCAGCTATTTTTGGCTGGAAAGCGACCAAAAACCCAAAACTAAGCACAAATAGCAACCAAAACACGATAAATAAGTAAAATGAAAGCCAAAGATCTATGAGACTCAAAATATTTACATCGGGGCCGTGAATCCACCTCTTTGTGATCCGTATGACACTTTGGGGAGCTCAAATGATGATTTTGGGAAGTAAGGGTTGATTAAGTCTCTAAATTCTAATTTTGGTGAATTCTAAACTAAAAATACACTTAGATATCAGAGAGTTCAGTAGAGAAAAACCAAGAAAAGATGAATTGAATCCTCTTTTCTTACCTTTTCTAAACTTTATCCCACTAAAGCTAGCTAGTATACTCAAAATTTACTTGAAATTTTGAGTGGTGGAAGATTGGAACCCTTGAAATGGCTGGAGAAAATTGTTTATATAGGCTAAAATCCGATGAAAATTGCCTTTGATCAATTATCCGTTGGATATCGAGCGAAAAGTGCACACAGCTGTCTGCAAAAGAAATGATGCCGCCGGAGGCGGCCTCGCTCCTCTGGCAAGTCTAAAAAGTTGCACGATTCGTGCCCAAAATCGGGGAAAATGAGAGGAAATCCGGAAAAGGTTGATATTGATGGAAAAACTCAGATATTGGGTGTATTTTTTTATTTTTAGTGGGTATTTTGGACTAAATTATTTTTTGGGTGTAAATCATCGATCCGAGCTACCACCAGACGCGTTATCGGACACGTCGAATTTCCGAAAATAAAATTCGTAGAGAATTTTATATCGGTAATAAAAATTCCAAAAAAGAATTTTTATTATGAGGAATAAAATCGGGTATACGTCATCATCGTCTGGCGAGAGGGACTGTAAAATCTCATGCTCACACCATTAAGAGTTAGACAAATACATGCATGCTCAAAAAAACATGTTAATGCTCAAAATGACGGCATTGGTATTTCATGTTCTTATAAGGTAAAGATTGAATAGGTCATGCACTAAATAGCCGAAAATTGAATAGATCACACATCAAATAGGCAATAATTGAATAGGTCATGCATTAATAAATATGCAATTTTAATAGATTAAACGTTGAAAGAGTCTTTAATTTGTTGATTATAAATTATGACCCGAAAGGTATTTAATACATTAGACGTCCAAAGGGTCTTTAAGATGTAGAGTATAGATTATGACCCAAAAGGTATTTAAGTCATATTAGGAAGATGAAATAATTATTGTAATGTGAAAAATCAAAGAAGAATGAATTTCCCAAAATCATGATTAGCAGTTTTATCAATGTGTTTTATTCCTAAACTTTTATTCATCATTCATTTTCGAAATTTTTGCCATCTCAAATGACATTGCCAACTTGTTGTAGCTTTGATAAAAGTTTAGGTTGAATTAAGTTACCATAACAACAGGAAAAAAAATTGACCATTGATAAGAGTTGCCATGTTCTGGATTACATGAAGCTTGAATAAATATTCAAAAGATGATAAAGAGATAAAATGCAGAAATATACAACACGATTAAGGAATTCTGTATCAATTTCTCCTTTTTCACTTTTAAAGTCTTCACACCGAAGAATTTGATTCACCAGCATTTTGATGTGTGAAAGGCATTTAAAAGACCTTCAAATTTTTCTATCCACCCAATCTACACTTGACACGTGTTCAGATTCTTTTCATTGTTCTGTATTGTGTTGTCCATTTTGTTGTGGGTAATCTGACCTTAATTAGAATTGAAGCATTGCGAATTCAACTTTTTAGTAGCATTTTATTGCATGCATTGGTAATAAATTGACAAATAAGGTATGGATTGAAATTGAATTTTCCAGAATTGAAACCGCTTGGAAGAATAATGATATTTATAAGACGCAATCTTAATCAGCTGGAAACAATTCCTTTTACTTGCAATATATTTTTGGGATGGTTTCAAGCCTTTGAAATTTGTCTTTTCTCTCGAAAAAATACCGAAATGTTATTTACTGCTCCATTTTCTAAATACCGCCTCTCGAAATTACTAGAATACCCTTAGTTACAAGGAACAAACTTTTTCCTGGCACAACATTTGCAATGAAATATTTGCAACAAATATATTTTGGCATTCGTCAAAAAGCGCTCGGCATTGGCAACAAATGCTAAACACTGGTTTGACTTTTTCCGCGTAGGTCCAATTTGAAATTTCCTTTTTCGTATGGGTGGTGTTAAGTGTGCTTATAAGCGGCAGCACATAACAACCACCATGAAATATGAGGACTGGAATTGCCAAGTTACGTATGAATATCAATTTGTGTGTGTTGAACCAAGCACGAGTTTGGACTGATTCAATGGATGATTCAGTTGTGCTTAAGTTTTAATCATAACAATTAAGTTAAGAATGGGATAATTAAATCAATAATAATGTTAAAATGAATACTCTATGGTTGTAAGGGAGTTAGTAAATTCAAGGGTAGAATTCCGAGCCTCCGCTGACCTAGATATTTAGTTTATCTCTGAGTGGTTTCTGGACGGAGTATCTACTTAGTCATTGACTTAGTAATATTCACTCAGCGCTTGATATTTAGACTTTGTTTCAGCTGTGTGCTTTTCGCTTTATCTTTTCAGCTGAGTTACTTTAAGTCTGTCAACGCTGTTGACCTTACTATTTAAGGTAAAAAGGTATCTTCACTTTTAGTGTTGCCTTTTGCAAGAACATTAATGAGATAAAGACAAAAAGAATTAATGTCTTTACAAGACACAGAATTATGAAGAAAATGACAAAGTCTTCCAATGCAAAGTTGCAACAAGTCAATTACCACTTCGGGTAATTCTGCAGATCTACCAACCTTGTATCGCACACTCTGCAACATGTCAGAATACCAGAGGGAATGGGATGAAGACACGTGGCAAGTCAGAGCGAGTTCTCTCTAACGGAAGATTGGCATCAAATGACAAAGAATTCAAATTGGAGCTCGAATTTCAATCTAACGGATTGAAATGTATTTCACAACGGTGCAATTCTATCTCTTAACGGATTGATTTGAAGAAGCAACGGGTGAATTATTGAGCTGTCAATTTTAAAAGATGCTAAGATAAGTTCAACGGCTACTTTCTCAATCCAACTATAAAAGGAGCAAGAAAGCAAGCTTAGAACTTGGTGATTACACCTGAACTTCCTAGAAGCAAAGACTCTGTCAAGTTACAAGCTTTAAAGGAGTTCAAGCAAGAAAGTATAACTCAGCTAGAATATGCTTTAGAACAAGAGAGAATAGATTAGATCAATCAATTGTAATATTAGACCATTTGTAACTGGATCAACGTTTTTATAAGTTGAGTCCAGCTCTTGTTTAGACTCTTTTGTGAGTTGCTGATAAAAGAGGGTAGTCAAGTCAGCGGGTGAGCGATTGCAGTTTGGAGGGTGCTTACTGTAATTGGGAAATTTGTGAAAGGCTTCTCCGCCTAGGGTAAAGGAGTTGAGATTAGTGGATTAAAGTCGAGACACTTTCTCGGGACTGGATGTAAGCACAGGTTGCCGAACCAGTATAAAATCTTTGTGTTCTTTACTTTATCGCACTTTCCAGTTATTTCACTCAGCCAGCTGACCTCACTTAACGGAGAAATTAATTATCACGAAAAAGTCTTATAAGTTCTTGAGTGAGTCATTCACCTCCCCTCTGACTCAGTGATGATAGGCATAGGGACCAACAATATGGTTTGCTACCGTTAATTTTTTTTTGTTCAAAAGAGGAATGAAGTTGGCACAATTGTCTTCTGTCACAGAAAAGTTCAAAGGAACAACTTTAATATACGGATACAAAATGGTTGAATTGAACATAAGAGACGAATCTTATTTGCCCTGATGAAAAATCAAAAGGTGGCTTAGAATTAATTAGAAAGGTCAAGTGGGTTTAGGTTGAAAATTAATGTTTTCATTTTCACTTTTCATAATTTTTGGCTATAAAATTCTTAATCTTTCACATTCCTTTACCATATGGGAGGACCAAAATGGAAATTGTCAAAAAAAATGACAAATTACTCTTCAAAAAAAATAAACAACAATCCAGGATTTCTCAATACCTCAATGTTGACATCCACTGCTAACGAAGTCTTAGAATTGAATCACTGATTATTTGATGTTAACAATAGTTTAAGTTGTTTATATTAAACAATCATTTATACTGATCAATGCAGCCAAATACAATAACTAGTGAGTAACAAATTTTCAAAGGGCAAGTTTAAGATTGCTCTCCATTTTCAAACTTTTCCAAGTTGTTGTCTCGAAAAGTTCTGAAATTCAATAGCAAACCGTTCCCAATTAACTAATATTAAGAGTCAAAATCTATTGTCCAATGTCAAAATATGTTGTTATATTAAAAGTTTATAAGCGAAACTTTTCGTGACAACAACTCTCAAAATATGTTGGTTATTGAAAGTTTGTAAGTGAAACTTTTCGTGACAACAACTCTGACAGTAATCCCAAATATGCCCCTAGTAATTAAAATGTAATTTGTTCAAAGTTCAATCTTAGAATGCATGTGAACGTCTTTGATATTATTGATGTATCCGTCTTTTCACCATGTTATGACATATCTCTTAAAATAGAAAGGGTCGAAATTGAATAATTGATCAGTGAAGTAGTATCTATCACTCCTTCCATTACAAAGCTGCTGTACAGGATTGGCTCAAAGAGGAATTACAATCTTTCAAGTTACTCCTTCCTAGATTTTCATCACTCTCAACTCTAAAAGTCTGTGATTCCATATTAGAACCAACATGTCCCATCCCTATAATTTCTTTAGGTATCTCTAGTTTAGGAATATTTATTACATCAAACAAGTATTGCTGACTCATCATGTTGGAAGGGAAAACATTGCATCAGCAATCACTTTACTGAGCTCTTAAGTCTTAAATCACCACTGCAAACTAGATCCTGTCTAAAGTCACTATTGAGCAGAAGGCGATATCAAAAGAAAGGCTTGCCTCTATTTCTAATGTTATGGGTAAGATTGAATTTATTTTAATATTGTGAAAATCTGCTCAATGTTGTCACCTAATGTCAAATATACCCTAATTCAATTAAATACCAACACAAATCACAGATGAGTTGACGTATGCCGGTAAATAACAACTTATTGAAGTGTAGAACCGAGCTACAATTTTTAACATAGGTGCAACTTTAGGCCGTTTCTTACAGTAATGATAAAATTCTATCTTCTTCAATAACCATGGGTAGAAAGCTAGAAATTTGTTTTATCCCCAAGTTTTATAATAATCTGTGAATAGAACATCAAGGTCAGGGGCCACCTGCTAGCTAGCATGTTCACTATAAGGGGTAAGCATAACATACAGAACAATGTTTCATTTTAATATCTTCTCATTAGGATCCAAAGTATCCCATACTATTTTTTCATCAGGATCCAAAATATCCCATTTTCATTTCAGACCACGTAAGTGAGAATATTTAAAAATAAAAAAAATCTCGATGATTCAAGCAGATGAATAACAAAATTTAAATGCACACCAAAGGCATCTGAAGTGAAAGGCATGTGAGGTGCAATTCAACAAGTAAAAGGCTTAATGCATCCATCACACCTGAACTCGTCCGAAAGAGGCACCCTGAACTTTCAAAAGTGTGAGATACCCCCTTGAACTTGTTTAAAGTGCAACATTTTGCCTCTTCAATGCTACGTGTCAGTTCTGTGATTTGACTTTTCAAAGATGACATTTTTCTGATTTCTCTCTGTCCAACCAGAAACTAACACGTGGCGGGGGGACAAACTGGTGCAGTTTTTGCAAGTTTTGGGGGGTAATCTGAAACTTTTGAAAGTTTAGGGTGGCAGTTTAGGGGGTTAACCTGAACTTTTGAAAGTTCAGGGTGGCAATTGACATTTTTGGACAAGTTCAGAGGGTGATTGATGCATTAAGCCAAAATGTACAAATCAACAGAAGTTCCTTCTGATCTAGATAGTATCCTCATACAATAGGTCAAACACATTTTAATCCAAACTAAACCTGTCTAATTCAAGCAAAAATAACTCATGAAAGAAAGTAGCATCAACAGCATAATTCGACATAACCATACCATATAACTGCAGAAATTATGCCACGAAACTGAACCGACCAAAGCAGCTTCAGCTGGAGGTTGAGTCACATCAAACTTTACTAACAACTTGCTCACAGTTTCTGCTGAGCAAACCTGGTACTTAACCAGAAGGAAGGAGTAAAACCTCAGCCAATTCAACCTTACCAGAAGTAAGACTTGTACTATCCATTGTCTTGCTAAGCACCTTTAATGCCATTTGTACTGCCTCTTCTCTAGTAATATCATCCTTATAGTCCTGCTTCAACATTGACTGAGCCGCCTGGTTGTTGGCACCAACAGCTGCAGCCTTCCAACCGCCATAGTTTCCACTAGGATCACTAGTATAAAGCTGGAAACCGAAATTTTTATCCCAACCAGCAAAGCGAAACGAAACCCCAAAGGCACGCAGCCCACCGAATTGAGTGTAGCCTTGCTTGGTGTCACACAGGGATTGGACGAGCTGCTCAACAGGCATTGGTTCCTGGTATCAAAAGTAACAGCGCTGTGCTTGAACTCTAGCTGTGTTGATAAGGATATTGGCATCAGACATTATGTCAGCTACAGCACAGGCGGCATGGTAATCGATCTTGTACATTTTTTCGGTTGATCTTGAGGTTTGGAGGAGTTTAGAAGTGACCTTTTTTTCACCGACCAGGACAACCCCGTCTTTTGATAGTATTCCAATGGCGGTTCCTGCATTTCCTATGGCCTCCATTGCATACTCTACTTGGTAAAGCCGACCTTCAGGAGAGAAGATTGTTGGTCGGCTATCGTATCTTCGAAACATTGTGTCACACTAAATTCAAAAGCAAACAGCCAGGTCAATATGCAAAGATTACATAAAGCATGGTTATTAATGTAATTAGTAGAGACACATTTGATTCATTTTAAAATTTGAGAATATATAACCAGGGCAGGAAAATCAAAGCAGAGATATACATCTGCATGAAAATATTCAAGATTTCTAGTGAAATAATAGCCATTCCAAGAATAAAAACAGAAAATGGCAAGTACACAACTAATAATTCAAGATTTCTGGTAAAAAATAGCCATTCCAAGCCAACAGAGCATGAAATTAATCTGCATGTCACTTATGTACTGGCCTACAAATATTATTAATATGCTCTATTCATTATCATCATAGAGGCAAATTTTTTCTACAAAATATACAAAAGGTCGCAAATAGTTGGAATTTCTATGGATATTTTGTAATTTGTTCAAGAATCACGAGAAAGTAAACCTTGCTTTTCTTTTAATGAACGTAAATGATGAAAAAAAAACCATGAATTTTATTTTATCAGCATTTTGCCATCATGTGTGTTTTGAAAACACGCGGAAGTTTAAGAGTACAAATGATAGTTAACCAGCCTTTGTGCTATTTCAAGAACAGATATATAAAATGAACACTGAAATAAAAATTTAAAATACAAATGGATATATGTCGCATCATTTATATTAGTTATTTGTCAAAATCTGTCAAAACATATTTGGTAACCGATTTCTTCAATAAGCTAGTATATGATATTGTAAAGAGGCATGGATTAGAACATGAATAACTTTAAATGATATATCAATGAGTACTGGGATGAATTAATGACTTTGAATAATCAAGTGAACTGGTCACAGGAGATAAAAATTGGCAAATGATTACAAGCCCTACAAAATGTGTAAGCTGAACTCTTCAAACCTAATTACATGCTTTATAAACTGTACAACTGTGAAACTAAACTCAAAATAAGAAAGAACTGCTAATATTCATTAATTAGCTTCATGTTTCAAAAATAACAAGTTGAATCGGCTTTTCAGTTTTCAAAAGCAATTTAGCCAATGCTCTTTGAAATTAAAACCAGATCACTACTCTATATATGAAATCCAAAAACCTATGAAACATTGACATTGACTAATTATACAAGTGAAAACGGAAAACTGGGTATAATAAGTAGGTTATTTAGCAGGTATACTAGCGAGAAAATTTAAAATCCAGACTAAAACACAAATTGAAAACTTAATCCAATGTTTAAAAGACATCCAGAATAGCTGTAAGATCAGAAGAGTTGGGGAAAACCTAGGGTTTCGAAGGGCAATTCATTTGACAGATAAATTGATGAAATACAGCTAATGAGTTACCTGATTCTTGTTTTTGAGAACTGACTTGAAGAGAAAGCAGCGAATGCGAAAGACAGGAGATCGTTGATTAAGATCGTTTTTGTCTATTCGGCTAAGGTTTCGATTAGGGAAAATTAAACGACATGGTTGTTATTTTTCTTTTTTCATAATTCAGGCTTTTTATATAAGAAAAAAATAAATAGTAAACCTTCTTATTTTATATGTTATTACGGCGAATTCATAAATTTTTATTATAATATCCGATACACATGTATAACTAAATTAAAAAATGATGTACTATATATAAAAATGAATATTTCTAAAAGGTGCGGTTTCAGGAGTCATTTATTGTGGGGCAAATTTTATTAAAAAATTTATATTAAAAAAAAATTTTAATAAAGAAAAATAAATTTCAATCAGTCAAATTAATATCCAATTAATAAATCGTGACCAACCTTATTTTATTAATAAAGATAACTATAAAATATTGATTGACCTATGAATGCATACTAACTAAATTTAAAAGAATTTACTAGAGAAAACTAGAAGCATAAATTCAACAAGTATGAAATACTATGCACATACATATAAATTAGTGTGTGATTTATTATACTGAAACATATATAAAGAAACATAAAAACTCAACTATAAAAAAAATTACAGCAGAAATTTTTTAAATCATGTATGTTCTTAAAGATATATTACAGGGCAAACAATAGTTGATACAATATTTGACAATTCTGATCAATTAAATTAATATATTAAAAAAATAGAAAAAAAACATTTATCATTTTGTTGTATAAAATAAAAGAATGACATGGAAAGTGACAAAGAAAGAAAAGAAAAGGAAGGGTCATATGTGCTGTAATGTGGGCATGATTTTTGGGCCTACTAGTATTAATTTTGAACTTCTATTTACTAGAGTAAACGATGTCTCGGTTCAATTAGTGAATTGAAAATAATAAAAATTAAAGTGATCATCTTCTTCAATGCAAACACCTAAATTCTGCAATTTAGAATTGACCGCCTTACCTCACATATGTTCTCTACGGCGGTTCTACAGAGACAAGGTTGCCATATATATACGTGATTTTCAGACCCCCTCATGTCCACCCCTGTTTCTAAAATATTTATAAATAAGAAAACTAAATTTGGTTGTCCAAGAAAAGTAGAGAATAAAATATCCCACGTGTTAATAAATTATTTAATTAATAATTTATTTCATATTTTGATTAGATAGTTGTTTAATAGATTAAATTTTTAATGTATGTGTTATATAATTTTTTTAATGAATTGTATTTTCTTAGAGTGAATGAGTAAGTTATATTGATACAGTGTCCAATTAATAATTCGTATGGGTTTACATTTAAATTATATTAATATTATTTAGGGTAAACTTAAAAAAACATAATGTGATTTCATTCATTTGTAAAATAAGATATGAAAATTTTTATTTTTTTGTAAAATGGGGTAGGTGGTATCAAAAAATTGGTAAAAAGAAGATTCTCAATATTAAATTATGTCACAACAATGGGTAATCTTGTTCGTTTTTATCTGAACTTTTGTGAATCGGTTAATAAAAATGCAATACACATCAGTGATAATTTTTGAAAATTTTTTAGTAGTGCAAATATTTTTATTAATTAAAATATGAGGATAAACTTAAAAAAACATAAAAATGGAAAAAAAACCCTTCAAAACTTACTCAAATCGTAACATATAATTTTTAAATAATAAAGTTAAATTTAGGGAATATTGAATTAATTAAAATATTTAATGTAACATCACTATTCTGAATAAAAAATATTTATTATCCTCTTTTTTGCCAATTTTTTGAAACCACATACCCTATTTTGCGAAAAAAAAAATTTTCATGCCACATTGAATGAAACCACATAATACTTTTCTAAAGTTTACTCTATTATTTAAAAAGATGGAGTCCATAAACCTCATATTAATGTAAGTGGATTTGCCTATGCCACTAAAATATAAAAATATAATATTATATTAGCTTCATAGCATAACTGGCTCAGAGAATAAGTAAGGTGTAGGATTTACGGCTGAAATGAAATGAGTTAAAAAATGTATAAATTTTTATTTAGAATTGTGGACAAGGTAAGAACAAAGCACTAATTATAGTTAAAAAAATTGATGAATCTCTTAAAAATGAGGGAAAAGCACACAACATGGTAGAAGGCCATTAAAAATTTTCAAAAGAATTTTGGGCCACAACTTTTCTAACCAAAATTAGGGCTTCTAACAACTTTCATACATTCAAGCCTACTGAATAACTTCCTTATGTTCCAGCAGTTGAAACGTCCATCTTCTCTGTCAAAATTTTTTTTCTACAAAAGTTCAAATCAAATTCAAAACCTTCAAAAATCACATATCACTCTGCATTTCAGTTTTGAAATTGAGAAGAGAAGCGTAAGTTATATTCAAAGCCACAAATCATTGTCAAATTCAGTTTCGAAAACTAGAAGAGAAGCATAAATCGGATTGGAAGCTGCGAAATAGAAGAATACAGTCACCAAATTAAGGGTACATAACTGACAAACAACTATGTAATTATTGTAATTGAATTCTAAATCTTAACTGATTCAAATTGTTGATAATGTGAAGGAAATGGCACCAAAGAAAAAGGAAACCAAAATTATTCACCGTCTCAATCAAAAACAACAAAGAGACAAATGGTCATAAGCCAAAATGCAGAACAAGAACAGACCGTTGAAGAAACAAATGTTTCACAACAAAGAGAGGTGTAAACCATAAACTACAACTAGATAACTTTAATTGATTCATATTTCTATCATACTTGTATGATGCTGATGTAAAATAGGTTTTATTTAATTTATATCATAAAATAGAAGCTTAAGGTTGAGTTGATTCACAACTTGTATAATGGTTGCAAAATGCTGGCATAAAACTATTTTTTTTCTTGATTTTCGTAATAAAACAGATGTTTAATGTTTTGTTTCATCACACCTGGTATAATGCTGGTGTAAATAGGTTTTTGTGTGATTTCTTTCATAAAACAGATGTTTTCCATTATTTTTAATCAGACCTGGTATGTTGCTGGTAAAATGCTGGTATGATGTGGCTTTTATTTGGATTTTTTTTATAAACTTAATGTTTAATGCTTTATTTGATCAAACCTTGTATTAATTAGGTATAATGCTGGTATGGAGCTATTTTTGTTTGATTTCTTTTCTAAAATAAAAGTTAAATGTTATGTTTAATGAGACCTAGTATATTGCTGGTAAAATGTTGGTATAATGTTATTTTTGTTTGGTTTCTCTCATAAAATGGTTACTTAAGTTATTCTTTAAGCACACCTGGTATATTTCTGGTAAAATAGTGGTATAATATGGTTTTTGTTAAGTTTCTTTCATAAAATGAATGCTTAGTATTTTGTTTAATTGCGCCTTGTATATTACTGGTAAAATACTTGTATAATATTGTTTTTGTTTGGTTTCTCTTATTAAATGGATGCTTAATGTTTTATTTAATCACACATGACATGGATGATATTTTTGAATGATCATTTCTTAACTATTTGTCTAATAACAATGCAGCTATATAAGCCCATATACCAATGCAACTGGCATACTAGTGTTCACATAACATCAAACTTCAATGTAATCACATTCCTACGAAATAAATGTTCCTGCAAATGTGATGAAAAGATTAGAGGAGTCATTTTTTGGTGAATTCCTTAAAAGAACAACAATAAAGGCCCAACTGATTGTCATCCACAGCTTGCTGATGAGGGAGATCTATTAGCCAAATAAAAATGAAATATGGATAGATGCTGGAGGGAAAACTCTATTATTTGGTCTAAAAGAATTCGTGCTAATATCTGGCTTGAGAGAAATTGGGGTTGGCGGCTACAAAGTGTTGAAAACTGAAGCTTCTAGAGAATTACGTAAGAAATACTTCAAGAAAAAATGAGACAACATTACGCATGATCAAATATATGAACTAATTGAGACGAAAGATAATTGAAAAGAGAGAGAAACGAAAAGTAAAAAGAAATAGGGAAAAAACCAATTGAGATTGAGAAGGATGATGACTACTTCACCATTGCAATGGTGTACTTCATTGTCTACTATATCATAGGTCTGAATCATTCAAACCTTATCCCAATAAAATACTTTGACACTGTGGTCACGGGAGACTACCAAAAAGCATTGTGGGGAGAAATGTCCTTCGTAGAGACAGTACAAGGACTAAAAAACAACGGAAAGAGAGCTACAAAACCACAATCGTATATACTAAAAGGATGCCCTCTAGTATTCCAGATCTGGTTCTATGAGGTATGGGGCTTATGTGAAGGGACATTGTGCAGTAGAGTTGATGAAAATGATGGATTCAAGCCTAGATTCTTCAACTGGAACCCATATGTCAGAGATTTCAAGGTAATTGAATTGAATAGAGAAATCTTCGACAAGCCAATAAAGATGGTAAGTAGGCTGAAACTAAAATAGATGCTTATGTTTGATTTTGTTTTTGTCACACCTGATAAAATGATCGTAAAATGCTGGTATAAAGCTGTTTTGTGTGAATTCCATCATAAAATAAAAGTTCAATGTCAAGTTTAAACACACCTGTAAAAAGATGGTAAAATGCTGGTAAGAACTAGTTTTCGTTTGATTTTATTCACATAAAAGATGCTTAAGTTAGATTTTGTTTTTCACACCTAGTAAAATGCTGGTATAAGGTAGTTTTTGTGCGAATTCTATCATAAAATAGATATTTAATTTTTTTTTGATCCCATATGGTAAAATGGTGGTAAAAACTGGTTTTGGTTTGATTTCATTCACAAAATAGATACTTAAGTTAGATTTTGTTTTTCACACCTGGTAAAATGCTGGTATAAGGTTGTTTTTGTGTGAGTTCTATGATAAAATAGATGTTTAATGTTTTGTTTGATCTAACATGGTAAAATGGTGGTAAAATGTTGGTATAAAGTGGTTTTTATTTGATTTCATTCACAAAAAATATGCTTAAGTTAAATTTTGTTTTTCACACCTGGTAAAGTGCCGGTATAAAGTTGTTTTTGTGTGAACTCTATCATAAAATAGATGTTTAATGTTTTGTTTGATCTCACATGGTAAACTGGTGGTGAAATGGTGGTAAAAACTGGTTTTGGTTTGATTTCATTCTCAAAATAGATGCTTAAGTTAGATTTTGTTTTTCACATCTGGTAAAATGTTGGTATAAGGTTGTTTTTTTTTGTGAATTCTATGATAAATAGATGTTTAATGTTTTGTTTGATCTGACTTGGTAAAATGGTGGTAAAAACTGGGGCTTAAATTCATTCATGGTATATGAGCTTTGTCTTTACTAACATAATGGTGCATGAACTTTAAAACTTGACATAATGGTATACAAACTTTACATTTTACTAACATAATGGTGAAATTTACCTTTGACTACAAAAATGACTTTTGACTTTAATCCAAACAGGTAAACTTTTCTTCTTCAATTTTCACTTCTAATGCCCCAATTCCATCTTCCCATCTTTTTCTCCCTAATGCATCTGCCACCACTTCTCCGCCATTCCAAGAACAATCGTAATTAAATGTTAGCGTTCCAAAATTGCCATTATAGGAACAATGTCCTTTATGTTTACCCAATTGAAAAATAGAAAAACCATCAAAACAACAATCCAGAAACAAGCAGAAGGATGAAAGTTGGTCATCCTGATTGGAATTCATAAGATGAAATCTAGAAAATATCTTATTCTCCTTAAATAGTTTAATCATCCATTTTCTATGTTAATATTCTAGAAACAAAACCAATTTCTTAGTAGAAAATGGTAGAGGAATGAGGGTCTGGATACACAATAACACAATCCTAACAATCATGTTTTAGTTCCCACCCCCCACCTAAGTGTGAAAAACTAGGCTAATGGATATCTTTCCCCGATTCCCCTAAAATTCTAGCAATGATATTGGATTTAGGAAAAAATTGGGAAAAGTCAATGATATGTTCAATAATGTTCTTCTGCTTACGAAATTATAAGAATCAGAATGTTCACTTTACCACCAATTGAAAGGTAGAAAAAATGTTCCCTAAACCACCAGTTGAAATCTGGAAAAAATATCAACAAGGTTTACAATATGGTCATGTTTACAAAAGAGAGTAGATAATAAAGAAGAACCAGATTTTGATTGTGATTCCACCGCTTCTGAAAACTACTCCGTAAAGTAAAAAAGTCGACAGATGAAATACAAAATAGAGCATGCACATTATTGATGCTGATGGGGAAAGAGGAAGAGTTTGAAAAATTAGAAAAACAATGAACATTTTTATTACCATCTACCACTTTTGCTTAAAAGAATAGGTGACATCCATATGAAGAGGGTCAAGGATTTTGAGACGGTAATTGCTAAATCGGTTCCCCAAATCTTTTTTGGATTTGAAATGAAAAAGATTGAAAATGGAAAATATAAGAAAGTTTACTTGTTTGTATGAAAGTCAAAGGTCATTTTGTGGTTAAAGGTAATTTTTACCATTATGTAAGTAAAATGTAAAGTTCGTATACAATTATGTCAAGTATCAAAGTTCATGTACTATTATGTTAGTAGAGACAAAGTTCATATACCATAGACGATTTTAAGCCTAAAAACTGGTTTTAGTTTGATTTCATTCACAAAATAGATGCTTAAGTTAGATTTCATTTTTCACAACTAGTGATATGCTAATATAAGATTGTTTTTGTGCGAATTATATGGTAAAATAGATGTTTAATATTTTGTTTGATCACACATGATAAAATGGTGGTAAAATGTTGGTAAAATGCTGGTGTCAAGTAGTTTTTATTGAATTTCATTCACAAAAAAAATGCTTAAATCAGATTTTGTTTTCCATACATGGTAAAGTGTTGGTATAAGGTTGTTTTTGTGTGAATTCTATCATAAAATAGATGTTTAGTGTTTTGTTTAATCCCTCATGGTAAAATGGTGATAAAAAATGGTTTTGGTTTGATTTCATCACAAAATAGATGCTTAAGTTAGATTTTTTTTCACACCTGGTAAAATGCTTGTAAAATGTTGGTATAAGTTTGTTTTTGTATGAATTCTATAATAAAATTGATGTTTAATATTTTGTTTAATCACACACTGATATTACTAATTTGTTTACAAAGTCGAGCTAAGAAATTCTGATACTAACGATCTTTATTTTCATTGACATACAGCTAAAAATTAAAAAGATTGAGCCATCGGAGGAGGAGATCAGACATCTACAACTAGAACAATCCATTCCCTCCATCGAACCGACCGATGCCCAGTTACAGAAAAGCAGTCAGACTGAATTGTTAGACATGATGAACAGACTAAGAGTGACAATGGAAGAAGGGTTTAGAGAAATAAGAGGCAGGCTAGAGGTGGTGGAAAAAGAAAATAAGGAAATGAAAGAGCAAATCAAAGAGATGCAACAGATTCTATTGGATAACAACCTAGAAAAGAAAGCTGAAGATGTCATAGGATTGAGTGATGAAGAAGAAAGAAATGATACCAAGTCAACTCACTCAAGCATCCTGGAAGTTTCAACACCTAGAGAAGAAGAAGAGAGCAGTGAGGATGATGAAGAAGAGAAAAATGAGGATGGAGAAGGGCAATAAAAAGAAAATGCAGAAAAGAGGATGTGGATGATGTAGAAATGGTTTTAAAAACAAACGAGACATTGGAGATACCAAGCACGGATGTAAAAAAGGGTGATGAAGATGAAATTGAAGAAAATGAGTTTGTTAAGGACACTAAAGATACAATAGAGATTCAGTCTGTTGAAGTGATGAAGCTAGATTTAGATGAATTTGATGTAAGTATAAAAATGCAGCTATATTCAACATTTTGAAATACAAAATTGAAGCATGTGTATATAAGTCTTATATTCTGATCAACAACAAAAAAACTAATAAAACTAACTATTATGCAAATAGGATGCACAAACGAACAAGACACAAGTGATAGCAACAGTGCAAACAGCGAAAGAGATAGACGAGATACCGGAAGCACAAGAAGAGAAAAATGAGGATAGAGAAGGGCAACAAAAAGAAAATGCAGAAAAGGAGGATGTGGATGATGTAGAAATGGTTTTAGAAATAGACGATACATTGGAGATACCAAAGGGTGACGAAACTGACATTGAAGAACACGAGTTTGTTAAAGACACTATAGATACAATGGAAATTCAGTTTATTGAAGTGATGAAGCTAGATTTAGATGAGTTTGATGTAAGTATAAAAATGCAGCTATATTAAACATTTCAAAAAACAAAAATTGAAGCATGTGTATATAATTCTTATATTCTAATCAACAATAAAAAAACTAATAAAACTAACTATTATGCAAACAGGACGCACAAACGCAAAAGACACAAGTGATAGCAACAGTACAAACAACGGAAGAGATAGACGAGACACCGGAAGCATAAAAGGTATGAAACAAATGCATAAGGTTTTTATTCTTTGATAAAAAATACCACCTGGTATAATGCATGTATAAAGCTGGTATAGAATGGTTTTTATGTTATATTTCTTGCTTAAAATATATGATTATAGTAATGATTCTTGACATGTAGTATAATGCTGGTATAATACTCGTATAAAATAGTTATTGCATGATTTCCTTAATAAAAAATATAATTACAGTTTTAGTTCTTCATACCTGATAAAATGCTGGTATAATGCTAGTACAATGCATGATTTGTTTAATAAAATGGATTATTGTGATTTTATTGCTTCAGACATGGTACAATGCTGGTATCATGCTGGTATAAAGTTGTTTTTTTATTGATTTCTTTCATAAGATGGATATTTATGGTGTTTGTTCTTCATACATGGTACAATTCCGGTATAATGCTGGTATATGTCTGTAGTTTTAGTTTTATGACATAGATAAGTTTTGTATTGAAGACACTTGATATAATGCTGGTATTATGCCGGTATAAATAAGTTTTTGTGGATTTCTTTTCATAAACTGGAAGAATGTGGTTTCATTTCTACACTTGGTATAATGCTGGTATTATGCATAAATTTTGTTTTCCAGACCTGGTTTAATGCTCGTATAATGCTTGTTAGATGTTTAACAATGTCCTAATAATATATGAATTTCTAGTGATATAACATGAAACAAATCATCTTTGTTAGGAATGTCAGCAAAAAAAATGAAGAACGGTAGAGCAAACAAGGAGAAGATGAGATTATCGCGATAATGTCGTTGGGAGATAATGAATAGGTAACAGTAGGGAGCAATCAACAATAAGAGGAATCGTTGAAAAATCTGGATGAACAGACTGATGTAAATCCAATTCAAAGCTATCAACAAATGGATGGCACTCCAAAACAAATTAAATACAATGGAAATGATAAGGAACTAACTAGTGAGACAGAATCAATTGCAAGCAAGGAACCATAGGATGGTGGTGGAGTATGGAATAAAGAGAATGGAAATGACAAAGAAGATGGGGCTGATATAGAGGAATAAGCCAATGTTCATACTGCCCAAATGGAACCAATACAAAGTGAAAGGATAGAAGTAACTGGAACCAAGAAGGAAGATGTGGCTGAAATGTAAAAACAAGGAGAAAATGATGAAATTGCTGCTCCAATGAAAACAAAAGTGTCAGAAACTGAGAAAGAACAAGCAATAGCCCCCATAAGTTTGGACACTCAAAGAGAAGGTGGTGCTGAGATGCAAGAATAAGGGAAAAAAGATGAAAATGCTGCTCTAATGGAGACAAAAATGTCAGTAACTGAGAAAGAACCAGAAATAGCACCCATAAGTTCAGAGACTCAAGGAGAAGGGGGTGCTGGCACGCAAAAGGAAGATGGGAAAAATGAGAGTACTGATGATCCAATGCAAGAAAAGGGTTAGATACTGAAAAAGAGCCAACAAATGCACCAATAAGGTTAGAGGTTCAGGAACAAGTAGCGAAAAAGGTCGTTAGAAAACCAATTAGCTTGAACCAAAGACATTTTGAAATGATAGCATGAATTGGAAAAGAAGTAGAAGCAGAGATAAGCATAGAAAAGGAGACAGAGTAAGCAGACAAAGAGCCCAATTTGAAAAGAACATACAAACGAAAGCTAAGATAAAAAAACAGCAAAGAGGGTAATGAGACAGAACAATCAGAGTGAGAATGATGTAACAAAAGTACAAGCTGTTCCTAAACAAGTAGACGAGGAGAAGGGGAAATGGAAACTAATAGTAACACAAGACCAGAGCAAAACAAAGAGTACAAATTCTAAACCAAAACAAAATATCAAGTAAATAATATTAGAAATAATCTGACAACTATAAATTCGATAACTTGATCAGACTGCGTCTCCTGAATTTTTAGACTATATTCAACTCGCTGATATTGATAAAATAGAGGCTGAATATTACAATAAAAATGCAAGTAAAGAAGAACAAGAACAAGTGCATACATTGTTATTATCATTATTAATATTTATTATTATTATTATTATTATTATTATGTCCAGATCTTCAAATATATGGAAAAATTAGAATAAAAATAAGAAAAAATAAATTATTTTTATATTGTTTCTATTTTGATGCAAAAACAAGGGAAATAATGAGGTTGCGAAAAGAGACCAAGTTAGGACGACAGATAGGCCAGAAATCGAATAGGAAGATGCACATAACGACAAAAGGATTCGAAAACCATCGAACAAATTGCTTCTGCCCTACACAGATAAGTTTGGATCGGTGGTAGAAAAGAGAAAAGAAAAGCGTAATTAGATATTGGATTACTTTAGACCTGTTGGAGAGAAGGTCATTGATCAGGCAGTAGTTCAAGAAATGACGACATTCGTGATGAAAGACAAAGAACAAAAAAAGGAGTAAGAAATAACTGTTCTTACCAATATTCAATACTTGTACCACTAAAAAACGTTGACAACAATGAAAAGTGATACAAAGGGGATCTTGACAAGATACCGAGGATGGATTACAATGGTGTAACGGTCAACAGCAAGACATTTTTCACCAACCTGTTCCTTCCCAATGAATATCTTTACAACGAGGTAAGCATATATAATAACTTAAAGAAATACTTGTGGTTTTTATGAATAGGACCTGGTATAATGCTAGTAAAATACTAGTTTCATGTGATTTTTGTTTGATTTATTTGGTAAAATGTATTAAAATATTTTTGGTCAGCCATACCTGGTATACTGCGATTAAAATGATACTATAAAGTGGTCTTTTATTTATACCAGATGCTTATGGTTTCCATAATAATCCTTGTAAAACAATGGTGCAAATTGATAGTAACATGAATTCAGTCATAACATCTGGTATTTTCCTATTACATTGCTGGTATATAGTTGACTTTGATTCATTACTTATATAAAACAAATGTTTATGGTTTTGTTTCATCACACATGGTATAATGCTTGTAAAATTACTATATAAAATAATTTTAACTTGGATTCTTTCATGAAATAGATAATTGCATTTTTTGTCCATAACATCTGGTATGTTGCTGGTAAAATGCTGGTATAATGTAGAGTTTGCTTTATTACTTACATACAATACATTTTTGTAAATGTGGTTGCAGCATATTGACATAATACTGTACTACTTAAGGAAGAAAGGAAAGTACTGCAGGAATGTTACGTACAAATTCATGACAATTGATACCAATTTTCATTCATTTCTTACTGATGAATGCTGGAAGCAAGTTTGGATGATAAGGAAATGGATATGATAGCTTCACAGATGTTTGGAAAGTTGATCTGTGGCACAAAGCCGTGGTCTAAGGTTGTTCATGTGTATATACCAATATTGACACAAACTGAGCACTGGATTATGGGAAGATTTGATGTAAAGAATAAGGACCTGCACATGTACAACTCTTATAACTAAAGGCCAAGCAAAGAAGACAATAAAATTGTAGCAGACAGATATGCATTGGTCATACCTTACTACCTACATAAATTCAACGTGTTCAAGGACTCCCTGAAAATCCTTCAATCTCCGGCATATAGAAGAAAACCCCCTCAAAGCAAGCTAGACATAAAAATGGTACCATACCTACGACAGCAAAAGAAAAAGTATGCTCATAAACAAAAACTGTTGCACACACATAAAATTCGACTCTCGATCTTTTATTTACATAAGATATAAGTAAAATGCTAACACAAAATTCAACAAATATTTTGCAGCGACTGTGGCGTATACATATTGACATATATGGAATATGAGATTGAGGGGAAGAAAATACCGAGGGTAATTGACATTAACAGATAGAGAAAATGGCTGACTCTTGCCTTATACCAATATGGGATGTACAAGGAAGAAAGAAATATCGAAAGTGACAGAGAAAGTATATAATAGATTTAGAATTGTGTATTTGGAAATCATTGTATATTTTTCAGACCAAGTTTTGTTTCATTGACATGAAAATACACATGATGTACAAAGCATTGATTCAATTCTTTGATAAAAATGTAAAGCAAAGTTTATGTTCATCATATCTGGTATAATCCTTGCATAATGCTTGTAATATTTAGTATTCGTTTGAATTTTTTTCAGAAATTAGTTGAAAGTTTTGATCCTTCAGATCTGGTAAGTTTCTTGAATGAACCTGGTATGAAGCCTTTGTTTGATCATAACTGGTGAAATAAATTTAATGTTATGTTTGATAACTACTGTTATAATGCTGGTATAAAGGTTTTTTTACAGTTTCTTTCTTAAAGTAGATGTTTAATGTGAGTTTAATCATAATTGGTATAATGCTGGTAAAATGCTGGTATAAAGTGGTTTAAGTTTGGTTTCTTTCATAAAATAAAAGTTAAATGTTAAGTTTAATCACATCTGGTAAAACGCTAGTATAAGGTTGTTTTTGTGTGAATTCTATCATAAAATAGATGTTTAATGTTTTGTTTGATCACACATGGTAAAATGGTGGTAAAAACTAGTTTTGGTTTGATTTCATTCACAGAAAATAGATGCTCAAGTTAGATTTTGTTTTTTACACATGGTAAAATGCTGGTATAAGTTTATTTTTGTGGGAATTCTATCATAAAATAGATGTCTAATGTTTTGTTTGATCACACATGGTAAAAATGGTGGTAAAAACTTGGTAAAATGTTGGTATAAAGTGGTTTTTATTTGATTTCCTTCACAAAAATAAATGCTTAAGTTAGATTTTGTTTTTCTTACCTGGTAAAATGCTGGTATAAGGTTGTTTTTGTGTGAATTCTATCATAAAATAGATGTTTAATGTTTTGTTTGATCACACATAGTAAAATGGAGGTAAAATGGTGGTAAAAACTGGTTTTGGTTTGATTTCATCACAAAATAGATGCTCAAGTTAGATTTTGTTTTTCACACCTAGTAAAATGCTAGTATAAGTTTGTTTTTGTCTGAATTCTATCATAAAATAGATGTTTAATGTTTTGTTTGATCACATATGGTAAAAATGGTGGTAAAATGGTGGTAAAAACTTAGTAAAATGCTGGTATAAAGTGGTTTTTATTTGATTTCCTTCACAAAAATAGATGCTTAAGTTAGATTTTGTTTTTCACACCTAGTAAAATGCTGGTATAAGGTTGTTTTTGTGTGAATTCTATCATAAAATAGATGTTTAATTTTTTGTTTCAACACACATGGTAAAAATGGTGATAAAAATTTTGTAAAATGCTGGTATAAAGTGGTTTTTATTTGATTTCCTTCACAAAAATATATGCTTAAGTTAGATTTTGTTTTTCGCACTTGGTAAAATGCTGGTATAAGGTTATTTTTGTGTGAATTCTATCATAAAATAGATGTTTAATGTTTTGTTTGATCACACATGGTAAAATGGAGGTAAAATGGTGGTAAAAACTGGTTTTGGTTTGATTTCATTGACAAAATAGATGCTCAAGTTAGATTTTATTTTTCATACCTGGTAAAATGTTGGTATAAGATTGTTTTTGTGTGAGTTCTATCATAAAATAGAAGTTTAATGTTTTTTTTACCACACATGGTAAAAACGGTGGTAAAATGGTGGTAAAAACTTGGTAAAATGCCGATATAAAGCTGTTTTTGTGTGAATTTTATCATAACAAGTTCTTCTGGTTTAATTTCTTTAATAAAATGAATGCTTGTGGTTTTGTTCTGCACAACTGATACATAGCTGGTATAAACCTAGTATAAACTATAAAGCAAGTGCAAAAAAAAAAGAAATAACATCTGGTATAAAGCTGGTATAAATAAAAAAATAAGCGCTTAATTGTCTAAAATGTCAACAAAATCTCAAAAAAATTGAAATGCAACAACTTACATATCGAAAATGTCAACTATAGGATAAAAGAAAGAAAAAATGAAAATATTAACTCCCAAACATAAATGTCAACATTTATGTTTATTTCTAGCTTTATTTTTCTTAATAATTGTCAAAGCCAATAGATACAACCTCATTGCATAGGTGTCTACCAGGCTACTCACATTCAAAACAAGAAGGCCAGCACCTGAATACTAGTCTCCAGGCACTAAAGGCGTGCGCCTAGGCGCACCTGATCACAAAATATCAAAAGTTTACAAATTCATCTATCAAAATCTTAACATTCGATTAAAACACAACTTTAAAGAATCCAATCCAAACACAAATATTCCAATCCATTAAACAGAAGTCAACAAAATCTAATCCAAAACAAATTTGACTAAATATATAGCAATCCAAACATAACACCAAATACAAATAGAACTTTTTTCACAATTCTTTAAAGGTCATCGTTATATTCACCATCGCTTTCGAGCTTGTTCTCTAATTTCTGCATACCATGCATGTATAACCTGTAAGCAAGCCTAGTCCTATGAGCTTGTACATCAAAATGTTTTAGGAAAGGTTTTTCTTCAATCAAGTACTCTATATAGCTCTTTGAGAAAATTCCACAATCGCTGTACAAGAATTATTCAAAATGACTAATCAATTATTAATATATTTTAAATTAATAACTTATAAGGATCAAAAGAGGTGTCAATTTGGCAAGTAAAATTTGATGAATCCTCGCCAGGAGAATACCATGGAGAGAAACCCTACCCTAACCCGCACCCATCCCGCCCCCCTACACAGCCACCACCATCGCCCATCAACCAACCTTTTCCGATCGGACACCAGCCGCTGTCAGCCCCAACACCGAAACCCCTTCCACGAGCCAACCCAATATCGCCAAACCACAAACCCTCGCCGTAATCCCTTTTATGTGCCCTTTACCACCACTTCGCAGGTTAGGGATTCAAATCCTAATCATATTGCCAACACCAGAAATCCGACAGCGAACAAGATCTATTTTGAGAATTTTCCGAATGGTTACGATGCGCTAGCCCTGAAGAAGGTTTTTGGGAGATTTGGAGTTTCTGGCTAGGTGTTTGTCGTACAAAAGAGAAACGCCAGGAACTTGAATTTTGGGTTCATTACGATTGATGAAACTGTTCCGTTTTATGAAGCTTTGAACAGGATGAACTCTGTTGAAATTGGGGCGGTTCGACTGCGGGCGTATAAGGCAAGATACTCAAGGCCTTTGAATGTTCAGAAAATCTAGGAGCCGATCCGAAAGCCATCTAGGCGTGTGAACCGAGTGTTTCACAAATCACCTCGAGATGGGAGATCATATGTTGCTGTCGCGGCCTCTCATCATAATTCTATAGAGGAGGCGAGTAAGGGGCAGCCTAAGATTGTGACGAGCCCAATGGATAAGAATGAGTCGCAGAAGAGTGAGGAGTGCATGGTGCAGTCTACCTCGTGGAAAGATAAGGCCTGCCTGATTCGGCTTCACAATATATCTCATATTCGAAATATATATGATTTATTGTGTGAGCGTGGTTTTGATGTTGAATTTGCCGCTCTAGTTGGTGGGGAGTGCATGATTGTCTCCTTTATTACAGGAGATGCGATGAGTAATTTTGTTAGTCATGAATGGAAGGTTCTTAGCCACCTTATGCTTTCGGTTGAGCGTCTGTCGGGGAATTTTATTCCCTCCAAGTGTGTCATGTATCTTGATCTCATGGGTATTCCACCAACTATTATATGTGAATCATTAGTTCGTAGCCTTGCTGGGAGATTTGGTCGGCTGGCGGCTATGGAGTGCAACTTGGAAAGGCCGGATCGATTGGATGTGATTTCTTGTTTAGTGTCAGTTCCTATAGGAACTATGAGCCACAATCTGAAGTTAGCAGTGGGGGAGAGGGAGATTACGATTTACACTTCTATGCGCCAGGCCGTTAGCTATCCGAGGTGTCAGGAGGATTACTCTAGCTCGGAGGATGAGTCGGATGAGGGTTCAATGGCGGATAGGATATCTGAAGAAGTGGCTATATCGGAGGAAGATTATGACACGAGAATGCTGCGGGATAACGGTATATTGGAAAATTCTACCTTACGGGAGCCAGACGGTAATGAGAGTGCGAACTCGGCGGCTAGTGAAGACTCGGAGACTGGCAGATTGTCTGGATCGTCGGGGCCGGATGTGGCAAATAGAAATAGGGTGATAATGAATGCCCAGCTTACAGAACCGCAAGAGAATGAGGCTAGAATGGTCGTTAGAGTGGGTGAGATGCTGGGGCTATTTTAGGAGCAACATGTGGAGCAAATTGTGCAGGTACTGGAGGAGCCTAGAGTTTGAATAGCCCGTCTGAACCGAGGTTTGGTACACGTTTCTTTATGTCAGTAAATCTTCTCTCTTGGAACTGTCGTGGGGGGCTCACGAATGGAGCAAAGCAATTTTTTGTTCGTTCGTGTGTCCGCAAATGGTCCTTGCATGTTGTTGTGTTAGTGGAGATGAAGGTGTCGGATATATTAGAGATGATTGTGAGGAAATTATGGGGCCATAATGATTTTTCATATTATTGTGTTTCTGCTCAAGGTTTGTCGGGAGGGATAATTGTGTCATGGAACTCTAAAGTAGTTAGGGGTACAGTTAGAGCGGTTGGTGTAAGATGGTGTATTCTGAGGTCGGTCGTGAACCAGGTTGATATTGATATTGTATGCTTATATGGGCCAGTCACAGCTGTTGAGAGGAATCAATTATGGGTTGAATTGCTGCCCCTTATTCGGGATGTTGGTAATGTATTGTTATGTGGTGACTTTAATGAAATTCTTCATTATTCGGAAAGAGCGGGTGGGAACGAGATTGTTTCTAATTCTATGTTAAGATTCCAAGAATTTGTGAATGAGAGTGCGTTGTATGATGTTCCTTTAGTTGGAAGGGACTATACGTGGAGTAACAGTCAGTCCTTTTCGAGGATCGATCGAGTGTTGGTGTCAGGTGGTCTATTAGATAGCTAGCCGAATTTACAACTCATGACGGTAGACTCAACCCTATCGGATCACTTACCCATTATTTTCCAGTCGCATACTTCGAGGAGACGGGGAAGGAGAGTAGATAGATCGCTAAACTGTTGGTGGGATGTTGATACTTTTTTGCCATTTATCACTAGTAAGTGGCGTTCTATTTGTGATACGGCTGGGTGTAAGAATAGAGATGTCGATTACAAGCTGTGAAAATTATGGGGATTTATCCGTCCTTGGCATTCATCTAATTTTGGTCAATTGGATAGTAGATTGAAATCGTTGGAAGCCCGGGTTTTAGAGTTGACTGACTCTAGTATGGGTCGGCCTTTGGATGCTTCAGCCGTGTCTGAATTACAAAACGTGAAAACTACATTGTTTCAGGTTAGACGGAACCAAGAAAAAATTCGGCACCAACAGTCAAGAGTGAAGTGGACTTTATTGGGCGATGACAATACTGCTTTTTTTCACCGCATCACTTCGGCTAGGTTCAGAGGTGATCGGATTTCACAGTTGGAATTTAGTAGGAGAGTCACTAACGATCCTATAGAGATCACAGCTATGATTCGAAACTACTATTTGAACCTGTTTTCGGAAACTACAGTTATTCCATTTGATTTGGAAAGACTAAAGTTCAGGACGGTCGATGCATCGGAGAATTGTCGCCTAGTTGAACCATTCTCAGAAGCCGAGATATGGGATGCAGTTTGTTCCTGTAATGAGGGGAAGGCGCCTGGACCTGATGGGTTTAATTTTTTCTTTTACAAACGATTTTGGGGTGAACTGAAGCCTGAGCTAATGGACCCATTTGCGAAGTTTCATGCAACGGGACGGCTGCCGAATGCTATTAAATCGTCATATACAGTCCTAATTCCTAAGGTACCAGGTTCTTCTTAATTGAATAATTTTAGACCGATTGCCTTGATCCATGGTATATATAAAATTGTGTCTAAGGTGCTGGCTAAAAGACTACAACCATTGCTACCTAAATTGATATCAGAAAATCAATTTGTGTTCATTAAAGGTCGTAATATTCATGAATGTTCGTTCATAGCCTCGGAGATTATCCATTCGGTTCATAGGAATCGTCAACCATGCTTGGCTATTAAGTTAGACTTATATAAGGCTTATGATTGTGTTTCGTGGAACTATATGAATGCGGTTTTTAGACAAATGGGTTTTGAGGAAAGATGGGTTCAATGGCTTGACAACTATAGAAGGAATTCGGTCACTTCAATTCTGATCAATGGGACGCCGTCGGAACCAATTAAATTAGCTAGGGGGGTTAAACAAGGTGATCCTATTTCCCCGTTTCTTTTTGTTCTGGCGAGTGAGGGACTGAAACTAATGTTTGAGGAGAGTATTCGAATTGGCCTATTACCGGGTTTTTGGGTTGACGGTTTAGAGAAGGACATGTCTATCCTGCAATTTGCTGATGATACGCTATGCTTTTTACCGGCAGATGAGTCTCTATTACCTATTTTTGTTAGAATTTTGTGATGTTTTGAGTTGATTTCAGGCCTGAAAATTAATTTTAATAAGAGCTCTATTATAGGTATTCATGTACAAGAGACGGTCGTTTCATCTAGTGCAGGAGTCCTGGGATGTCGAGTGGAGAACTTTCCGATTACCTATCTTGGAACCCCTCTCAGCGTTAGGCGTGTTCCCGTTTCCTCTTGGAACCCATTGATAAGCAAGTTTCAGAGTCGATTAGTGAGTTGGAAAGGACAATGTTTATCCTATGCGGGACGAATGGTGCTTGTGAAATCGGTATTATAATCTCTTCCAATCTTTTTGTTATCATTGAATAAAATGCCAGGAGCGGTAATTACGAAACTTGAGCAGCTGATGCAGAATTTTTTGTGGAGGGGTGATTCAACTACTACGGGCATTAGTAAGGTTAGTTGGGCGACGATTGTCCTACCCAAAAATCTTGGGGGCCTCTACATTAGGAACTTAAAGTTAGTTAATTGTAGTTTGTTGATGAAGTGGGTATGGAAGGTTAGGAGTGTTGATCATGGGTCATTATGGTATGAGATTTGCGTTAGACGATACGGGTTTGATTCATGGTGGTCCATTGGAAACTACGATTCATCTACATTGTCACATACTTGGAGAGGAATTATAGCATGTTGTATTAGAGGTGGGGAGTGGTGGGAATTTTTTAGGTCGAGCATTCGGGTTGCTATTGGAAGTGGTGAAAATTGCTCATTCTGGCATGACAACTGGATGGTAAATTCGGAGTTGGCGGTCTTGTTCCCTGACCTATACCGATTGTGTAATAGGAAATCGTGTTCGGTGGCCGAGGGGTGTCATTATCTTTTCGGGTCATCAGCCTTTTTACGGCCTTTTTGGAAACGGAACTTAAGGATTTCAGGACAGGAGAGAGGTGCGGAACTTCGAAATTGGATCGGTATAAGCTGTCCGAGCTTATTTCTAGAGGGTGACAACAAGTTGGGGCAGGGTCAACGACAGTCTATCTTTTCAGGGACGGCTGATCGGTTTATTTGGGAGTTGGGGGAGAAGAAGGTGTACACGACAAGCTCCTTTTGTATGGGCTACTATAGTACGCCAAAATGGCCAAAGCCGAGGCTCGACTTTTCGGTAATATGGGAGGCATGTGTGACCCTGAAAGTTTGCTTTTTTGGGTGGCTTGTTTTTCATGGAAGATTACCAACAAAAATGTTCCTTTTCCTCCGGGGCTGCCAATCTATAACGGACGGTCAATGCCCATTTTGTGATTTGGAGGAGACTATGGATCACGCCCTGCTCCATTGCATTAACAGCTATAAGGTGTGGACGCAGGTGATGAGATTGCTCGATATCTCGCTGCCTATACCGTGGAAGGCGGTGGATTTTCTAGCCATGTGGCGCGGCTTCTTTGCTGATGGAAGGGGTAGAGAGTTCGGAACGGCGCTATGGTTCTTAATTGCTTGGGCACTATGGAAACGAAGGAATAAATTTGTTTTCGAAGGCACGATGGGCTTAGAAGACATTATTGGATCATGCATTCATTTATGTTGGTTCATCTTTAAAACTAGGAGGCATGATGTTAATTTTGTTACTTCTGATGTATTTATTTTCCCGAATTTGCTACTCTCGTGTAATTGATTTACTCATGTTCTCGCCTTGAGACCGTGAGTTGATTTTTATTTAATAAAAGAGGGGTAGGTGTTTTGTAGGTAAGCGGGGAAACCAGCCTAGCTGGGGACTCCACCCAGAAATTTTCACCTGCTCCAAACTTTTAGCCTTTGAAGGGACACAATGTTCCTTTGGGGGTTTTTCAAAAAAAATTAATAACTTATAAACTATTTTATGATATGCTGGTTTGTTTAAAGTAAAAATTGTTTTGTATTAAATCAGGAAACATACCAGGTAGTTTGTTGTGGAATGTCTTTCACTGCTTCCACATCTAGTGGTCTGAGAGGGTCTCCTTTTGCATATATATCTGATTTCATCAACTCTTCATTTGAATGTAACACTTTGTAGGCCTGTAGGAAATATGGTATGACAGTAGCATATCATTTACCAGCATTCATTGTAGGAGTATAACATTTTCTGCCTAGGCGAGAGTCATAGACATAAAACTTTCTTTCCTTTATTGCAAACCTTCCAGTTAACCGGTGATTTCCGTTTATCATCATTGGGAAAAAGACATGGTCCACTTTAGACCATTTTGTTCTGAAACGTAGTGATACACCACTCATCTACGTGTACACTATATCGCTAACTTCTAGGACATTAGTCAATTCTTCTTTTCCTGTTAGGCTTGTGATATTTTTGTACAAGTTATCGATTCTTCCTTGAAACCTCACATCAGTTGTTGTAAAGTTGTACTTAATTCTTCTGCAATGTATTCTTTTCTTTCTGATGTAGTATAAAATCAGATTGATGTGCTTGAAATTGAAAAAGTTTGTTAAAATCTTTTTAAGTGATTTCTTCATAAGTATTTCAGAGATAATAATTTGGTATAAGATTTCTTATACTTGGTATAAGAGTCATTATACTTGCGAATTGTTATCCATTGTATTTTTGTCTCTTATACATGGTATAAGAGTTTCCACACTAATATATTGGGACAAAGAAAAGAACATGATTTTAAGCTTTGCCTCATCTCCAAGGAACTCATCAATTTTCAACAAATGAACCAAGTAGCTCTTTCTTGATACCTCAGTAATGTGGAAGTCAAGAGATTGTAGCAATTGTTCATTCTTTTCACTGACCCACTAATTGTTTTTGCTGGGCTATAAATGATTCTAACAAGTGATTAAAATTACTTATTGACAATAAAATGAGCTTGAAGTAAACTTATTAAATATCCGATATACTTACTTTCTTCTCTTCAACATGTCTTTTGTTACCATCTCATTGAACGGCTTCAGCAGTTCTAAATCTGTGATGTTAGCACCTAATTCTGCCTAATCATCTAAAACATATTTCTGTGCCACTTTTCTTTTTACTTCAACAGTTCCGGAATCAGTTGTGTAATGTGAAGTTATTCTATTTGTTTTCGTTTTTCTCCTTGGCATTTTTGGAAACATCTCCCCTCCTGATATTATTTCAATATCTGCTTCACCTTCACTCTCTTCCTAATCCTGCAAGATGAATCATTATATTATTTTTTATGCTGAGTTTAGTACAAAATCATCATTGTTTCTTTTAATGTGCTTTATAACTTAAGGATTTTATAAATAATGTTTATTATTTTTTTTCTTGTTTTATTGGATGTATTATACACACATTGTAAAAATATTTTGTGCTTTCACAGTAGAGATCTTCAATTGCGTCGAATATGTCAGGGTCAAGAGACTCTATACATGTTCTTAATTCTTCTTGATTTGAAGTATGTTTCATGATTAGTTTATCAAAGTATATTCAATTTTTTTTGTTATAGAAAATAAAAGTTAATGATAGATTGAATCTTTGGATATTTTTACATTTGATCTGCTTGTTTTTCCTCAACCTCATTTTTAGGTTGGTTTTTTGTCACCGTTCCCTTCTCCATCATCTTTATTTTCTTCTAAGTCCATCTGTTGGTCTGTTTCTTTATCTTCAATCTCATTCTTATCTTGGGATTCTTGTGAAATTTCTTTTATGTATCCAAGGGAAGAGACTTCAGGCCCTTTTCTTGAAAGAGTCTGAAGTGTGGTGCTTCCTTCTTGTTTGGTGCCTTCTGATATGCCTTTATCGCTTTTTCATTTTTTATCCTCCTCTTCACTTACATTAATTGGTTTCTCAACTTTTTATTTCTAATTCTTCATGTTGTGCTTTCAGCTTCCTCTTCTTTTTATTTCCACTATCATCTCCATCCGTTCTCTCCTGGAACATAAGATCAATATATATTAGAAATATTTTGTCAGCTACTTCAATTTTCTCATATAATTTGTTCGTTAATTAAACAAAGCTATAATAATCTATTTTGTGAGAGAATTCAATTTAAAATAACATTATACCACCATTATACAAGCATTATACCAGGTGTGATAAAAAAAACCATAAGCATGAGTTTTATGTAAGTAATCAGCCAAAATCCACTTAATACTAGCATTTTACCAGCAATGTACCATGTGAAAGAAATCAAACAAAATAACATAAAAAACAGAGTACAAGAAATGTACTAGCATTTAGTTTCTTCTAAACTGATAGATAATGGGTATATAAGTAATCAACTAAAACAACATCCAAACAACCATAATATCAGCAATATACCAGAACTTATTCAACAAAGCAATAACAGTCTAATTTGTAAAAAGAAATAAATCAAAACAACATCCAAACAACCATAATACTAGCATTATACGAGGATTTATTCAACAGAACAATGAAAGTTTAATTTGTAAAAGAAATCAACCAAAATAAGATAAAAAAAACATAATACCACCAATGTACTGGCATTATACCATATATGCCTATTTTCTCATACAAGTTGTTCATTAATTATGTTATATGGAAAATAAGAAAATAATACGAGTTAAGTAACCTTACCTTCTGGGTTAACTTCTCTAGCTTCTTGTCAATATTGTTGAGCTTTTTCTCTACACTCTCGAACTTGTTATTGATGTTTTTGAATCCTTCATCCATTTTCATTATAAGTGATTGAATCTACTCTCTTAACTTTTGTATTTCAGACAGGACAGAATCATTATATTCTTTTGCTTTGTGTCCATGATTTTCCTCATCTTGCATCTTTTCTTCTATCATGTCTGCATCTTTTTGAGTATCCTTTTCTTCTGTATCTATGTCTTGGCTCTCTGTGTTTTGTGTCTCTGCCCTTAGTTAGGTTTCATCTTCTTGTGTTGAGTACTGCAATTCAATGTTGAATGGGTTATGAGTTGGGTTGAATGGTTCTAGTCCCATCTATTCTATCTCCTTCATCAGCTTTTATTTTCCTAAAGTTCAACTACAATTTAAAGAAAAAGTTTAATTAATGAAGTCATTCTTTTTGTTTGTTTCTTAGTTGTTTGTGGAATTAAAATTCAAAATGTTGTTTGATTGTACATGTTGTGTATCTCTGTTGAAGATGTTTGCCTCCAGGAAGCTTTATGAAATTTTTAGTTGAAATGTCCTCTATCTGAACAGCCTTGGTCGATAGATACCCGGTGGTATTGGATTTCTAGCACAGATCACTCCTTGGCATGTGCCATAAACTTCATAAAACAATATCTGAAAAATAAGGGGGCACCCTTCCAAAATGTATGAGCTTGGCCTCTTTTCCTCTAATCCACATTGACTCAATGTTGTCAAAGTTCTTTCATAAGAAATATCCCCCCATTCTATATATCTATAATCTATAACACATAATCAAAGTATTTCCTTGGAACTTTCCTCAGCTCATGCAACCCCATTATGTAGTACGTTATAAAGTAGACTAGAGATATAGTTAGTCTATCTTCATCAGTTGCCACTTTAGTTTTCATCACGTTCTCCATGTGCCTCTTTTCCATTGCTTTGTTTTTCCCTTTGAAGTATTTTTCTATGAATGCTTCTGTCATTTCTGATTCTCTAAATTAGGTAATACTATCTTCAGATGGTTTCATTCCAGATATTAACAGGAATTGTTCCAAACCAAAATGCAATTATGTTCCTGCAAACTTTATGTACATGCAGGGTTCTTCAGTGTTCTTCAACTCTCTCATAATCAGTGAATGTATCAGTTGTTTTGATACTCGTTGTTCTGGAGCTTCAAAAAAGTACCCAAAGCATGTCTCCTTCAACTTTGTTAGATAATCTATGGCATGCATTCTTTCAATTTATCAATGACTTTGTAGTTGATGATACCATCACTTTGGTAGTCCAATATTGTTTTGGTGTGAATATTGGCTGCAATTCTTATATAAAGAAAAAGTATGGTTTTATTCAATCTTCTAATTAATGTTCTTAAAAATTTACTAAAAATTTAATGTATAATGTTCCATTTTACCAGCAATGTATCGGTATTATACTAGTTATAAGTAAATAAAGTTATAATAATCAATTTTGTGAAAGAACTCAATTTAAAACAACATTATACAAGCATTATACTAGGTGTGATGAAAAAACAACCATAAGCATAAGTTTTATGTAGGTAATAAACCGAAATCCACTGAATAACAACATTTTACTAGCAATGTACCATGTAAAAGAAATTAAACAAAACATCCAAACAACCATAATACCAGCACTATACCAGCGTTGTACCACTTATAAGTAAACAAAGTTATAGCATTCAATTTCTTCAAAGAATACAATTTAATACAACATTATACAAGCATTATGCCATGTATGATTAAAAAACCATAAGCATGAGCTTTACGTAAGTAATCAATAACCAAAATCTACCTAGTACCAGCATTTTACCCACATTTCCTAATTGTTAAAACTCAACTGTCTTATACATGGTATAAGAGATGCCAATAAGGTATACAAGCTCATTTACAAGGTGATTCCAACTTTTACTCTGAATTCCAAATGCAAGTCATAAATCATAAGGTCTTATACCTGATATAATAGATTTATTATATGATGTAGATATGATTTATATTGTTTTCATAGTCCTTATACCAGGTATGTTAATGATATGATGCATTTTATTCTTTTTATTTTTGAAGATCATGCAAAATTGAAGGAAATTTTGTGTTACTGTGTTCTATTTTTCATCTAAAAGTTATCATTCTTACTTAACTTGTTAATCTTAATTTTTGTTAACATTTTTAAATATCTGTCATCAAGTTATCATATTATTAGTCATTTAGATCCAAAATGTAACAATATTTTCTGTATTCATGTTAAAATTATACATAAAATTATGGAAAAAATTAAACAATTAATGTTTTTTTTCTTAAAATGAAGATTCTCACAAAGTACCTGATCTTTTGTTATTTTCGATGGTTGATCGGCTCCTTTTTCCGGAAGACCTTGTTCTCTGTTTTAAAATTGTTTGGATGTTAATTTTTGGAATATTCGAAAGAACAAAAAACCTAAATACAATAATGAAAATGATAACATACCTAGCTTCTTCCATTTTTTCCGATGGGGCTACTTCTCGTTTGTGTTGTTGCAGTAACCACTCAGAAGAAGAATGAAATGAGTGAGTGAGTGAAGATTTCACTATTCCTAGAAAATGAAATGAGTCAAAACTGATTTTACTCAGTTTTCAATATCGAAAATAAAATCGGTGAGGATTTCAGTGTTCTTGGAAAAATGAATGAGCGGAGTTTTTAAGAAGAAGAATGCGATTAAATGGCCTTTGAAGAGGCGATTGCTAATTTTAAAACTTATTTTTAGTTTTTAATTAAAAGTAAAACATAGAGTGGGCATTTAGATAAAAAGTTTCTCTTTCATCATATGTGGTATAACACTGGTATAATGCTAGTAAGATTCAATTTTACTTCCATTTTTTTCAAAAATTACTTCGTTGAAAGTTTTGGTCCTCTATATCTGATATTTTGCTGTAAAAACCTGGTACAAAGCTGTTTTTGATTTACTTATTACATAGCACAATGCTTGTATAAGGTTGGTGTGATGCTTGTGTAATGCTTGCATAAAAGTGGTATATGTTTAATTACTTAAATAAAATATTAACTTGATGATTTGATTCATCAAACCTGGTACAAAGCTGTTTTTAATTTACTTATTACATAACACAATGCTTGTATAATGCTTGCATAAAAGTGGTATATGTTTAATTACTTAAATAAAACTTGAAGATTTGATTCATCAAACCTGGTAAAAAGGTGGTAAAATGCTTGTAAAAAAATGGTAACACATACGTGGCATAATGCCTACATAAAAATGGTATTAACTTGAAATCTTTTATATAAAAATGGTATCTTCAAACCTAGTATAAAAAACTTGTAAATGGTTGGTGCAAAAAGATAAAAACATAACTTGGTATATTGCTGGTAAAATGCCTATATAAAAGTAATTTTATTTCCATTTCTTGGATAAAATGCTTCTATTCAAACCTAGTAAATTGCTGGTAAAAAGCTTGTATAAAGCATAAAAACACAACTTGGTGTAAAGCTGGTATAATGCTAGTATAAACCAAATATAAAATACAGAACAAAAATCTGGTATAATGCTGGTATAAACCTAATATAAACCTACAATTTTGAAAACTAAATGTCAAGTGTAAAAACAAAAATAGATGACATATGGTATAAAGCTTGTATAAACCTAGTGTAAGAACAAAAAATAAGAAATCAAATATGTAAAGTGTAAACAAAATCATAAACAAATTGAAATTTAATATCATACATATAAAACATGTCAAGTATACCATACAATCAAAAGGTTTCTCATTTCGTAAAAGAAAAAAGGCGGAAAAAGTTAACTCGCAATTCCCAAATGAAAATCAAATACATGTATGTTTGAATAAAGAAAACATGAAAAAATCACTTTGCTCCGGTGCATGTTTTCCTGTTATGTCTAAAAATAGAACAAACACTGCAACGTATTTTGAACTTCCTCCTGTTCAACTCCCAAAGAGACCTCAATCTGTGTTTTCTTGGCCTACCAACTTTAACAACCGCTTGAGGCAGATGCACAACCAAATCCATAACGTCCTGAGGTATAACCCAAAAATGTTTTGAAGGAACGGGGTTTATCGTTTTTCTATAAGCTGCAAGCAACATCTCCTTTATGAAATAGGGTGAGCAGTAATCAATTGGCTTCAATCTAAACTTCTTTGCACAGACAAGAGCATGATAACATGGTATCTCGTCGATCTGAAACTGGTGACATGTACTTTTCCTCTCCTACAAATTCACAACATACTCGATACCATGGTGCATGACAGAAACTAAATGATTTACCGATGACCCAAAAACAAATAAAAAACAAAGAAAAAAGTAGAATGACACCTCAACAGCAAAAATATAAGCAGTAAAAAAAAACAAATCAACATTAGACGAAAAGCAGCAGCAAAAAAACAAAACCAACCTCCATTCTAGAAGCCATGTCATACTGTTCTAACACTTTTTTGTGATACTTCTTAGTCAGATTAGTAACAGTATTAACAATAATGTTTCTATTATTATAAAACGTCGATTGTAGTAAATTCCTCAAGTACTCGACTAAAGTTGATATAGGAAGGATTTTTACTGCCTTAGTCATTGAGTTAAGTGCCTTGGCATTGTTTGATGTCATTGTAGAGTATCTGTTACGGGTTAAATGCGCCTGACTCCATTTATTTAAACCAGAATGAACCAAATAATCTGTAATACCACTGTTGATACTTGCAAGATGAGATATGTTCTTTTCAAAACCATAAATTGTGTATGAATAGCAAGCGCGATGAAAGTACTATGACGACACAAACACGTCAGTCCTGTATTTCTGCTTAAGATTTTGAAGCAGATGATACATACATATACCGTGCATCACATCAGGGAACACCTATAAACAACCTTTTTCTATACTAGGATTATAATATGAAACAACAACCATGTCCTCTCTAACCCCAAAAGCATCCTTAAATTGATGGAAGAACCATTCTCAAGACGCATCATTCTCACTATCGACAACAGCAAAGGCAAGAGGATAAAGCATTTCTGCAAGAATTCAAAGCAAGCACGTATAATAAACAAAAGTGTTTTTAAAACAGATGCTTCCTATATTGATTCTTCATACCTCGTAATATGCTGGTATAGTGCTGGTATAATTGTTAACATAAAAAATTGATTATGGTTTTTATTTCATCAAACGTGATATAATGCTAGTAAAATGCCGGAATAAGAGTGTAATTGTTTAAATACTTGGAAAAAAGGTACAAAATACCTTAATAAAACAAACAATAAAAACTTTTATAGCAACAAAATACCAGAATTGTACCAACACTATAGCAGATGAGCATAAACAAATCCTTAACTAACTTGTAAAAAAATAAATCAAAAAATGCATTTATACCAGAATTGTACCAGCATTGTACCAGATAAGCATAAATAAAACCTTCAAAAACTAACTTGTGAAAGAAATCAATCAAAAATTGCATTGATACCAACATTATACCAGCATTATACTAGATAGCATAAACAAAACCTTAACTAACTAGAAATAAGAAAAAAAAATAAAAAATGCAATTATAAAAGCATTATAAAATGAAACAAACAAAAACAGAATTTAAAAACCAAAAAGGAAAAAAATGAATATGTTACCTGCTGCATCATAACCACAAGCACATAACTGTGTCCCGTTGTAACGTGTCTTCAGGAGTGTACCATTAACCACAACAAAAGGCCTACAATGTTTCCAACCTTGAATACAAGCATGTAATACCATAAATAGGTACTTAAACCTAGTTTTGTCCATTGCGAGATTTAAAACAGAGCCAGGATTTGTTTCCCTAATCATATACAACATTTTTGGTAGCATACTATAAGATTCAGCTGGAGTTCCATGAATAATCCTCAGTGCCTCTTCTTTTGTATGCCATGGTTTTTGGCAATTTATATCTGCACCAAATGCTTCCTTCATATCAGCTACAATATCTAGAGGAGTATGCATCTTCTTCACCCTCAAGAATGAATTCTTAATAAAATGTGCAACTACATTTTTCGTTGCGTGCCTCTTCTCAGCATGCCTTGCATGAATATCACATGTATGATCCGGACAAAACTTATGCACAACAAAAGAACCACCACACTTCTGCTTTGAAGATCTAAAGAACCAAGAACAGTTTGAATCAAAGGAATGCAAGTAGAACTGCTTTAGACATGATTTCTAAACCTTGAAATTAAAGTTCTTCTTTATCTCATACAAGCTCATCGTATGCTTCAATATACTCCTGTCCTGGAAAACTTGACCAACCTTTATGTAATCAATCATAGGATTTGAAATATCATTGTCTTCTAATCCATCATTGATCAACTCTTCATCTTCAAAATTGTTGATCTCATCCATCGTAATATTCGTAATATTTTGAATATAAGCAAAATGATCATCCTCAGATGATTGTAGGCAGATTGAGCTTGAAGGATCAACTTCTAGTTCAAGGTGAGAGTCGATTTGCTCAACATTTATGATAGGAGTATCGATTTCTTCGTCTACTGTCGAACCTAATAAAACATAAGAAAAGAAAAAAAAAGTCAGTTTTTATGATATGCACTGATCATAAAACATAATGACAGTACCTATTTAAGAACAAATCAGTCAAAAACATCATTTATACCAGAATTATACTAGATGTATACTAGGTGAGATGACACAAAAAAAATAAATTGCACTAGTAAAAAAAAATCAATCAACATAAGAATGTATACCAACATAATACAACCATTATACCAGAAGGACACAAAACCATAAGCATGAGTTTTATGTAAGTAATCAATAACCAAACTCCGCTTAATACCAGAATTTTACCAGCAATGTACCATGTGAAAGAAATCAAACAAAATAACATTCAAACAACCATAAATACCAGCATTTTACCAACAATATACCGTGTGAAAGAAAACAAACAAAACAACATCCAAACAACCATAAATACAAGCAACATTTCAGCATTTAGTTTCTTCTGATATGATAGATATTTAATATTTGAGTAATCAAACAAAACAACATCAAAACAACCATAATACAAGCAATATACCAACATTGTACCAGATATATCTATTTTGTGAAATAAATCAAACAAAATAGTATTTATACAACCAATATACAAGCAATATACCAGATATCTATCAGATCAGAAGAAACAAAAATTGAGAATTAAAAAACATGAACAAAACAAAGATTACCTTTATCAATTATAGGAACAAGAGGGAATTTAGTAACACAAAGAGAATACTCGTTCATCATAAGATTGCGAGATTTTACTACCATGAAATATTTCAAAAACATATTGCAATTGATATCCAATGCAGGATCTCTAGGAGTAGCCTGGAATTGAATGATAACATCTTCAAACTTCTCATCTATCTTCAAACTCTCCATCAAAATCCGCTTACAATCCAAAAAAATTCATGGAAATAGAAAGCACAACCCCAACAACCTTATAACCAACATATTTACAATCATGTGTCCAAGAACCATTATAATGAACCAAAATAGGAATGTCATCCATTGATATCTCTCAAAAATCACAGAAAAAATCTTAAATCAAAAGAAGAACAAAAATAGAGAAAAAGAGAATATAATCGATATAAAAAAAGACGAAAGAAGGAGAGTAAATCACAAATCAGTTGAGATTAGAGAATTTGATCACGAAACAGAAATCCTATCAGTACAAGAACTTTGAATTTAATAGTCTTTAACGGAATAGAATGGAAGGCAGGAGAGGAGGAACGTATAAATTGAAAAGAGAAAGTTTAAAATCTGACAAAAAAGTTATTTATAAAAGTGGAGGGTAAAGAAGTAAATATTTTAGCCGACCCCTATATTCCTTACAATTTCCCTAAAAATTACGTAATAAAGAATTTGGATGAATCTATCATTCAATTCTTAATATAATAAACTCAAATTTTTTTATCAGAAACTAGTGTTGAACAAAAATTTGAAATCTGTATTAAATGTCTCTTTTTATTGCTTTATATATTATGAGAAACTATCAATAATATTCATACTTTGTAAACTATTTATAAATTCACCATTAAGTTAAATTATTTACAAATGCACATTCCCTTCAATTCTATTTACATACCATGCCATCCACTTATTTCTCCCCTTTTTCTTTTATTTTTTTTTCTTATTTTTCATTTATCTTTCAAACCGTTTATTTTTTTTACATGCCGCTCTAGAGTTTTTTGTTCGTCTTATTTTTATCTTCGAAATGACATCCATTGTGATATTTTTGAATTTTTTTGAACTAGTAGACATCTGATAGACGTCCAATAGACATGTGATATAAGTCTGGTAGACATATGATAGATATTAATTTTTGATGGTTTTTTATGGAATCGTTATGTTAGTTTATACAAATCTTGAAATCAAACCACTGGCTAAACAATGATAAATTAGTGGCCAAAATCAAACAAATAACAAGAAGAGAAGGGAATCGAGATGCGATTTTCAGATCAAGAAAAGAACGCAAGAACAAATCCAATAGAGAGAAAGTACAATATACAGATCATAATAGAAAAAAAGGCTAATAAAAAAAATATATTCTACACATTTACTTGACTTTTACCACATGTCTATCAGTTGAAAAGTTCGAAAAAGTTCGAAAAAGTCATAGTGGATGTCATTTTGAAGATAAAAAAGAGACGAACAAAAAACTTTAAAGTGGCATGTCGAAAAAACAAACGGTTTAAAAGATAAGTGCAAAAGAAAGTAAAGAAAATAGAAAAAAATATAAACAGTATGTTAGGAAGGGAGGGACGTTTAATTGTAAATATTTTAGCTTTTAGTCTAAATTATTTTATTAAGATAAGTGTTTTTTTTTATAAGAGCCCTTATTATTATTATGCCTCGAAACTCTTCAGATATTAAACTGGCTTTGTTTTATTAAACTATTTGAATTTCAATTGAACAGATATTAAAGATATAATAATCCAAAAATTATACCCCTATGACTTTGGGTAATTTCAATTGGATAAAGTTTGTATTCCTAATATGCATGGGAGTTTAAGCTTTAAAGAGGACTGTAAATGCAACAAAGTTGCTTTGGGAAGTACAAGTTGCTATTTCTTTTAAACAAGACTCTCTTGGGTTCAGGTGAATATGCTCTCTTTAATACTAAAGGGAAATACGACGAAATATCATTTTTATAAGATATTTTTTATATATATTTAACTTTCTTTTTATTTAGTTATCTATTACTTTTAAGATTATTATTTTTCTCTTTACCGCAACCTTATCTCTCATAATTTATTTGATTTTCACAAATTAAAACGACTATATCTCATAAACCATTAATTATTTTGAAAGGAGCCTTTAGAATATTTTGTTCGTCTTATTTTTATCTTTAAAACGAAATCCATATTGAATATTTTTGGAGCAAAAAAAATTTCACAGTCTTATACAAGTTTTTTACTACCTTTATACCAGGTATAAGAGTTTTTTTACTTTAAATAGAACAATGTTGCTAATGTTTTATGTTATCTACCTGGAAATAAATGGAAAACTGGTGCTATAAAGACATTATACCACTCTTGTACCAGGTATAAGAATTTACGAAACATTGATAAAATTGGTATAAGAGCAAAAAAAATTTCGCAGTCTTGCACCAATTTTTTACACCTTTATACCAGTTAAAAGAGTTTTTTTTGTTTTAAATAGAACAATGTTGCTAATGTTATATGTTATCTACCTGAAAATAAATGGAAAACTGGTGCTATAAAGACATTATACCACTCTCATACCAGGTATAAGAATTTAAGAAACATAGGTAAAATTGGCATAAGATGCGAAAAAAATATTTTGCTAAAAAAATATTCAATATGGGTTTTGTTTTAAAGATAAAAATAAGACGAACGAAATATTCTAAAGGCTCGTGTCGAAAAAATTTACGGTTTGTGAGATATAGTCATTTTTAAGTTGCTAAAATCAAATTAATTAGGAGAGAGAGTTGTTACAATGAGGGTTCTTGTATTAATGTAAAAGCAAAGTTCAAAAGTTAAAATATTATATTTAAGAAAGAATTTAGGTAATTAAGAGAAGTAAATTTTTATAGTGGAATTTAAAAAATATTAGGTTGGTATCTACAAAATTAAAACCTCAAAATCTTATATTTAGCTAAGTTGCCCAAACATTAAATCAAAGTGCCTTTGGAACGTTTTGTTGTACGGTGACAACAGCTGGTATTGGAGGAAGTTACTGAAACTCCAATCCACTTTGACTCGAAGTGTTGAGAAGCTGTAAAATGTTAACGACAGATACAAGCAATTTAAGTGCTACAGTTTGGATCAACACGAATTTATGTTTTTTTTTTCTAGGTTTTGTTATACTGCTGATTTTTGGTTTAATTTAAACATATTCAAGTGGCAATTAGATGTATGATAAATAGAGAGTTAAATCTGTGATGATAGGGAGATACTATCGGATACTATTTGTTATTTTAAGTATTCAACGATTTCTTAAGAAATATCTACTCTATTTCTTTTTTAATATTGCCTTCCTTTTTAATAAGTGTCCTTTTAGTGTCTTTAAAAATTTTAAAAATAAGTGTCATTTTTGAATTTTAATGCAACTATTTAAGTATCTTTCTTATCTTACCCTTATTTAATACATAAATAATAAAAAAATGTAAAGTAGTTATCCAATTATCTTTCAAAGGAATAAAAATTATAATATAAATAAATACTTATACTTCCTTAATTAATTTTTTATTGATGTTCACAATTAATCTTAAAACGATATTTATTTAAAAGGGGAGGGAGTATATTGAGGTCTATAATAATATTGGTAAGCAATAAGACATTTAAAATTACTAAAATTCTATTTATATTGACTTGGATTTTGAATAAATTACTTAAAAATGATGACAATATATTTAATTTTCAAATCAGTGTCCAATACTTTGAATGTGTATTTTGTAAAAAATCAAGGTAACCATACAAAACTCTCTATACATTATACATTATGTATTTATAACTAAAGGAGAGTGTTTATAACTTGATTTTTAACAATATAATTTGGTAGCTAAAAAGTCATGACACTTACATAATATAACTGGTATTCGATTTCATAAAAGTTAAATGTAGTTGTTCAACGAGTTACTAATGTTAGAATACATATGGCAAGACTTATTATTAGTTGATTATGACAATATGAATTGTGTATTTCAAAACTAGTTGGTATTAGAGTGAAGGATCCTTAATCCTTTTTTTTTTTCCATTGCAATTTTTGTGTCACTCTTGAAAAAAGAATACAAATTTTGTAGATAAAAATCTCAAGGCTGAATTTAAGAAATTGAGGTCAGAGTTATATGCTCTGAAGGCTAGGAACAATCTCTAAGAAACACATATGCGCAAAAGGTCAGGAATCAACCATAAATTCAAGTTTTATCCTCAAAATATTTCTAAGCCTCAAAATCACTATACCCCTTCTAATCTGTTGATTTTGCCCAATAAACGAATATTCCTATCGCCACCAAAATCCATATCAAATGTCTCACCAATCCAAATGCATTTGAAAATGACCAATCTATGTGTTCCATTGAAAATGCACCGGAAGAGATTGTAAAAGGTTTGATATGTCAAGAGCATGATGATTTGCAATATGCTCCTAATGTTAAATTTTGACCATTCAAGAGATTGAAATTCTCGAGAACGAGATGCTTTTTGGAGATGGAACAGTAGTTTTCAAGTTGAAAAGGAGGCTAAACATGTGGGTACTGATAAGAAGCATGTTCATGAGAGGGAATTTATTAGTAGTATTTTTGGAGATGGAACAATGCATGGTATTCAAACAGAAGAGGAGGTGGGATAATCAAAAGAAATTTGTTCTTGAGACGAATTTTGTCTGTAGCATTGTTCAAACACATGATCTTTCTTACGTTCTGCACTTTCAAACTTCGAGGACGAATCTTTTTAAAGAAGGGGAGAATGACTGCGAGCACGCAACTACGTTTGTTATTTTTTGGTGCCAAATTGATTTGCTTTGTCCCAAAATTATTCCTTGTGTTTCAAATGCAGATTTATGGAAGATTCGTGTCAAAATCAAAGTCATACTAGAGGAGGACGTTTCATAGGATTTAATAAGTTTATATATACCAAACAAGATGGCGAAAACCCTAACCCTACACCATGTCCACCGGTACTCCAGCTGTCGTTAGGCCTCCGATCAGCTTCATCGCTGCCTCTTGCTTCTCTTCATCTTGCTCCTGCCTTGTGTGTCGCTTACTATTTGCTCCTTTGGTTAATGATGGTAATCCCGAACCCTAACATGAATAATCGCCGCCCCTTTTATCAACTGGAATGGATTTATTTTGAGAATTTTCCGAGTACTCATGATGCTGCTGCTCTCAAACTCGTTATCTCGAAATTTAAAGTTGGAGGAGAGGTTTACGTCTCAAGGAAAAGGAATGTAAAAAACTCAATTTTGGCTTCCTTACTACAGATGGCTCCATTCCGTCTCATGATGCCCTATATAGGTTGAATGCAGTTCTGATTGGTGATGTTAAGATGAGAGCATTCAAAGCCAGGCATTCCCCCCTATTTAAACCTAATCAACAAAATCAGAACCATGTCAAACAACCTCTACCACGGAACAAGCCTCAATCGATTTTCAGAGAATCTCCAAGGGATCACAGATCATATGCTTCGGTGGATGCCCCACCCTCATCAGAGTCGCTCAAGGTCAGTCTAGAATCTGGTTTTCCTCAAGCTCGGTGGTCTCATTTTGCGGTTCTCATGACTGTAAGGAAACTGTCCAATATTCCCAACCTGGAAGATGGTCAAGGGTAGACAATTTTCTTTTAACTGTATTGCCCCAGCAGGAGGAAATCAGGTAATTATGGCTTTCCATTCCATTAATGTGAAAACAGTTTTCATGGAAGGAGATTGGTTACATCTCCAGGATATCTTTTCTAAATGTAACGATGTACCCTCAAATTTTGCATCGTCAGAATGCCTTGTGTATGTTGATTTCTTGTGTTTACCTCCTGGATTGATTTTTGAACATCTCGTACAATAACTTGCTTCAATTTTTAGTTCTTTTGTAGCCCATAACTTTTAATTACGATTGTCCAGAACGGCTGGACATCATCTCATGATTTATTTTTACACCGTTTAGCAGCTCCAATCTCTAGTTCACTCTGATTAGGGAGGATGTAGAATTCCTGATAAGTGTTAATTTTAGACAGGCTATCGCATGCTCCAGGTGGGATAATGGTAACTCGGACCATCAAAGCTTTACCCCATCCAAACAAGATCCTATTCCTTTGTGAGATCATGGGTTAACTGACAATGTCCCCAGCTCTCCTCCTCATAGTTAGCGGGTGGATCGAGCTGAAATTTCTATCACACAGCATAATCAAAACTTAAATAGGTTAACTAATAGTGTCCCTAGCATCCTACCCTTTCCTTAGGAGGGTGCTATAATTTCTGTCCAACAACATGTCTCTGGAGATGATGGTTTACTGGCAGTGTCCCCAGAACCCTACCGATTCAGGAGGATTCTAAAATTTCTGCCTACCAATAGTTTGTACATAATGATGGGTTAAGTAACAGTGTCCCTAGCTATCCTTCTCATCCTACAGAGAACTTAGCTGAAATTTCTATCGCTCAGTGTAAAGAAGGGGGGATTGTGATTGGGTTTACCGATAGTGTCCCCAGTAAACTTCCTAATAAGGAAAATTTTGCTGAAATTTGTATCCTTAAGAGAGAAAATAACGGTATTAGCAATGGGTTTACTAACAGTGTCCCCAGCCTCTTTCCCCATTCAAATGGTAAGCAACCAGTTGTAGGTTCTCTAAAAGTCTCTAGTTCAGTTTCTAAGGTTTCTGTGTCAGGGGAAAAAGTAGCTGACATGCCTATCGATCATCATCCAAAATCTCTCTGCCAGACTACGGTCTAACTATAAAGTAATCAGAATCAGATAGTACAATCGGCCAGTTCTAGTTCCTCTAGATAGGTGGTGGTTCGCTTGGTGTCGAGTCAGATTGAGGTACATCTGGTGTGTAATTAAGTGGATAATAATGCTGAAAGTAGGAGACATTTATGGCATGAGTTGAGGGACGTTGTGGACGGTTTTGAGCACGTCATTTTTTGTGGGGACTTTAATGAGGTGTTACAAGTTTCAGAAATGTATGGAGAGAGATTATCGGGGTCAATGCCTGATTTTAGAGAGTTTGTAAATGACTGTGCACTCTTTGATTTGCCTTTCCATGGGAGAGATTATACCTGGGCCGATTCTCAATCTTTTTCTAGGATTGACCGAGTTCTAGTGTTGCATGAGGTGTTGGACCGTTGGCCGACAATGCAAATTTGTTTTGTTGATTCAGCTCTCTCGGACCATTTTCTGATAGTTTTTACATCCTATGTGTCTTGAAATGTAAAAAAGAAGCCATTTATATCCTTGAATGTGTGGTAGGAGAACGAGGCCTTCTTACCTTTTATCAAAGATAAATGGGAATTGATTTCAACGACTTTTCCTGGTCGGGGATATTCACTCCAGTCGAACTTTGGTAAGATGGAGGAGAGGATTAGAGAGTTGAAGTCTCGAGTGGTCAGCCTTATATCAAGCTTGGTTGCACGGCCTATAGATGGTTCAGAGGGGCCAGTCTTATATGAGACACGCGCAAAATTGCTTGCGTATAGGAGGAATTTTGAAAGCATTAAACATCAGCAATCGAGAGTTACATGGACTCTGATGGGTGATGATAATACAAGTTTTTTTTATAGAATGGCTTCTGCAAGGGCACATATTAACCATATCAGTCAGCTGGAAGTAGACGGGGTGATGATTAGTGATGAGAATATCATCGTTTCAAAAATTTGGGAGTTTTATTTGGAGTTGTTTGCTAGATAGTAGGAAGTACCATTATCGTTGAGGAATATGGAGTTTCGTAGTATGGATTCTTTGTCTAACTCTAGGCTGATAGCTAGATTTTATGAAGAGGAAATTTGGAATGCTATGTGTTCGTACGGGGAAAATAAGGCTCTGGGACTTGATGGTTTTAACTTTTACTTCTACAAACGATTCTGGCCAGAAATTAATGAGGACCTGAAATGAGTGTTTGCTAGTTTTTACGAGACAAATAGGCTACCAGAGAATACAAAGACGTCACATATGATCCTGATTCCAAAAATCCCAGGTTCTCGTGCTCTCACCAATTACAGACCAATTGTGTTGATTCATAGGGTTTATAAACTAGTCACAAAGGTGTTAGCTTACCGTATGCAGCCTTGTTTATCAAAACTTATATCGGACTCTCAATTTGGCTTTGTCAAAGGGAGGAACATACATGAATGTTCCTTCATTGCATTAGAAGTATTACACGCTATTCACTCATGATAGCAATCCTGTCTTGTGCTTAAATTGGACTTTCAAAAGGCATACGATAGTGTGTCTTAGACATACATAGATAAGGTGATGAGAAGTATGAAATTTTGTAACAAATGGGTCTCATGGCTGCGGAACTGTAGGAAGAACTTGTCTACTTTGATTCTTATCAATGGGTTTCCTTGTGATCAAATCCGACTTCAGCGAGGTGTAAAATAAGGAGACCCGTTGTCTCCTTTTATTTTCTTGCTAGCAGTAGAAGGGCTGTTGACTATGAGTATTAGGGAAGGGCTTCTCCCGAGATTTTGATTGGAGGGTTCGGCCTGGGATATTTCAGTGCTACAATTTGCAGACGACACTATTTATTTTCTATTAGTGGATGAGGCTACTCTACCTATGTTTATTCGAGTTCTTGGCTATTTTAAGTTGAGTTTGGGTCTAAAAATTAATTACAATAAAAGCTCACTATTAGGGAAAAACGTCCAAGATTCGATTCTATAGTTGAGTGCGAACTTCATTGGGTGCAAATTAGAATCTTTCCCGATCAACTATTTAGGCAGCTTGGACCCCACTTGTGTTGAAATTTCAGAATAGGCTTACAGGGTGGAAAGGAAGTTGTCTGTCTTATGGAGGGAGAGTGGTGTTGATCAAATTAGTTTTATCTTCGATTTCGATTTATTTGTTGTCCCTCTATCAAATGCCGGTGGTGATTAATGATAGACTAGTCCAACTGATGCGAAACTTTCTATGGAAGGGTGATTCTAATGAAAGAGGGATTTGTAAAATAGGGTGGAGTATAGTTCTTTTGCCGAAAGAACTAGTCAATTGCAGTCTGCTCCTCAAATAGCTGTGGAAATTACGAATCGATAATCATCAATCGATCTGGTATGATATCTATGTGAATAGGTATGGTTTCTCTTCATGGTTAGAGCTTGAAACTTGTGATATTTGGACTCTCTCCCCTATCCGGAACGGCGTCACTACTTCTTGTATTTCGGACAAATGATTTTGGACCCCTTTCAAGAGGAATACCCGTGAGTGTGTATCGGAAATGGGAGTACAACATCATTTTGGCACGATAATTGGACCTTGGATCAGCCTCTTAGAAGTCTTTTTTTAGATATATTTCATATTTACAACAGGAAATCTTGCACGGTTCAACAAGGATACGAATGGCTATTTAGGATGGATGCCTTCTGTCGTCCCTTTTGGAAATGGAGTCTTTGCATTTCGGCTAAAGAACGATATTATGAGCACGGGCTTTTCGGTAACCCTTGGAACGATGATGAATTCTTGCTCTGACCTCGTATGGTCTAGTTGTTCTATTCTTAGAAGGTCGAATCACGTTTGGCAAGTACTTTTTTTATGATTTCAGACCTTAGGCGGTGCTTAAATATCATTCACATGGATTTAGAATTATCCGTTTCCTTTTACTCACGTGCAGTAATTTGTTTCATGATTTTCTATAAGATCTGAAGATTTTCAGTGATTCTTGTTTATGTCGTTGGATTTTTGACTCTCCGAGCTTTCCGGAATGTCAAGAATCACCTTAATCGGATAACCATAGTGAAAGATATAGGCGTTGGTAGTTAAAACCCTACCTAAACCCTAATTAACCAGAACCAAACCCTAACCCTTATTACCTAAAACACTAGCTGCCCCCCTAGCCCCCTTTTGCTGCCACCATCACCGGTTGCGGCGATGGCAGCCTGCCCTCCAGCGACGGTGGCTGCCCCCGCCATTGTGGCAGCAACCACCGCCATTATAGTGGCGGTGGATGCTGTTATCACAGCGGTGACTGCCGCCCCTATGGCGGTCAACGCCGTGATGGTGACCGCCACCCCTATGGCGGTCACCACCGTGACGGTGACATTGGGCTTAGCACGACCTATTTCAGGCCGTGCCACCTCATTCTCTCTCTTCTCTTATGATTTAGCCACATATTTTTCCTGAAAATTTGCCTAAGTCGGTGGATTTTTGTGTGTGAGAGTATTTAAACGAATCTAAGAGAGAGGTTAAAGGACTTTTCTGCAGATTTAGAATTTAGAAATCACTTTTGAGAGAAAAATCAAGAACAAGAGAGAGAAAGGGAAAAACTAGAGGGAGAAAGCTTAAGAAAAGTATAGAGTCCGGGTTTAATCCTCTCTAATCTCGATTCTTAGTTGTTCTTAGGCTTGATCTCGTAGCTTAAACGCTAAAATCAGTTAGAAATCGTAGGTTAAAATGGATTAAATAGGGTTTTAGAGACTTTTCCCCAAATACCACCCAAATAATCTGTCACTATTTTTGTCGCTGTTTTCGTTGTTATTCCATGGGAAAATCATCAAAAGCTTCCCAAACGTTTGATTCGAGTCTCCCGAGTTAGATTCACGGCCTAGAGGTAACAAAACCGAGTTCCCTTGATCTTTTGCTTCATTTATTGTCTATTGTTGCCGTTCTTACTGCTTTTGGTGTTGTTTCTTGGTTTTTCCTTGGTGTTCTTGGAAAATCGTCGAAAAACAATCTGACCTCTATAGGGATAGCCTTCACCTCTACCCCTATAGCCTTGACCGCTACTATTATAACGGTGAAGGCTATAACTATGGAGGTGAACTCCACCCCTATAGAGGTCTCGTTATTTCTTACATTTTTTGGGTATTTTCTTACCCAAATCCATAAAATCAACATTATTTGAGTGTTTTAAGTCTATATCTATTGAAATATAGTTGATTACGACTTAAAACTTCAATGATTTCGAGTTTATGGATGCAAAAACACCGGTATCCCCCCTAAAATGGTTTGGCGCGACCAAGGCTATAGTGACATGAAAAGATGGATTGTTGAGGCATAGCTGGACCACTTTTGAAGGAGTCAATGATTTAATGGCGAATGAAGATGTGAGGGTGTGTGTGTTTCCTAGAGTGGCAGACTGGTTTTTATAGTTGGGAGAGTATCATAATCGATATTTAGCGACATCTTTTTGCCGAATTTTTTATCGTCAAGCTGTGTGGAAAGCTCCTTTGTTGAATTGTAAGCTCATATGGTCATTAATCCTTATTCTAAAACATTCATTTCTTTGGGTGGCTCATGTTTCACGGAAGCATACCCATGAGATCCTTCCTCTTATGTCGGGGTTGCAGGGCTATTGATAATGAGGACTGCCCTTTTTGTAGGGCCTATGAGATTATGGGTCCTGCCCTATTTTTCTTTCCCTAGAGCCTGAGAGTTTGGCGCTAACTATTTAGGTTGTTTGGCGTCTCAATTACAATGCCTTCCTCGATTGGGGAGTTCATCGAGTTATGGCATTCTTATTTCAGTATGGGACCCGATAGAGAGTTTGAGACTTCCCTATGGTTCGTGATTGCATGGTCTTTATGGAAAAGGAGAAAAAAATTTATTTTTTAGGGGGTGCTAGGTTCAGAGGACATTTTAGTGTCGAGCATTTACTTTTGTTGGTTCTTATTTATGTGTAGGAAGCATAGAATGGGCTTTGTCACTATGGGAGTTTTTACTTTTCCACAGAGACTTCTTTCTTGTATCTGAGCTGTGAGATCACACTTTGTGATTCTTAACCTCTTTTTAAATTAATAAATTGCCCGAGGATAGCCACAACGGCGTCCTTTGGGTATTTTCATTCAAAAAATAATTTTGTTGCTTCTGAAATCTATTTAGCACAAGGTTAATATAAGGACTTTTATTGAGTTTTGGGTGTCATTACTCTCTTTTATTGAGTTTTTAAGTATTTTGTAACTCTTCTTTTTGCCTTATTTAAAGGAAGAAAGAAGACATGAAGATTGGATTATCAGATTATATTTGTGAAGATATTGTGTTTTTAACACATTTGGGTTTTGTTAGTTTCCAAAAACTAAATTGGGTTTTATTAGTTTCCAAAAACTAAAGGGTATTGTTTGTTTCCAAAAACAATCAAAGGTTTTGTAAGTGATCGAAACTGCTAACTATGCATTCATGTCACTGACTAATTTAGAAGTAGAGCAATCTAGAAGAAATCCTTCTAAGAAAGACTCTATGAAAATTGAAGAATCAGAATTAGAGACAACCAGTACTGAAGTAAACTCTCACTCTAATTCTGTTTCTAACTTGGAACTTGCTAGAGCCTTAGGGATTGTGATCAAGAATGTGAGGAAGAACACAAAAGACATCAAATCCCTACAAAGACAAGTGATGGAGCTTGCGGAAGATGTTGAAGCATTGGCATAAGATGTCAATCTAATAAGAGCCACAGAGCACATTGATATAGTTGAAGAAAACTTGCTGAGAAATCAAGTGCAAATATTAAGTGCAAATGTAACTGGGCTAGATAGGGAGCTAGCTCTAATGAAGGAAGCATCTGGAATAAGATTAGAATCCTTAAAGAAAAGAAGGAATCCAGAACCTCAGAGACAAAAGAAATCCCAGAGGCAACCTCAAGCAGGAAAACACAATGCACCACCTAAAGCTCAAACTTAGAGATAAACAACTACTCAAAAGGGAAAGGTTAAAGTACTCTATAATGAGCAACCTGTCAAGCAAAGAAAGTACCACAGAGCAGAGATAGGGTACATCTTAAATAGAGCTCTTATAAGGAAGACCATAAAAAAGACCCCATATGAAATCTGGAAGGGAAGAAAACCCATAATTGGGTACTTCAAAGCCTTTAGATGTAAATGCTACATCCTAAATGACAGAGAACAACTAGGGAAATTTGATCCTAAATCTGATGAAGCAATTTTCCTTGGCTACTTAATACATAGCAAAGCTTACAGAGTCTATAATAAACGAATCCAAACTGTGGTAGAGTCAATACATGTAGTTTTTGATGAGACTAACCATACAGGGAAAATAAGTTCCAATCTGGAAGACTTAATTCTGGAAGCTGAAAACTCTTGAGAAAAGGAGGAATAAAAATTCCAGATTCCTCTCAAATCAAGAAGTATAAAGAAGAAGATGAAGGAATCAACTTCAACTCAGAAGTACTACAAGGAGATCTCAATCAACATAAGATAAATTTTATTGATGATTAAGAAAAGGAAATTGAAGCAGGACAATAACAAGCTCCAGATCAGCATGCAGACCTTTAAAGAGAGATCCGAACTCACAGAAATCATCCAATTGAAGCGGTTTTGGATAATGTCCAAAATTCAGTCAAAACCAGAGGACAACTCAATCAGATGATTAACCATACTGCTTTTATCTCTCTCATTGAGCTAAAGAAGTTTCAAGATGTTGAAGGACATGAAAGCTGGATGATGGCAATTCAAGTAGAACTAGATTAGTTTACTAGAAATGATGTTTTAGTTCTAGTACCACTTCCGAAAGGGAAATCAATCATTGGCACCAAATGGGTATTTCGGAACAAGCTAGATGAATCTGGAGTTGTGGTGAGAAATAAGGCAAGATTGGTTTCCCAAGTGATGGCATGGTTGTGTTTGGATGGCTGTTTGTAAGGGAAAAAGGGAAGAAAAATGTTACTTTGTGGCTGGTTTAGGTGATGTACTAAAATTCTGAGTAAGGTAAGGTGAAATGACTTATTTTATGAGAAAAGGAATGTGTTTAAGTTTCTTTGAATGTGTTAAAAAATGGAATTTCAGAAGAAAAAATGGCTGGTTGTAAAAAAAAGGAAAATGTAACAAGTTTAGTGTTTTTGGATCACACACAAAACCCTTGATTATTTTTGGAAACAATCAAAACCCTTTAGTTTTTGGAAACTAATAAAACCCAATTAGTTTTTGAAAACTAACAAAACCCAAGATAATTACAAATGCAAATTCTCTCAATTCTTTTTCATATAATCTAATATTCAGATCTTCTCTTCTTATTTCTACCTTTAAATAAGAAGAAAAAGAAAAGTTACAATAATATAAATTCAATGACACTTAAGCAAAGAAGAGTTACAATGGAATATAAGACACTTAAAGCTATAATAAACATATATTAAACTATTAGTAACATCTATAATTTATGGTAAAAAAAGTAAAAGAAAACAACTAATAAACTCCTAAATCTTTCCATATGTATGTGCTGGAAACATGAACACAAATTAGGATTTAAGCACATTGAGTTAGGATTCAAGTTGGGTAGCACTTGTAAAGGTTTGACTTTAATTTTTACACGAATCTTCCACATATCTGCATTTGAAGCAATGAAAATAATGTTTGGATTAAGCAATTTCATTTGGCACCAAAAAATAAAAAACATAGCTCTGTGCTCGTCCTCATTCTCCCCTTCTTCAAAAAGATTCGTCCTCGAATCTTGTAATTCTAGAACATAAGAAGAGTCATATATTTAAAAATTACCACAAACAAATTCTTTCTCAAAAAAAGTTTCATCTCAATATCCACATGCCAAAAATATTTTTCAATTTGAAATTGAGATGTTTCATTTCCAAAAAGCATCTCATTCTTAAGATCTTCAAGCTCTTGAATTGTTATAATTTCATTTGTAGGAACAAACAAGTCTCTTACGATCTCTTCTGATGTATTTTCATCGCAACAAATAGATTTGATATTTTCGGATGCATTTTCATTGAGTGAGACATCTAAAATGGACTTTGGTGGGGTTGTAAATACTCGTTCATTTTTGGAAGAATAAAAAAATTTGGTAAGTGAAGTGTGATTAGAAAGAGATGAAGAATTTTCCACTTGGTCGACACATTTAGAATTTTCCAAGGAATATGGGTTGGTTAAGACATTTGATATAGATTTTGGTAGGGATGGGAATATTCATTTCTTTGGCGAAGAAATGAGTAGGTGGAAGGGGGCCTATGATTTTCAAGATTAGAAATATTTTGAGGACAAAACTTGAATTTATGGCTGACACCTAACCTTTTGCACACATGTGTTTCCAACGAATTGTTCTTGTCCTTAAGAGCATCTAGTTCTGACCTCAATTTCTTGAATTTAGCAATGAGATTTTGATCTACAAACATGATTTGTATTCATTCTTCAATGGTGAAACAAATATTGCAATGGAAAATAAAAATTAGGATCACGATTCCTTGGCTCAGATACCAACTGATGGCGTGGTGGTGTTTGGATGGCTGTTTGTAATGGAAAAAGGGAAGAAAAATGTTACTTTGTGGCTAGTTTAGGTGATGCACAAAAATTATGAGTAAGGTAAGGTGAAATGACTTGTTTTGTGAGAAAATGAATGTGTTTAAGTTTCTTTGAATTTTATAAAAAATGGAATTTCAGAAGAGAAAATGGCTGGTTGTAAAACAAAGGAAAATGTAACAAGTTGAGTGTTTTTGGATCACACACAAAACCCTTGATTGTTTTTGGAAATAATCAAAACCCTTTAGTTTTTGGAAACTAATGAAACCCAATTAGTTTTTGGAAACTAACAAAACCCAAGATAATTGCAAATCCAAATTCTCTCAATTCTTTCTCATATAATCTGATATTCTGATCTTCTCTTCTTATTTCTTCCTTTAAATAGGAAGAAAAAGAAATGCTACAATAATATAAATTCAATGACACTTAAGTATGGAAGAGTTACAATGAAATATAAAGACACTTAAAGCTATATTAAACCTATATTAAACTATAAGTAACATCTATAATTTATGGTAAATAAAATAAAAGAAAACAACAAATAAACTCCTAAGTCTTTCCATATGTATATGCTGAAAACATGAACACAAATTAAGATTTAAGCACGTTGATTTGGGATTCAAGTTGGGTAGCACTTGTAAAGGCATGACTTTGATTTTCACACAAATCTTCCACATATCTGCATTTGAAACAGTGAAAATAATTTTTGGATTAAGCAATTTCATTTGGCACCAGAAATAAAAAACATAGCTCTGTGCTCGCCATCATTCTCCCATTCTTAAAAAAGATTTGTCATCGAATCTTGTAATTCTATAATATAAGAAGAATCACATATTTGAAAATTACCACAAACAAATTATTTATCATTAAATTATTTCATCTCAATATCCACATGTCAAAATTCTTTTTCAATTTGAAATTGAGATGTTTCATTTCCAAAAGCATCTCATTCTCAAGATCTTCAAGCTCTTGAATTGTTATAATTTCATTTGTAGGAACAAACAAGTCTCTTACAGTCTCTTCTGATGTATTTTCACTGCAACAAATAGATTTGATATTTTCTGATGCATTTTCATTACTTGAGACATCTGAAATGGACTTTGGTGGGGTTGTAAATACTGGTTCATTTTGGAAGAATCGAAGAATTTGGTAAGTGAAGTGTGATTAGAAAGAGATGAAGAATTTTTCACTTGGTCCATACAATAGAATTTTCCTAGGAATATGGGTTGGTTAAGACATTTGATATGGATTTTGGTGGGGATATGAATATTCATTTCTTTATCGAATAAATGAGTAGGTTGGAAGGGGCACTATGATTTTGAAGATTAGAAATATTTTAAGGACAAAACTTGAATTTATGGCTGACTCCTAACCTTTCGCGCACATGTGTTTCCAACGCATTATTCTTGGCCTTCAGAGCATCTTGTTTTGACCTCAATTTCTTGAATTCAGCAATGAGATTTTGATCTACAAACATGATTTGTATTCATTCTTCAACGGTGATACAAAAATTACAATGGAAAATGAAAATTAGGATCACGATTCCTTGGCTGAGATACCAACGGATGGCTCGGTGGTGCTTGGATGGCTCTTTGTAAGGGAAAAAGGGAAGAAAAATGTTACTTGTGGCTGGTTTAGGTGATGCACGAAAATTATGAGTAATGTAAGGTGAAATGACTTATTTTTTAAGAAAAGGAATGTGTTTAAGTTTCTTTGAATGTGTTAAAAGGTGGAATTTCAGAAGAGAAAATGGTTGGTTGTAAAACAAAGGAAAATGTAACAAGTTGAATGTTTTTGGAAACAATCAAAACCCTTTAGTCTTTGGAAACTAACGAAACCCAATTAGTTTTTGGAAACTAATAAAACCTAAGATAATTGCAAATGCAAATTCTATTAATTCCTTTTCATATAATTTGATATTATGATCTTCTCTTCTTATTTCTTCCTTTAAATAAGAAGAAAAAGAAAAGTTACAATAATATAAATTCAATGACACTTAAGTAAGGACGAGTTATAATGAAATATAATGACATTCAAAGCTATATTAAACCTGTATTAAATTGTTAGTAACATCTATAATTTATGGTAAATAAAGTAAAAGAAAACAGCAAATAAACTCCTAATTCTTTCCATATGTATATGTTAGAAACATGAACACAAATTAAGATTTAAGCACATTGAGTTGGTATTCAAGTTGGGTAGCACTTGTAAAGGCTTGACTTTGATTTTTACACGAATCTCCCGCATATCTGCATTTGAAACAGTGAAAATGATTTTAGGATTAAGCAACTTCATTTGGCACAAAAGAATAAAAAACATAGCTCTGTGCTCGCCGTCACTAAGGCTTTAATCAACAAGAAGGCATTGACTTTGAAGAAAACTTTTCACCAGTAGCAAGATTAGAGGCAATCCAGATTCTGTGTGCTTTTGCATCATTAATGGGATTCACATTGTTCCAAATGGATGTCAAAAGTGCATTTCTAAATGGATTAATCTAGGAAGAGGTCTACGTCAAGCAACCAGCTAGATTTGAAGACTTAAAGCATCCAGATCATGTGTAAAAACTGAAGAAGGCCTTTTATGGATTGAAGCAAGCACCAAGAGCGTGGTATGAAAGACTTACCTCTTTTCTCATATCCAAGGGTTACATCTAGGGTTAAGCAGACACAACTCTCTTCATCAAGAAGGAAAAGGGTGATGTTATTCTAGTCCAGATCTATGTTGATGACATCATCTATAGAGCAATAGATGAGAGAATGTGTGAAGAATTTAGCACTCAAATGCAGAAGGAATTTGAGATGTCCATGATGGGAGAATTGAATTTCTTCCTTGGTCTACAAATCAAGTAGAGTCCGGATGGGATTTTCATTAATCAGTAGAAGTACACCAGGGAGATTCTGAAGAAATTCGAAATCGAAAAGAGCAAGCTTATGTCCACTCCAATGGGATCAGATTCAGTCCTTTCAAAGGATTGTTAAGGAGAAGATGTAGATCAAAAGCTTTACAAAGGAATAATTGGATCTATTCTATACTTGACAGCTAGTAGACCTAACATACACTATGCAGTCTGCTACTATCCATGGTATCAAGCCAATCCAAAGGATTCACATCTCAAGGCAGTGAAGAGAGTTCTCAGATATCTTATAGGAACTACTGAAGTTGGGCTATGGTATCCTAGTAGTAGAGACTTCACACAACAAGGCTTTACTGATGCAGACTATGGCAGAGACACTCTTGAAAGAAATATAGAAGCAGAATATTTGGCAGCTGGAAGTTATGTTGCTCAACTCTTATGGATAAAGAAGCAATTGGAAGATTATGGAGTTTAATCTGGGTGTATGGATGTTATGTGTGACAATTGATGAGTCAAAGAACCCAGTACTCTATAGTAAGATGAAGCATGTCAACATCAGACTCCATTTCATCAGGGATCATGTAATGAAGTAAGATGTTGCATTGGTCTACATTCTAACAAATGAGCAAAGGGTAGATATCTTTACCAGGCCATTAAGTAAAGATAAATTCAACAAGTTAAGAAAGTCAACTGGAATGTCAAATCCAATATGAAGATGGATCCGAAAGACATTCTGGAGTTAGTTGGTTTTCTACAAGTCAAGGTATCCAGGAAGAAAGAAGAAAATTCAAATCACTGGATCCGGAGGTAATATCGCTAGCTCAACAAATAGACTTGACAAATGGCAGTAAAAGCATGAAAAGGTAACTATACACGTTTTGAATTTCAAACTTTTATTGGGCATTACATGCACGGTAAAATTTACAACTGTCTTAAGAATTAAATTGTTCCACTTCTCCGGATTAAACGCCATTTACCTCTCTCCTCAAATTTAACTGCCACCTTACCAATCTAGTTAAGTTTAATTGAGTATGGATTTCCAAACTACCCTTGCCTTAGGAATTCTATAAACCCCCCCCCCCCCCCCCCCCCCCCCCAAATCCCTCTTCTTCCTCATGCAAGCAACAATCTTACTATCACTCTGCAAATTTTATTCCGAAAACCCTAAATTCCCAAATTATTTTTAACAATTCCCAAATGGCCAATACCAACACTTAAACCAAAACCAATCCTCTCCTCCTAAGAATATCCTTAAAGTGGAAGATCTTAGTGATTCTGATTTTATCCTTGTAACGAAAATTGCCTGAGACACCGTCACTCCCTCTAATTTCCTGGGAGATGACTATCTATTTTTAACAAACCCTTTCAATGAACTTCTCAGAGACCAAGTGTTATAAACCTGCCTAAAAATGCACAACCCAACCTATCATATATTCGTAAAGCAATTTTACGATAATCTCAAAGCCCACAACTAGTACAACGCTCTCCAGACCACTATAGATGGCAAAAGATAATTCTAACTTTGAAATTCTTTTTCACTTATCTGGACATGAAAAATGATGAGGTACAACTGAGAACAGATGGAGATGAACAAAAGGTGAATAATGAACCACCGAAATAGCTTCTATAGATGTATTTTGGAGACAAGTTCTCCACTTACTAGCCAAAAACTCCTAGATTCCTGCAGTTTATACAGGCAAATTTTGTACTACCCGGAAGGTCTCTCACACCATAGTATCCTCATTCCAACACTGTGTCCTCCAACACTGGTTAGAGAGTGTAGTAATCAACATGCTAGTGCTTATGATCCATTTCATCAAGCAACACAAATATAAGCATGGGGGCCTCATCACCAAAATCCTGGTTGAAAATGGAATTGATGTCACCAAGGAGGAATCAGTAGATGGAAAGGCAATATTGGAAAAGAATTTCAAGAACATGTCTTTTGGAGAGACATGGGATGAAAAGAAAGCGATTAGACAGAGGGAGGAGAGAGAAGAGAAAAGTAGGGTCCGGAAGGCCAGAAGCATAGTTGAAGCTACTCCGGAGGCTAAGAAAGCTAGGACTACCAAGCCTAGAGTTCAATGCAAAATCAACCTAAGGCCAGTGGTTGAAGAAGTAGATGAAGACACACTTCCCTTCACACAACTAATTACAACTACACTGGAAAAGCCCAAGAAGAGAGGTAGGCTTATTAAAGCTGCTGATAAAAAGATTGAGCCAGTTTTTGAACTGGAAGCTACTGAGAATATTGTAGTAGTAGCTGCTGCTATAAAGAAGGGATGGAAGCAAGGGGAGAGGACTGCTATCACTAATATAATGGAAGCAGATGATGGCTCCAATAGTGAGGAGACGAGGGATGGGAAGCCTGCACCCAAGAAGCAATTTACCTGGAAAGGGTCAACTTTCATTGAGGTCCTCAAGGAAAAAAGGACAAAATTGGCTATCAAGAACCCAGCTGCTTGAATACAAATTCAAGAGGCAACCCATAAAGCTACAACACCAGTAGATTTGGGTAAGGGAAAAGAACTTGTGATTACTGGAAAGCTAATCCTTTTAGATAACATCCATATGGAGGATCCTTAGTATGAGGACATGATGAATGCAGTCTAAGACAATCTTAAGCAGAATAGATTGACCATTGAGGGACCCAGAGGCTCATTAGGAACAACAACCAACAATCCACTGGTCCTCATTATCTGAACTAACCAGACTTTTCTACATGAAAGTGAATATCTAGAGGAAGACCTCTTTCTATTCAAAGCCAGAACTGAACCTCTTCCGGAGAACTTGTTAAATCTAGTGGCTGAAGTAATTGAAGAGGAAATCCCTGCAAAGGCATCAAGAGGGAATGATGAGGATAGTACCATCCTTTCGGATCAGGAAGAAGAAGTGAGAATTAGAAGTCCTGTGAAGGCAATTGGAGGGGAGACTAAGGATAACTCCAGTCTTCCGAATACTGAGGAAATCAATTAGACAGAAATAGAGCACATCCAACCACAACAAACAAATGAGGTAACCCCCATCTTAAATTCTTCTGATGATAATGGCTTGGCTATTGATGCCATTATAAGCCAGGACAATTTAGGAGCAGACATCCAAACTGCATCTGAGGATAACCAGTCTATTCCGGAGCAAAATGCTCCAGAGGAGGGAGCTAGTTTGGGACCCACTGAGAACACTTCTAAAGTGGACTCTAAGGGCGAGGCCAATCTAAAGGATAGATTGGAAGAATAGAGCAAAGAACAGAAGGAGAAAGAAAGTAGTGTTTAGGAATCTTTCTAATCTGAAGATTCCAGAAGTAGCTCTAGGTCAAAAGAAACTTCATCATCTAACAACACACCTAAATGGCCATCTACCAATATAAATAAGGGAAGAGTAAAAAAGATAATTGCAGCATTGAAAATGCTACAAGAGTGTACAGTTGAAGAATGTGAAGAGAGTTATATTAAGCACAGTCTCTGAAGTATCCATGATCAACTCAAATCCATGAAGAGTTTTATGAAAGACAAATCATTGACTCTGAATTTGTAGACTGAATCGGGAACAATCCAAAATATTGGAAAGAAGGTAGAGCCTTTCCTCTCCATTGAATTAGTTGCAAAAGCTTCCCTCTCTAAAATCACTCTAGATCTAGATCAAATGAATGCAAATATTGCAAGAGCAAATCGCTCTATAGATCAAGTACTACAAAAGCTGACAACAATTGTGCAACCATCATGGGTCAGATCACCTCATCCTCCACAGAACTATCAACTGAGTTGAAATAGCATATTGATCTCAAGTTAGAAAACTTGGAAAAATTCATCCCCAGAGCAATAGTTGAAGCTGGAAAGGGTATAACATCCGGGATTACACGATTAATTGAAGACAACAAGCTGCCCAGGAAATGATTTGCAATTTCCTCGATGAAGGACTACCCAAACTCTTGAAGAAGCATATGAATAACATTAGTTATGATCTTGGGAGTCATCTATCCAGAACAGATAAGCTCATAAAAAATCTGAAGGATTAATTCCATAAGGATATGAAAACTTTCAACTCCAGTCTTCACAATGTTCAGAGAGATATTATTCAAGAGGTTGATTTATTAAAGTCAAGTATGGATAATCTCTCTCTCAACGCTCCTTCCACATTCAAATCTTCTACAGTCATTTTCGAAAGCCATCTCCTTTCGGTCTTCCAGAATCTCATCCAATACATTGGAAACACCAGATTCTTCGGGCAAAAGTGTGGCATAATGCTTCTTGAAGTACTCTTCCCATTCTTTGAAGGCACAGACTAGAAGCATGCTCTTAAAATGATTCTAGATATGGTTAAGTCCTACAAGAAGCTCCAAGACCAGCTCAAACTTGTCCATCTTCTTCTAGCTACTGTTAAGACCATAATTGAAAAGCGCCTAAAAGGAAATGTTGATTATTTCATCTACTCAAAATTCTAGTAGAAAAATTGGGACAATAGAACTTACATGGTAATAGACCTCTAGTATGATGAAAACAACAAGGGGGAGAAGAGCACAACAAGAAAAGGAGATGAAGCTATGGAAGCAGATGAGTAGTATAGAATAGCTATTTTACAATTATAAAATCCTTTAATAGCTAGTTCTGTAATTTTTCACTTATATATTTCTGTACTTATAATCCGAAACTTCATGAAGTTAACCATTGTTAATAACAGAAGTATATATAGTGAAAAACATTTGATGGAGGGAAAAATACCGTGTTCTTTATTTTTTGGTGGCAAACTAGGTTGGTAAATCGAAGAAATAAGTTTATTATTTCAGATGAAGATTTATGGAAAATTGAATGTAAATTCAAAGTTTATTGGTCCATTCCAAGGCTTTACTGGAGTATCATTCCTGAAGCCCATTTGAAAAGGTTAATAATATTCTTAAATTTTCATTTAAGGTGATGTTTTAGCAAATGCATATGGGGAATTTGGAGAACTTAGGCAACTATTTTCTAGTCTTTAGTATCAATAACGTTGTTATTGTGGTTTAATTATCATAATTATGTTTCTTTTAAAATCGATTTAGTATAGGGTTAATGTAGGGAGTTTTATTGAGTTTTAAGTGTCATTACTTGTAACTCCATTTTAAGTTTAAGTAATTTGCAACTCTTCTTTTTGCCTTATTTAAAGGAAGAAAGAAGACATATAATATCAGATTATGTCATATTATTGTATGAAAAAAATAGAGAATTTGCATATGCAATTCATCTGTGGTTTTAGTTTCCAAAAACTAATTGGGTTTTATTAGTTTCCAAAAACTAAAGGGTTTTGTTTGTTTCCAAAAAACATTCAAGGGTTTTGTATGTGATCCAAAAACATTCATCTATCTCAAATTCATCAATTTTATTTTCCAAATTTGTTTCTCTTAATATTAGAACAGAAACGTGTTCTTTTTCACTTCTGCCCGCCATCAACATTCTACTCAAAATTGCTTCTAAGTACAATATATAATTGTACTTCAAAAACTTAGAAGCTAGAATGCTAAAACCTTGGGGGAGTTAGGATGCTAGAATTATGGGGGAGTAAAATCTGTAAATGACCAAGTATCAAGAATCGTACTTAGCTCATAAAACCCCCTTTACTTATGCTTATATGTGCTTAGTTTTTGTTTTCATCAAATGGGGGAGATTTTTGGGAAACAATGATCTGGAAGAACAAATTGAAGATAGATCCGGATCAAGTTTGAAGAAAACAAAAACATAAAGGAACAAAAACATGTAATCTCCTTAATCCAAAATGGAAGCATCAGGTCTAAGTCAAGCTATTTGGACATACAGCAAAGACTATAAATACCTAAGCACACAATGGAAGCATCCAATTAAAGTTTTGAAAGGAAACAAACTTTAAACCTTTAAAACACAGCATCCAGAAGAAGAAGTGATTGAAAAAGCATCCAGATATATTTGATCTGAAGACATTCGGAAGACTCAAATATCAAGACAAAGGGAAAAGTTCAAAATTACCTTTTCCCTCTCTTTTTGGTCTAAAGTCAAAGATCCTTTTTACCTTGAAGAATACAACTAGCACGCACTCCAGCAAAGGACAAAAGGACTGACACAGGAAAGAGAAAAAGGTAACAACCTTTTTTCACATAGATCAATAAGAATAGCTTATGGTGCTCACACCAAAGAAAATGGCATAAAAGCTGGTGAGTCAGTAAAATCTAAACAAAATGATCATTGATAACTTTTTGCCTCAATCCCAAGAATTTAAATGGGTCAAAATCTGTGCCTAACGAATTGATCAATGGCTCCGGATGCCTCACATCATACATGATCAAGGATGATGATTCAATTCAATCCCAATGATTCACAACAGCTACATTTATGATCAAAGCCTATAAAAGGGAAGCTTCACAAGTTGGGAATGAGTTGGTTATTTTTACAGAAGCTATTACAAGAGAATTCAAGCTATTACAATCAGTAGTATAATCCCTCCAAGAACTAAACCATTTAAAATCAGTTTGTAAGAACTCATACTTGAAAAGTTCAAAACCCTTTTCAAAAGAAAAATCAGTTGTAAAGATCTCATACTTGGGTGAGTATTGAGATTGGGAACTAGCTTAGAGTTGATGCTTTAAGTAGAATCTCCCTGTAGGACTCAGGTTACATTTAGGTAGAATCTAAGTGGTATATCCTGCTAAAGAGAAAGGACTCAGCTAGGAGTTGGTGCTTCTAGTGGTATATCCTACATTCGAAAAGAGTCACCATCCGAAGACAAGCTCAAGAGGACTCAGCTAGGAGTTGGTGCTTCTAGTGGTATATCCTACATCCCTCCGAGAATAAATCTCCAAAGACAAATTATAAGGCTTAATTCCTACTAGTTGGAAAGGAATCCACTAGTGGAAAAGCTCGGAGTAAGGACACTCCGGGGACTCGAGTAGGCGGGGCCGAATGAGGATAAAATACTATGTTTGATATTCTAACTCTTTACTTATTGTACATTATTTCATATTTGTATCATCAGAATCCATTATGTCTGGCACATATCAAACACGCTACACAAGACTTTTTAAAGTTTGATAATTCTGCGAAAAGGGTCATTCACCCCCCTTTGACCTTATATAGACCCTCATAGGGACCAACATATAATGGAAGGCATAAGATCAGTACACATATATATAAATGTCATGGCATGCATCGTGCATAGTTTGTTAAATTTTGCAGGGAAAAGAAACTTACCCAGGCTAGTGCATCATAAGCTAGCAGCAAGTCTCGAACAGAGAAAAAACCCATACTAATCCTCTCTACCGCAGATATGGTCTCCTGAAAGAGAAAACCATATCAAAACAAGAACATCTTAAGTAATTATTATAAGGACGAGATTAAAGTGGAGAATTCTTCACGTGAGTGGAGCTAGATGGGGTAAAGCCAATTGGATGGACCTACCCCTCGAGCTCATTGATAACTTGCTTCCCCGAATGATTGAGGAGCTGGAAGAAAGTATCTAACTCTACCCAGAGGACTCCCTCTCTCACACCCCATGAAGTGCAAGACCGCTTTATCGACGGCTCAGGATCAGTAGCAGTAGGCCTCTTTTGTATGGAGGCAAGAGGCTACAACAATAAATAGTTATACTCAGGGTCATATTCAATTTTGAGAAATAATAAGGTATTCATGAAGGCTAAGTTAGGAAAATGCCTGAGAAGAAGGTGTAGTAGACCTAGCTGGGCCCTCAGTACTCCGAACCACAGAAGGACCCCTGCGATCACCCTGTGGTCCATCCTCGTCATCATCATCATCATCATCACCACCACTATCGCTCTAGTGGAACTTATAGGGGACATCCTTGAAATGGATCCTCTCATAGGGAGGAAGGAGCTCTGAGTTGGTGAATGTAGCATAGGAGCCCCCACCTACATCACTCGGGCCCTCTCATCTAATAGTTACAACCCCTGATCCATCTCAAGCATCAGATGTGCCCAAAAGACTCCCACTAAGATGGGAGGAGGGATTAGTCTCTCTACAATAGCACTGGTCCTTTAGACTCAGACCCTCTCACTGAAATACCATTCTAGGAAGAGCGAGGACTCCAGAACAAAGCGACGATCATCGACGCTAGCCTGCATCCGCTCAATCTCTCTGTGTATGACAATCCTCTCCCATTCATCTCGAACCACCTGCACAAAGTAAATGCACTGTAACTATCATGACTTTGTAAATATAGTTTCTACTAATAGTTATCGAAATGTAAAATATAAGTTCACTATGAAAGAGGTTTATCCGATCAGAGTGCAGCTCGTGGAGGAACTCCCTATACTCTACTATGGTCAGGGCCTAATGCTGCCAAGGCCCATACACCTAAAGATAATATGAGGCATCTTAGGCTACTCGGGCAAACTTGGCCTGGGGATAAATCGATGCTCAAATGCCCAAATTTGCCAAATAAGAGGAAGTTAGTTGCAAAGCAGTTTGAGTAAAAGGATAAATCATAAGAGATTAGTTCAGGAATTACTAGTAAGATCAGATGGCAGATCTTGAGCTCGAACTGCTGGCCCTGAACTCCAACATCCAGTGTATAGTACAATTGTGCTAGGATAGCCCGACACTAATTCTTGCCCGGTACAACACCAAGATCCTCGACAGCTGAGAAAAAACTATAGTTAAGGTTGCTCAAGTAGATTAGGAAGAAGACAGTGGTGAGGAAGGCAGTAGGAAAGATCGAGCATACTGGTCCTCCTCTCCATAGCAACAGGGCTTACCTGATCGATCTAGTAACTTTGGAGCTCTCCATACATGAGCTTGTCTGTCCCTTTATACTAAAGTTACATGCATTAGGCTCTATTTCAGGATCTAAAACACCCTAAATCATGCCAAAAATCGAGAAATTATGAAAATATTAAAAATGGAAAAGTGGGGAATCAAGTAAAATGCCTGGAGTTTTGAGGCATGGGTATTAGCAGAGGGAATCAGGGGCACTTAAGTTGTAAGAGTGAGTCCAAGAAATGAGTCCCCCTCACGAAAAACATACCCGACGGAAATCGGGCATTCCTGAAGCATAGAATCACCTACTTGGGGTAAATCTTCACGCCTAATGGAAAAACAACTAGTCTTTGGAATCTTTTTATACATTTTGATCGATTTTGGGAGAAAATCGCTGAAAAATTCAGTATAGCAGAGTTTGGTGTAAGGCAGGATGTGAGGGGTTTGTTTTAGTTTTAAAGCCCTCGACTAGGACCTATACGGGTCCCACCCCACCCATACGGGGCCCACCTCTCTAAATCCCCACCTATACGAGTCCTATCCCACCCGTACGAGTCCCCTTTTCCATCAAGGGGTAGTTTTTAAGCCAGAACTTTATGAGAGCACCAGGGGCACATCCAGCCCAGACTAGGGGCCAACCCCACTTCTCTTTAACTCCGTATTTCAGTGAAATTAGGGGTAAAACCCCTAGCTCACCTTGATCCTTGATTAAAGGGGAGAAAATTTTTGTTTTCACAAAATGAATCAAGAATCAAGGTAAGCGGTTTTAAAATGACTACTAACATCGACAATTTTTCATGTATGGGTTCACCTAAAGCATAAGGAATTCCCCCACCATATTAATCAATAAGACAAGGCAATTCCCCAGTAAGAAAGCCAATCAAGGGGCATATCCCATTCCCAACACCGGAATCAGTCAATCTATGGGCATCCCACCATCATCAAGCTCTCAAGGGGCATTCACCCTAGGGGCACTCCCCAATAAAAGAACCAATCAAGGGGCATCTCCCCTCAAGGGCCATTCCCCAGAAAGGCACTTTCCAAGGGGCATTCTATCCCTAAACAATCGAGCCAAACTTGATATTCCTAAACTCAATTTGCCATTCATTCCGGGACCAACCCCTACCCACACATCTTCATTCTTGATTGAAGGGGCAAAATGTTTTATTCACCACACAGTCAATAAATAATTAAGACGTGTAAACTTAAGTAGTAACTAATTTAGTGTTTTTATTGTGTATTAAATAGGTTATTCAAAGTCCCCAGCAGGAGAGTCATCCACCTTAGAAAAGGGGTACACCATTAGCCAGGAAAGTTGATCCGCCTTAAGAAAGGGATACGAGGAGAAGTTATCCGCCTTAAGAAAGGGATATACCAACATCATTAGAGAAGTCATCTACCTTAGGAAAGGGATGTACCATCAGCCAGGAAAGTCAATCTGCCTTAAGAATCAGTCAGGAAAGCCGATCTGCCTTAAGAAAGGGATTCGAGTAGAAGTCATCCGCCTTAGGAGAGGGATACACCACTAGTCAGGAAAGTTGATCCGTCTTAAGAATGGTATACGAGGAGAAGTCATCCGCCTTAGGAAAGGGATACACTATCAGCGAGGAGAAGACATCCGCCTTAGGAAAGCGATACGAGAAGAAGCCATCTGCCTTAAGAAAAGGATGCATACAATATAGATACACCTTCCCCAGTAGAGTCACTAGGGATATGCATCAGTAAAGGAAAGTCATCCGCCTTAAGAAAGGGATATACATTAGCAAAGGAAAGTCATCCACCTCAAGAAAGAGATATGCTTCAGCAAAGGAAAGTAATCCACCTCAAGAAAGGGATATGGATCAGCAAAGGAAAGTCATCCACCTCAAGAAAGGGACACTAAGGAAAGGAGTTTGCCTCAAGAAAGGAACTCACCCATGTCATCACCTCAGGTATAATTTCTAAACCATCGCTTAAATTGTGATATCATAGAGATCTGTATATGTAGGGATCCCATAAGGGGCAGTCTGTGAGCATTGGATTTTAATGATCCTTCTCATAAAATGATGATGAGAGCTAGATAATGTAATTTTTTACAGGTGTTATCTATCAGAGGTGTTCCTACTACTGCAGAGTTGAGTTTGGCCAAGTTTGGAGACCTAATATACCCTTACGGACCCATACAGGTCATGCTCAGTGGTACAGATCCACGGTGGACCTATATGGGTCAAGCCACCCATACGCCTAGTAGGGACCCTTACAGGTCCCACCTAACCTATATGGGACCTGTATTTTCCTCAACAGGCTTTATGGCATGGAGATCATGCCCATCTTGGGAGAAATAAAGTCATGAAAGCAAATAATTGCGTTTCGACTTGATTTCCCCTATAAATAGTCTTTTTTACGTCATTTTGAAGGGGAGGAGGGGGAAGATATACAAGATATTACAACATATAGTTTATGAAATTCTAGCTGTTTTCATAGGTATAGAAAGGGTATAGTTGAGGTATAGAAGGTATAAAATAGGGAGAAAATCCATTCCCTAAGGTTTTATCCATATTTTGTTCATTTTTAGCCTCAATTATTAGGATTTAGGGGAGGTTTTGTCCATACAAATACTCGCCTAAATAGTCCTAAAATCACCATTTCATCATCTACTTTAGCTAGACTCTCTCTCAGCACAGGGATCGCTTCAAAGTGGATTCACTTCGAAAAGGTATGCTCCTAGGTTTCAAAGAGACATACATCTCATTTATTCTATCGTTATTTCTCATATTCTGCTCCATTTACATAAGTTTCTACCTATTGTTAAACTGAGGTCCTATTTGAAACTAGATAGGACCGGTATGGGTCCCCCCATACTTGTATGGTTCCTTACCAGCACCCAACGGGTCCTACCCACCTATACGGGTACTAGCCCCCACGCAGAACCCAAAGTTTCCTATTTTAACCTGTAAAATAAATCTAACATCACTATTTTCCATGCAGTCATTTTCATTAATAATCTGGCAAATCAACCAACAAAAGTTAAAAATGTGTTTTCATAACAAAATAAGATGAAGACCTGTTATTTCTCTCTGATCCTAGAAGCTGTCTGGGCACTATCGATCGTAAAACCGACATGCTAACATATTCACATTTTTAATGCTGACTTATGATATGCTATAAAATGTGCTAATCTTTATGGATGCAGGGGAATTTATTTCATTTTTTTTATAACTTAGAATAAATGTATAGGCTCTTTTGCAATTCTCCCATTTTCCCCCAGTTATAATTTTTATGCCCCTAGTTATTGCTTGTACTTTATTGTAAATTGTAAACGCATAAATGGATTGTGAAAGAGTGTAGAAAATAGGATTTCCGTAATAATTCCCCAGATGATGAAAATAAAATGGTTTTACATGGCGAATGTAATTTTGAATTAACTAAATGAGAAATAACTGACTCATCCGATACCTAAATCTCTGATTTGAAAGGTATGAGTCTCCCGCTCAATGGGAACCATACAAAAACTATTTCCCAAGTTGGCAACTTACGTGGTGACCTATCATTTGTATCGAGATTTAGGTCTCAATTCTTTTATTCATAAAATTGGTTAAAATGTGCAAACTTAAACTAAACGATTTCATCACATTTAAATCAATCAACCCATCACCCTAGTAGGCTCCGCTACAAGGCTCCAAGGGAGACCCACACGTCATCAACACCTTACTTATAGCGAGTTTGATATGTTCAAGATGTAATGGATCCAGATGATACAAATATGAATTAATGTGCAATAAAGTAAAGGGTTAAAGGAAATCAAACATAATATTTTTATCCTATTTTGGTCCCGCCTACTCCAGTCCCTGGAGTTTCCATACTCTGAGCTTTGTCCACTAGTGGATTCCTTTTCAACAGGCAGGAAACAAGCCTTAAAATTTTTCTCCGGACTACAAGATATACCACCAAGTTCTTCACTCTGGCTGAGTCCTACCGGGAGTAGGCTATACCACTAAGGAACCAACCTTAGCTAAGTCTTCTCGAGCTTGTCTCCGAAAAATTCTTCTTCGGAAGTAGGATATACCACTAGAAGCACCAACTCCTAGCTAAGTCCTTTTTCTTTAGTAGGATATACCACTTAAACTATCCAAGTCTAAGCTGAGTCCTACAGGGATATACCACTCAAAGCACCAATTCTAAGCTGAGTCCCAATCTCAATGCTTACCCAAGTATGAGATATTACAACTGATTTTATCAAGGGTTTGGTTTTTGAATTCTTCAAGTTTATAACACACTTGAGAATTCTTACAAAACAGATTTGGAGTTTTTCTAGTTCGTGGAGGGATTTTGTTCACTGATTGAATTAGCTTGAATTCTCTTTGTAATAGCTTCTTTTAAAATCAACCAGCACCTTCTAAATGTGTGAAGATCTCCTTTTATAGGCTTGGATCTTAAATAGAGCCGCTATGTACCATTGAGGTTGATTGAATCTTCACCATTGATCAGGTATGATATGGTGCATCTAAAGCCATCTATCAATCCGTTAGAGACATAGTTTGACCCCATTTGAATTATTGGGATTGATGCAAAAAGCTGTCAGTAGTCGTTTGTTTGGCTTTTTGCGCACTGCCAAATTCTATGTGTGCTTTATCAATTGAGTGAGCTCCACACGCCTTCCAATTGATTTAGGTTGAAAAGGTGGTTGGCTTTTTCTCTTTCCAAGTCAGATATTTGTCCTTTTGTGAAATGCGTGCAAGCTATCACTTTTTCCTTCTTCAAGGTAAATGGAGTTTTAACTTAACACCAAATTGGATGGAAAGATGTTTTTTAAATAATTTCCCTTTGAGTCTTCCAGATGTCTTCAGACTCAACTTATCTAGATGCTCTTTAATTAGTCTTTCTCCAGATGCTATCTTTGAGGGGTTAGAAGTTTGTTTCCTTTCCAAACTCTAACTGGATGCTTATAGACTTAGGTGATTGAAGTCTTTAGTATGTGTCTGGATGACTTATCTTGGACTCTTGTGTTTTTGTGTTCTTCAAACATGATCCAGATCTATTCTTGGATTAGTTCTTCCAGATCATTGTTTCCCAACAATCTCCCCTATTTGATGAAAACAAAAACCTAAGTACATTTAAGCATAAGCATAGGGGTTTTATGAGCTAAGTATGATTCTTGATACTTAGTCATTTACAGATTTACTCCCCCATAATTCTAGCATCCTAACTCCCCCAATATTTTTGAATTTTAGCTTCTAAGTTTTTGAAGTACAATTGATGGTTGTATTTAGAAGTAATTTTTGTACAAATATCTTTCACTATATATACTTCTACTCTTTATAATAGCTAACATCAATGAAGTTTAGGATTACAAATACAGAGGTATATAAGTGAAAATTTACAAACTAGCTATTGCAAAATTTTCAATGAAAAAATAGCTATTCTATATAAAATGATTTACTTCCTAGAAGCTTCACCTTCCTTGCTTGTAATCTTCTCACCCTTTTTGTTTGCATCATTTTAGGGTACTAGAACCACTTTGAGTGGTTTGATGAGCTTCCGGACCTTTGAATAGGACTTGGCTAGATTTAGATGCAATTCAAGAGCATGATGCCTATCTTCTACTTTAAAGAATGGGATAGTCCCTTTAGAAGAGTCAGATTGCACTAGTACCTAAAGAATTATGTATCCCTAATGTGTTGGATAAGTTCTTGAATGATTAGAGGAGAAGGCTTACTGAAATTACAGGTGAAGTCTTAGATAAAGATGGAGTGGTAAGTGAAAGTTGAGACATGCCAGATTTTAGTTGTTCGACCTCCTGGATGATGTCTCTCTGGTAGTTATGAAGACTGGTATTGAGGAGCTTCAGTTCTTTAATAAAATTATCCTTCTAGGTGTTGATAAGCTTTTCTGTTATGGAAAGATGGCACTAGAAATCATCGCTAACATGATCCATGTATTTTGACAGAAGCTTTGGGAGTCCATCAAGAAAATTATAGAGCATTTCTTGAGATGCCTGTTGTTCCTCATTTAGAAGTGTTAATCTAGAGGTGACTTCTTTGGAAGAATTAGTGATGGCTTGAGGAATGAATTTTTCCAAGTTTTCAAATTTGCTATCCATGTACTCCTTTAGTTCTGCTTTTAAGTTAATAGATGAGAAGGTGATTTGGCCTATGATGGTTGCACAGTTGTTGTCAGCTCTGGCAATAGCCTGTGTTACTGTTCTATTAGCAGTTATGACTGAGAGAAAAGTTGGGTTAATTCTGGAGAGATCTTGGAGAGAGAGGTTTCAGCGACTTGTACAGCTATGGGGAATATATTAACCTTCTTCTCAATGCTCTTTATTGTAGTCTTTATCTCTCCCAACTCTTCCTTAAGATTCAGATGCTTGGATTCTTCCTGCAGAAGCTTCTTCACTGATATTAGTTTTGAGCATATATTTTGGAGAGTTTACTTGATCTCATCTTCTCTGTGCCCTTCGATAGTAGCCTGCTCTAACAATTTTAGGGCCACTCTTACTTTCTCAGCTCTAGTGGGTTATAGATTTATAGTTGGCTTCTTCAATATACTATTTGACGAGGATTCTTCTTCAGAGCTAGAGCTGCTTTCGATTTCTTCTGATGCGAAAGATTTTTCTTCCTCACTACTCTCCTCATCTTTCTTTTCTTCCAACCCTTCCTCCGGAGTGGCCTTGCCCTTTGAGTCCACTTTAGAATCGTTCTCATTGGATCTCAGACCATCTCCTTCTTTCGGAGCCTTAAGCTCTGGGTTAGACTCATCATCTTCCTTAGATGCATTTTGGTTGTCTACATCTAAGTTGTCCTAAGTTTTAGCAGCATCACCAGTCATTTCAGTAGCAACATTTAGAGAGTTAAGGTTTGAAGTTACCTCATTTTCCTATTATTGTTCAGTATGCTCTGTTTCAGTTCACTCTTTTGCCTCAGCTTCCATTTCATCTTCTGGAAGATTGGCATTTGCCTTAATCCGCCCTTCATTTACCTTTACAGAATTTATAGCTCTCACTTCCTCTGTTTGATTTTGAATGTTGGCACTGTCCTCAACATTCTCTCCAGATGCCTTTTCAGAACTTTCCACATCAATTACTTCTATTTCTGTAATTAGTAGGTTTTCTAAAAGTTGTTCATCTTGTACCTTAAACATATAGAGTTCTTCCTCTCTATATGTATTCTCTTTGAAAAGTGCCAGATCTTTAGATAAAATGATGATAGGTGGAATGATATCAGGTGTAGTGCCGGAGGAGCCTCCGGGTCCCTTCTTTGTAAGTTGATTTGCCTTTAAATTTTCTTTCATGACCTCCATCATCTCTATATACTAAGGATCTTCCGGATTAATGTTGTTCAAAATTATGGGCTTTGCAGTGACAACAATACTCTTAACTTTGCTTATGTTTGCTAGTTTTGTAGCCTTGGGGATTGGTTCTTGTATCTAGATTCTAAAGGCAGGCTTTTTTATGGCAAACTTGGCCCTTTTAGCCTTTAGTTCTTTAGTAAAGGTTGGTCCTTTCTTCTGTAGTTGTATTCTTTTTTATGCAGACTCTTCTTCTTTTTTAGTGGCACTGCTCTCTGTGGCACTGCCCTCAAGAATTTCTTGGAGGGACTTTCCTGCTCTTTGTCTTTCGATCAGCATTATAGCTACTAACTCCAGAGTTTGATCTTCTATCATTATCTCTTGAGTTTCTACATTTTTGCCTTTCTTTGCAACTGCCTTAATAAGCGTCCCTCTAGGCTTCTTCACTATAGATTGTGTAAGATTTGAGTGAGAGTCAGTTGAACTTCATTTACTTCCTCCCCTTCTACCGTCACATGCTTCAAGTTCACTTTCCTTTGAGCCCTAGGTTTTGTGGTTCTTGCTCTGTTGGCAGCCGGAGTAATTTCAACTAAGCTTCCAGCCATCTGGACTCTACTATTCTCCTGCTTTTCCTTTCTTTGCCCTATGGGTTTTTTCTCATCCCAGATTTTATTAAAAGTTAATTTCCAGGAACTTTTTCCCATGATGGCTTTCCTTCCACTGATTCTACATTAGAGAGATCAATTTTATTCATAGCAAGAATTTTAGAGATAAGACCTCCGTGAGAGTGCTTGTGTTGGCGAATGTAGTGGATGAGAAGTACCAGCGTGTTGGTTACTCTGCTCTCTACCCATTGTTGGAGAACATAGTGCTGGAATGATGATGCAGTATTTACAATCCCCTCTAAATAAAAAAAACTTTACCAGTACAAATTACAATAATCTGGGGATTTCTAGCCAGTGAGTGGGGAGCTCTTATCCCCAAAATACCTTACCGGAAGCCATAGCTTTGGATCATACTTCATCATCTGCTCATCTTCGTCAGTGCACATGATTACTCCTTCATTCTTCCTTTGTAGGTGAGTGACAAAGAACTCCGAAGTTAGAGTTAGAACTTTGCATTTCACAATGGTCCGTAGGGCATCAAAGTAGATATGGGTTGTAAGATTCTCATAAAACTACTTCACGAGAGTAGGGTAGGTTAGATTATGAATTGTAAGGAAATCTTCCAGGTGTTGGTCTTTGAGAAGCTGGGCATAAGGTTCAGTGGAGAATAGGAAGTTATGCCCTAAGAAATCGGATGGAATAACTGTTTCTGAAATGACCTTCTTCATAGGAATAAAATTGGAATCACGAGGATCCTCCACCTTAAAGATGTTGGAAGGGGGAAGAGTGGTTTTGGATTGATTGCTTGCCATTTTAGAAGATTGTGAAAAATTAGTAATTTAAGGGTTCAAGAGAATTTTTAATAGAGTAATAGTTGCTCGTATGAAGAAGAAGAAGAAGGATTTGGAGGGCTTTTTATAGAGATTTTAAGGTGAGGGTAGAATGGTAATCTGGATGCAGTTAAAGTTAACTGAATAAGTGATGTGGCAGGAGAGAGGTAAATGACGTTTAAACTGGAGAATTGGAACATTCAATTTTTAAAAATAGTTATGTCCTTTTACTGCATGTGTACTCCCCAATAAATGTTTGAAATTTAAAACATGTACTTTTACTGTCATTTATCCCTCCTTGTCTACTGAGCTGGCATGATTTCTCTCCGGAGAGTCAAGTAACTTTTCCTCATTCTCTTGATCTTTTGACTTGTAGGAGATCAAAATTAATTACTGCATGTCTTCCAGATCTTTCTTTCAATTAGATTAGACATCCTAATTGATTCCCTTATCTCGTTGAATTGATCTTTACTTAATGGCTTAGTAAAGATATCTACCCTTTGCACATTTGTTGGGATTATACTAAAGTGACTTCCTTCTTCATTACATGATCCTGGATGAAATGGTGTCTGATATTGACATGCTTCGTCTTGCTATGTAGCACTAGATTCTTTGACACATCAATTGCACTTTTGTTGTCACACATAACATCCACACATCTAGCTTGAACTCTATAATCCTCCAATGGTTGTTTGATCCATAGAAGTTGAGCAACACAACATACATCAACCATATATTCAGCTTCTGTGGTTGATAATGCTATTGAAGTTTGCTTTTTACTGTACCAAGATACCAAGCATTCTGTAAGAAAATGGCAGCCTCTGGATGTACTTTTTCTCTCAAGGGTATCTCTACCATAATCTGCATCAGTGTAGCCTTGCAAGGTGAAATTTCCATTACTAGGATACCATAGGCCAACTTTAGTGGTTCCAAGAAGATATCTCAGAACTCTCTTAATTGCCTTGAGATGTGAGTCCCTAGGATTGGCTTGATATCTTGCATAGTAGCAGACTGCATAATGTATTTTAGGTCTACCGACTGTCAAGTATAAAACTGATCCAATCATCCCTCTATAGAGTTTCTGATCAACTACTTCTCCTTCACAATACTTTGAAAGGGCTGTATCTGGTCCCATAGGTGTGCACATTAGTTTACTTTTGTCCATCTCAAACTTCTTTAGAATCTCCTTGGTATATTTGGATTAGTTTATAAAAATCCCATCTGGACTCTATTTGATTTGAAGACCAAGAAAGAAGTTGAGTTCTCCCATCATTGACTTCTCTAATTCCTTCTGCATTTGAGAGCTAAATTCTTCACACATGCTTTCATCTATTGCTCCAAAGATAATGTCATCTACATAGATATGGACAAGAATGACATCACCCTTCTTCTTGATAAATAGAGTTATGTCTGCTTGACCCCGGATGTAACCTTGGATATGAGGAATGAGGTGAGTTTCTCATACTAGGCTCTTGGTGGTTCCTTTAATCCATAGAGGACCTTCTTCAATTTGTACACATGCTCCAGATACTTTGAGTCTTCAAATCTCGTTGGTTGCTTGACATATACTTCCCCTTGAATGACTCCATTTAGAAATGCTCTTTTGACATCCCTTTGGAATAAGGTGAATCCCATGAATGATAAAAAAGCACATAGGATTCAGATTGCCTCCAATCTTGCTACTGGTGCAAATGTTTCTTCAAAGTTAATGCCTTCTTGCTGATTGTAGCCTTAAGCAACTAGTCTAGCATTGTTTCTCACCAAAACTCCAGATTCATCTAGCTTTTTTTGGAATACCCATTTGGTGCTTATAATTGACTTTCCTTCCAGAGGTGGCATAAGATCCCAGACATCATTTCTGGTGAACTGATCTAGTTCTTCTTGCATAGCCATCATCCAACTTTCATCTCCTTTTGCATGTTTAAACTTTTTTGGTTCAATAAGTGACAAAAGCTGCATGACTCAACATCTGGTTGAGTTTTCCTTTGGTTCTAACTAGATTTTGGACATTATCCAAGATAACTTCCATTGGATGATTTCTTTGTGTACGGGTTTCCCTTGGAAGATCTTCATGCACTTCTAGAACCTATTCTTCATTAATGTCAACTTCCTCTTTTTGGTCCTTGTCTATCATTAAAGTTGATTTCCTCAACATGGTGATTTTATGATGGTGGATCTTTATTAAAGTTAAATTGATCATCCTCTTCCTTGTACTTCTTTATTTGGAATGGATCTAGAATCTTTTATGGTTCTGCTTAGTTGTCTCATCCGGATCTTGGCTTTTCTTGCCCACATGGTTAGTCTCATCAAAATCTACATGTATTGACTCCACCACAGTTTGTGTTCTCTTATTATATACTCTGTAAGCTTTGTTATGTGTTGAGTAGTCAAGGAAAATTGTTTCATCAGATTTAGGATCAACTTTTCCTAGTTGCTCTCTATCATTTAGGATGTAGCATTTACATCCAAAGGCTTTAAAGTACCTAATTTGGGTTTCCTTCCCTTCCATATTTCATATGGGGTTCTTTACTATGGTCTTTCTAACGAGAGCTCTATTTAAGATGTAACATACAGTGTTTACGGCCTCACCCAAAAAACACTTAGGCAATCTATTCTCATTCAACATTGTTCGAGTCATTTCAACTATTGTTCTATTTTTCCTTTCAACAAGCCCATTTTATTGAGGTGTATAAGGAGCAAAAATGTTGTGCTCAAAGCCCTTGGATTCACAAAATTCAGCAAAATGCTTATTTTTGAATTCTCCTCCATTATTACTTCGGATGCGACCAATGCTTATGCCTTATTCTACTTCTAGTCGGATAAATATTTTTGAGAAATGGTCAAAAGCTTCATCTTTGCCAGCTAGCAAAGCAACCTAGGTATAGCGAGAATAATCATCCACTATGACCATAGTGTATTCTCTTCTACCTAAACTCATTGGTTTGAATGGACCAAAGAGATCAATATGCAAGAGTTCAAGAACTCTCTTTGAGGGTATATAGGAGATGGAAGGGAAACTTTTTCTATGTTTTTTACCTAATTGACATGCAGTTCATATGTGATCCTTATCAAAAGCAACCTTAGGCAAACCCACAACCAGTTCCTTTTTGGCTAGTTTGGACAGGAGGTTCATGCTAACATGTCCCAACCTCCGGTGCCAAAGCCATGATTCTTCTTCTTTAGACACGAAGCATATATTCTTTTTCTCACTTTTAATATTAACAGAATAGACATTGTTTACTGTAGGTGTATAAAGAATGAGTTGATTTAACTTACTATCAATGATTGAGCAACCTCCGGAGTCAAAGGTGACTTTTTCTCCCTTTATTACAGAGTTGTGCAACACTTAGTAGGTTGAATTTTAGTCCATAAACTAGTGAGACATCTTCTATCTTTAGTTCATATCCAAGGGTTCCTTGTCCAATGATTTATTCCTTCTGATTATCTCCGAAGCTTAATTTTCCACCTCTCTTCCGGATTAAAGCATCCACTATCAATGTACCATATTTGTTGATCTTCTGTGGATCGCATACCAGAAAAATAGATCAAGTGGGTTTGGTTACCCAATCAGAGTTGGGTCCTCTCGGGTTATCAACCATTTCACGCCAAGGATAAATACCATAATAACCATTTCTAAATCTACACATTTTAGTTATATGGTTATTTTCTCCACAAAACCTGCACCTATCGATTGGTTTGTTCTACTTAAGCTTCTCCTCAATCTTTGGGAGATCCTTCTTCCTATAATCTCTGGAGTATCCTACTTTAGATAGATCCGGACTTAACTATTTTGTTTGGATCTGGTAGTTGGATGGGGGAGAAACTTGTACTCTATAGTTCTTCCTTTGCTTGATGGGTTGCTCATCATAGACCACTTTAGCCTTTCCCTTTTGAGTAGCTGTGTATCTTTGAGTTCGAGTTCTTTGACCCAGTAGACCACTGTGTCTTTGAGCTTGAGGCTCCTTCCAGATTTTCTTTTGTTTTCTAGGTTCTGGATTCTTTTTGGATGCAAGATTCAACTTCCTTCTTTGATTTGAGGATTCTAGTTTTCTTTCGGATGCCTCCTTCATTAGAGCTAGTTCCCTATCTAGCCTAGTTACATTTGCATTCAATATCTGCACTTGATTTCTTAGGAAGTTTTCTTTGACAAGATCAATATTCTTTGTGGTCATTATTAGATTAATATCTTATGCCATTGCTTCAGCATCTTCAGCAAAGTTCCATTACTTATCTTTGAAGTGATTTGATGGCCTTTGTATTCTTCTTCACATTGTTGATTATGATCCCTAAAGCTCTAGCAATATCAAAGTTAGATACAGAATTTGATTGAGAATTTACCTCAGTGCTTGTTGTCTCAGATTCTGATTCTTTAATTTGCTCAATGATGGCTTGCGAAAGCGAAAAAGAACACGTTTTTGTTCTAATATTGTGAGAAACAAAATTAGAAAAGAAAATTGATGGATTTGAGATAGATGAATATTTTTTGATCACATACAAAACCTATTGAGTATTTTTGGTAACAATCAAAACCCTTTAGTTTTTAGAAACTAATAAAACCCAATTAGTTTTTAGAAACTAACAAAACCCAAATGTGTTATAACACAAATATTTTCACTAAACTTATAATTTGATATTCTTATTATCTTTTCTTTCTTCCTTTAAATAAATAAGAAAGAAGAAAAGTTACAATTAAAAGACACTTAAAGCTAAGGAGTTACAAAGAAATAAAGATACATAAAGCTAAAGAAAGTTACATGAAAGTAATGGCACTTAATTAAAAAAACTCCCTACATTAAACTAATTTCAATGAAAAATTACTAGCAAACTAATAATGGAAAATAAAGATAAATAAAAACTTATAAAGCTTATTTTCCTATCTACACGTCCTTAAATTATCAACTAGCGTAAAAGTGTTATAAATAAATTGTCTTAAGAAAATGAGTATAATTAGTTTTCATGTAGGGTAAAGGCTTCAAAGTATCAAATGAATTTCATCTTGCATTAAATTCTTCATAAATCTACATTTAAAATGATGAGAATAATTTTAGGATATAGCAGTTCAATTTGGCATCAAAAAATTCTGAACATATTAGCGTGCTCGTCATCATTCTCCCATTCTTCAAAAAGATTCATCCTCAAATCTTGTAACTAAAAAATATAAGGAAAAAATTGATGGTTTTTGCCAATACTAAAAAGAAACTCATAGTTACTCTCAGTAGCATGCTTGACTTCAATACCCAACTGCTTAACATCTTTTCCAATTTGAAAACTAGTTGGTGTTTCTTTTCCAAACAACATCTCATTCTCGAGATCCTCAATTTCTTGAATGGAGATGACTTTATTTGTAGGACGATGAGAACTCAGTTTGTTAGACTCTGTGAATTCTAGGCTTTTTAAAGGGTCTTTTGATACACTCTTGACTTGATGAACAAAATTGGCATTTTCAGATACATTTAAATCAGATAAGGCATTGGAAATGGACTTTGATGGGGTAATGAATGTTTTGACATTTTGGGAATAAATTTATAGATTGGAATTTTTGAAAGCATTTGAATTGGTTGAGTTAATTGGTATGGATTTTGGTGGGGATAGGAATATTCGTTTATTTGGCAAAACCCTAATATGTTCAGAATTTTTTGCTACCAAATTGATGGCGTGCGGAAGCGAAAAAGAACATTCAAATGCTATATACTATTATGAAAAAGAACACAAATATTTTCTCAAATTGATAATATGATATTCCTAATTATCTTTTCTTTCTTCCTTTAAATAAGAAAAAAGAAAAGTTACAATTACAAGACACTTAAAGCTAAGGAGTTACAAAGAAATAAAAGACACTTAAAGCTAAAGAAAGTTACATGAAAGTAATGACACTTAATTAAAAAAACTCCCTACATTAAACCAATTTCAATAAAAAACTACTAACAAACTAATAATGGAAAATAAAGATAAATAAAAACTTATAAAGCTTATTTTTCTAGCAAAGCGTCCTTAAATTATCAACTAACATAAAAGTGTTATAAATAAAAATTATCTTAAGTAAATAAATATAATTGGTTTTTATGTTGGGTAAAGGCTTCAAAGTACCAAATGCATTTCACCTTGCACTAAATTCTCCATAAATCTGCATTTAAAATGATGAGAATAATTTTAGGATACAGCAGTTCAATTTAGCACCAAAAAATTCTGAACATATTAGCATGCTCGTCATCACTCTATGACTTGCTTTGATGGATTTCTTCTAGATTGCTCTGTAATGGCGGGCGGAAGCAAAAAAGTGACTGATTTGAGATGGGTGAATATTTTTGGATCACATACGAAACCCTTGTGTGTTTTTGGAAACAAACAAAACCCTTTAGTTTTTGGAAACAAATAAAACCCAATTAGTTTTTGGAAACTAACAAAACCCAAGATAATTGCAAATGCAAATTCTCTCAATTCATTCAACAATATAATCTGATATAATCTTTTTATTACAACTTTTCTTCCTTTAAATAATGACTTAGGAAGAGTTACAATGACATAATGATAATAATAAAGCAAAGAAAGAGTTACAACTACATAAAAGCACTTAAAAACTAAGAGTTACAAATAAAGACTACTTAAAAGATAGTGAAACTTACGCCTACAAAATGTCATGTTTTATGACTTATTATTAAAACTCTAATAAAGCAAAATAAAGACAAATAAAACATTTTCCAACCTATTGGTATCAGCCAAAATGTCCTCTAAATCTTATTAAGCATAAAACTAGATTTGATGATAAAATTATTGGTAAATGAAATTCAAGTTGAATAGCACTTTTCTTGAAAGGAGTCCAATGACTTTGAGTTTGCACCGAATCTTCCACAAATCTGCATTTGGAACAAAGAGAATATGTTTTTGACATAGTAATTTAATTTGGCACAAATAAATAACACACATAGCATTTTGTCCGCTGTCATTCTCCCCTTCTTCAAAAAGATTCGTCCTCAAATCTTATAAGTCCAAAACATAAGGAAGATCGAGACATTCAACTTCAGTACAAAAATAATTCCTCTTCGAAACACGCTTCTTCTTAATATCCACATTTTTTACCTCTTCACCAATCTGAAAACAATATTCTTTCCCATCCCCAAAAAGCATCTCATTCTCAAGATCTCCAAACTCTTAAATGGTCAAAATTTCATTATTAGGAGCAGGTAGCAAATCTTCATTCCTTTGACATATCAAGCCTTTGACAACTTGCTTTTCTGATACACTTTCAATGGAATCAACATATGAGATATTTTCAAATGCATTTTTATTGATTAAAGTGTCTAAAATGGACATTGATGGGGTAGTAAAGGCTGATTCATTTTTGTAAGATTTGGACAACTCTGTAGGCACAATGTGATTGAAAGAGAAGAAAATTTTCATCTAGGTGGATAGATTGAGAATTTTCCAAAGCATTTAAAATGGACTTTTGTGGTGGTGTGAATGCTGATTCATTTTATGAAGAAACAGATATACCCGATGGCTGACCACAATTTGAAATAGAAGAAATCTTTTTAGGCAAAAACTTGAATAGATGACTTACTCCAAATTTTTTCCTTACACGTAATTCCAATGCTTCATTCTTGGCCCTGACCTCCTCAAATTCCAATCTAAGCTTCTGAAATACAGCATAAAGATCTTGTTCAACTAACATATTTTTTTTATCTCTGTTCTTCAAGAGTGTAAAAAATGGAAGAAAAAAAACAATAATGTATAATTCGTCATTCTCCCCTTCTTTAAAAAGATTCATCCTTGTATCTTGTAAGTCCAAAACATAAGGAAGATCGAGACATTCAACTTTAGTACAAAAATAATTCCTCTGAGAAACACGTTGCTTCTTAACATACACATTTTTTACCTCTTCACCAATCTGAAAACCATATTATTTCCCATTTCCAAAAAGCATTGCGTTCTTGATATCTTCGATCTCTTGAGTGGTCAAAATTTCATTATTAGGAGCAGGTAGCAAATCTTCATTCCTTTGACATATCAAGCCTTTGACAACTTGCTTTTCTGATGCACTTTCAATGGAATCAACATACGAGATATTTTCAAATGCATTTTTATTGATTAAAGTGTCTAAAATGGACATTGATGGAGTGGTGAAGGTTGATTCATTTTTGTAAGATTTGGACAAATCGGTAGGCACAATGTGATTGAAAGAGAAGAAATTTTTTTGACTAGGTGGATAGATTGAGTATTTTCCAAAGCTTTTAAAATGTACTTTTGTGGTGGTGTGAAGGCTGATTCATTTTATAAAGAAATGGATATACCAGATGGCTGACCATGATTTGGAATAGAAGTAATCTTTTTTTAGGTAAAAACTTGAATAGATGACTTACTCCAAATTTTTTCCTTACACGTAATTCCAATGCTTCATTCATGGCCTTCAGCTCCTCAAATTCTGATTATAGCTTCTGAAATGCAGCATAAAGATCTTGATAAGCAAACATATTTTTTTTAGCTCTGCTCTTCAAGAGTGTAAAAAATGCAAGAAAAAAAATAAGGACGTATAATCCTTGGCTCTGATACCGACTGATGTGGGTGGAAGCAAAAAAGAGACTGATTTGAGATGGGAGAATGTGTTTGGATCACATTGAAAACCCTTGAGTGTTTTTGGAAACAAACAAAACCCTTTGGTTTTTGGAAACTAATAAAACCCAGTTAGTTTTTGGAAACTAACGAAACCCAGTTAGTTTTTGGAAACTAACGAAATCCAAGATAATTGCAAATGCAAATTCTCTCAATTCATTCAACAATATAATCTGATATAATCTTTTTATTACAACTTTTCTTCCTTTAAATAATGACTTAGGAAGAGTTACAATGACATAATTATAATAATAAAACAAAGAAGGAGTTACAACTATATAAAAGCACTTAAAAACTAAGAGTTACAAATAAAGACTACTTAATAGATAGTGAAACTAATGCCTACATAATGTCATGTTTTATGACTTATTATTAAAACTCTAATAAAGCAAAATAAAGACAAATAAAAGATTTTCTAACCTATTATTATCAGCAAAAATGTCCTTTAAATCTTATTAAGCATAAAACTAGATTTGATGATAAAATATTAGTAAATGAAATTCAAATTAAATAGCACTTTACTTGAAAGGAGTCCAATGACTTTGAGTTTGCATCGAATCTTCCCCAAATCTGCATTTAGAACAAAGAGAATATGTTTTTGATATAGCAATTTAATTTGGCACAAATAAATAACACACATAACATTTTGTCCACCGTCACTCTACTTTAGGATCAATTAACGCCACAAATGCACAGTTTATAGTTTCTTCTTCTTCTGTTGAAGATGAGCTGCTGCTTTCTTCACCATTGCTCCATGTGGCGACCATTGCCTTCTTTTTATATCTTTTGTCCCTTTTAAGTTTAGGACATTTAGTTCTGAAATGGCCTTTCTCTCCACATTTTGTTGGATGTGATGTATGCCCTTAAGGCAATTAGGGTGATATATCTTAACTATGTAATAGTACAAATATTTTAGTTAATTAATAAAGGCATTTAATCTTTTGTTTATATCAATGTGTTTATAAATATATTATAGCTGGTTAAAATATATTCATTAATGAATATATGTAGAAGTCCTTGACGTATCATTGCATGAAGTCAGAGAAATTATAGTTGGACTATATTTAGTGAGACTTGCTTCATGTGCAATTATGATTGTGTAAACTATCCCTAGTCATAGTTTCATCTAGAAAGGATGTTGATGAAGCGAAAAGACTAGCATTTGGTCTACCTTCTTGGAAAGGGTCCAAGAAGTTAATCTCCTAAGGACTGAAGGTGCTGCCTTAAGTTTGACACATGGATATATCTGGGAGATATATTGGAGACCGTAGTAAGATAAACACTTGGTATATATTGTGTTACTGTTTATCTTCATGCAATATGCTTTGCGGATATCCTCATACGTGAGATACTAGTTACCTTGTGTGGTACTATTACTATACTTTGTGTCATTCCCACACACTCATTAATTTAGGGTGTTACAGGTGATTATGGGTATAGTGATGATAGCACGTTGGTAAGCTGAGTAGTCGCAAAGAATCCATCGCTCCGGATATATTAAGGAGTTGTGCCTGGCCACTTGTTGAACTGATTATTGCTATAAACCTCTAATTAGAGTATGTGTTTGATAGAAATGGTCTCTTGTCAAACACACTATAGTAAAAGGCAATATACTTCAATAATAAGTCAGTAACTGGGATAGCTTGGAGCAACCTTGCCATTAGTGGGTTAACACTTTAACACCCTATAAACCAGATGGTACTAATATTAAAGAATGGAAGGAATTTATCGCACTGGATAACTATTGCATTAACTGGGATTAATACATGAGAATAAGTGACATTTTGAGTAATGGGGGATGGTAGACGCTTACTAGAGGCGTACTATTGTCGTTTAAGGTAATCGAGTTCTATTCACGGTCTAGAACCTCAAGCTAATGGTTTAATTAGAATAAGGGTTGGTTAAAAATGATTAAATCATTTTGAATAAACCAATGAATTTATTTTTGAATGGTAACTAATTTATTAGGGTCAAAAAATAAAATATTGAGGAGAGCTAAAAAATCAGATTGCTAAATTGAGGGTTGGACCCTGCTCACATAGGCCCTACAAGCCCGAAAGGACTTGTGGGGCTTATGACAAAAGGCCACACAAGTGCATGGTGCACTCGTGGGCCGCATGCCGTGCAAGCCGCGCTTGCGTGGGCATGTAGCCTAGGCTGAGCAAACGCTGTACAAGTAGTGCTTGCATAGCCCAAAAGGGCCATCCGCGAGCTAGGCTTGAGGACAAGCCCGCAAGGCCCAGCTCATGGGGCAAGGCAGGCTCACAAGAGCCTGCCTTACAAGTCGGGTTAGCTTGGGGAGCATGTAAATCCACTAGGATCCGTGTGTTTCTCAAGGGGTGGGATGGGAATTTTCCCATCCCGTATTTATTTCGGGGAGCTCATGCTCCCCCTATAAAAAGGGGGCTCCTCCTCATTATTTAACACACCAATTCAAGTGGAACTTGAATATTTTAGTTTATATTTTCGGGTAGGAATTCTGGAGTGGTCTAGCAACTACTCAAGGCTCCTTGGTTCTTCCTCATTGGAAGGTTTCGGTTGGTAGGGTTCATGTGGATACTCATAGAGGCTATCCTACACTTGGAAGCTAGTGCAAGGTGGTTCTGCTAAAGCACGCTTCAACTTGTATGTTTTATTTCTCTTTTAATTATTAAGTCTTTTTCTTTAAGCGTTTTTAGACTTAATAATTATGCTTAGGTTGTTATACATGCTTAGTTAATTTTGTATTTAAATTATAACTTAGAGTTATATTATGTTTAATATAAAATATTTATGCTAGGATATAATTTAGAATTATGATATGCCTAGGCCTTTGCATGCTAACCTAGGTAGAGAATTATTTAGTTAAGTCTTTATTTGACTTATATGCATCTATTAAGAGTTCCTGGGGACATGGACAAAATTTTGAATTTCCCCCATACATGTTATGCATGTTCAATTTGACTGTCAGTTCCCAACACATTCCAAGCATGCTACTTCTTTTTTCGGACTATTCTTGTCTTTTAGTGCTTTTTTGAACTTTTCTTTTCTAGAGGAGCCTTCCTTAATTCGTCTGGAATCATACCTTCTAGAATTCCTCCTTTCTTTCTTTCTCAGGAATCTGTTGTACTGTTTGGCTAGAATAGCCATTTATTCTTTATTGCAGTGAGATTCCTTTAAATGTTTATTTGATCCAGAGGAGTCTGCCTTGAGTGCAATTGCTTTCGTCTTTTCTTCAGGGTTCTTCTCTTGTTGGCTATATCTTTCCAACGATAACTCTTGAGTTAGAAGATTACCAATGAGTTCATCATAGCTATAAGAGTTTAAGTCATGAGCTTCCTCAATGGTTGTCTTTTTGTTGTCCCATTCCTTAGTGAGACTCCAAACAACTTTCTTCACCATTTTCACTTTTGTGATCTCCTTTCCAAGCCTCTTAATGCTACTGAAGGATTCTTTGGGTTCCATCTTGAAAGTTTCAAGTTTTTTTTGAAGAAGATCTATTCTTGCTTCCTTGACTTTGTTGGTGCCTTCATATGTCACTTCTAGTTTCTACCATATGTCTTATGCAGTTTCACATCCGGATATCCTATTAAATTCAGCTGCCTTAAGAGCACATATGCAATTTCTTATAATCATTCTCATCCCATTGATTTGATGGCTTTCGGGTAGTAATACCCTCTACTTCATAAGTAGGAACATATGAACCTTCTCTAATCATCATCCATGCAAACATGTTCTATGCTTGAATGAAATTCTTCATCCTATTTTTCTAGAATGTGTGGTGTTCACTGGTGAAGAGTGGAGGACCAGTAATGGACATACCCTCCGGAAGAAGCTGTGAGTTATTAAAACTCATTTTGATTCTTGGATCAAATTTAGACTTTTAGCTCGAGATTATTAGATCTCTGGTTATAAGCACTTGCTCTAATACCACTTGTTGATCCATGTAAGGGTGTATATCAGGTCAAAAGGGGGTGAATGACCCTTTTTGTAGAATTTACAGACTTTAAAAAGTCTTACATAGCGTGTTTGATATGTTCCGGATGTAATGGATCCAAATGATGCAAATATGAAATAATGTGCAATAAAGTAAAGGGTTAAAGGAAATCAAACACAATGATTTTATCCTGGTTCGACCCGTCTACTCCAGTCCTCAGAGTTTCCTTACTTTGAGCTTTGTCCACTAGTGGATTCCTTTTTAACTGGTAGGAAACAAGCCTTACAATTTTTCTTTGGACTACAGGATATACCACTAAGTTCATCACTTTGCCTTAGTCCTACCGGGAGTAGGATATACCTCTAAGGCACCAACCTTAGCTAAGTCCTCTCGAGCTTGACTCCTGAAACTTCTTCTCTGAAAGTACACCACTAGAAGCACCAACTCCTAGCCGAGTCCTTTTTCTTTAGTAGGATATACCACTTAAACTACCCAAGTCTAAGCTGAGTCCTACATGGATATACCACTTAAAGCAACAACTTTAACTGAGTCCCAATCTCAATAATTACCCAAATATGAGATATTAAATTGATTTTATCAGGGTTTGGTTTTTGTATTCCTCAAGTTTATAACACACTTGAAAATTCTTGCAAAACAAATTTGGAGTTTTTCAAGTTCTTGGAGGGATTTTGTTTACTGATTGAATTAGCTTGAATTTTCTTTGTAATAGCTTCTTGTAAAATCAACCAGCACCTTCTCAATGTGTGAATATCTCCTTTTGTAGGCTTTGATCATAAATGTAGTCATTGTGTACCGTTAAGGAAAATTGAATCTTCACCATTGATCAGGTATGATGTGGCACATCCTGAGCCATTGATCAATCCGTTAGAGACATAATTTGCCCCATCTGAATTATTGGGATTGATGCAAAAAGCTGTCAGTAGTTGTTTGTTTGGCTTTTTATGAATAACAAAGAATGATACTTTTAACTTGGCCAGTGTAAAATAGATAGCATCATCCGAACTTGGAACCTCTATTTAAGGTATGGTCTACTACCCGGTGGGAAAATCATACCTAAATTTCCCGCAGGTAAGGGTGCCTTCTAAGGAGAAATACCATCCTTAATGGTACAACTACAACAACTTCTTCTTGTATCATTGTGGTTTTAGGATCTGAACTAGGCCTTGGCTAAGAGGCCTGGGGTAGGGTTGACGGATCATTCTTTTTGAACTAAGGTTTGGTCGGCATGCTCGCCTTCTTTGATTCCTCAATCCTTTCCCATTTATCAGCCTTCTTAAAGACCTTAACATAGCTAGAGAAGTTATCCATACCAAGAACCTTACAATATACAGGCAAAGCACCATCCATCAATTTCACAATCATCTCGAGGAGACTAAGGCGGTCTTTCAATAGAATTTGGATGGCCATCCACCTCCCAAAATAAGGCTTGAAATTCTCATTGGGGGCTTGCTTGATGGCCTCCAAGTTCCGTATGGTGATCTTAATAGTGGCATTAAAACCACAGTGCTCGATGAAAGCCTTCGATAAAGCCTTCCAATTTCTGGTCACTTCATTTGATAAAGTGTTGTACCACTCGATAGCAGGACCTTCCAAAGTGCAAGGGAATATCTTGGCCAGGACTTTGTCACTCAACTTCCTTATCCTCATTACCCTTTGATAGGTAGTGATGTGAGATTGAGGCAGACGAGTTCCCTTATACTTTCCTATGCTAGGCATACTAAAGTTTTTGGGGACCCAATCCTCCTCCCTAGTGACCTGAACAGACTACGCTGATGGGTGTATACTAGGACTAGTAGCAAGTAACTTCTAAAACAGATCACACAATTCCACAAACAAGGATAATCCATCTGATTGAGCAATCATACCTAAGGGTAGACCTGTTGATTGAGGAAAGGTTGTCCCCTTAGGTGTGACCACAAAATTAAGGGCTGGACCAGATGCCCCAAACTGAAATGCCAGTGGTACGAATCCTTGGCTAGACTGAACAAACTGACTGATGGCTGGTAGAACTGTCGTATATACTGATTGAAGAGGCTGACTGACCAAAATAAATGGACAAACTGAACCCAACTGACCAAACTGATTGGAAGATTCCACACAAACTTGAAGAGATGGTAACTGAGACTAAGTGAATGGATTGTGAGTAATCCTTGATGGAGGAGGCTGCTCACTAACCACTGCATGAACCACTAGAGTTCTGATGAGTGCACCTTGAGCAACATTGGCCATTCTCTCCTCTGCTAAGATCGCTCTAACAGAAGCCAACAACTTATCATTCACAAGGTTGAGGAATTGATCACTTCCTAGATACTGCGAGATGGCTTTTGCAATCTCCGGCCTAATATCAGTAATTGATGCATTTGCCTCCTCACTGAGAATGATGTTCTCAACCTCAATATCTATCTACCCATTAAGAGCTAAAAGGTGAGACATTTCTTCAAACTGGTGGTTAGTTTCAGGATAAAAAGCACCAAGCTGATTGCCTAACAAACTACCCGGAGAAGGAGGTAGAGGTGGATCCTCAACCCTTAACTAAATCAAAGGCAGTGAAGGTAGAACTGGAATGCAAACCAAACATACTTGAGGTCATTGCCAAGCTTTGACTCTCACTGTGGTAGTAACCAAAAGATCAGCACATGCATGGGATGGGGTATGTATGAGCACGGTCCGCCCTACTTTATGATGATTAATATTTATTCACATTGGTGTCCGAATGTCTAAAGTTCTATAAATCGAATGTCTCTTTCCTTGTCCAAAATTCCTTGAATAAAATCCTTAAAGTATCCTAAAAGAAAGAACCTCAAACCAGTAATTTCCTGACCGAACTTCTTCATTGAATAGAATTTTCTCTAGAACTCCAAATAAAATTTCCAACATTCACAAAATATCTCTCTGTGTTAGGAACCATTTATCAAATTTTCAAAAAAATCAAATAGTTGGATATGCATCGATCGACGGTTCTATATGTGTCAAGCGATGCTTATTGCTGCTGACACGTGTCAAGTCTAGCGTTTACTGATCAAACTTACAGATGTGTCGATCAAAACACTTAGATGCGTCGATCATCAGTTCTTGGACACATGTCGAGTCTAGTGATGACTCAACAAAGCTACAACCGCCCTAAATGCATCGATCGATGCTCCTAAGATGTGCTGATCGACATTGCTAAAATTCCTATAGCAACAACTTTCAATGGCAAAAACATCGGACACTCATCTATAAAATCTCTTTTCTTCAAGGATTCCCTGAATCCATACCAAATTCCCTTCTTTTATCCCAAAACTATACTCATCTATAGAACCTTCCCTTGGCAAGTTTTAGTTATAAACTAGCCTTGCCTTATTTCCCAAACACCATCCCGATACTATAGTTCAATACAGTTGATGAGTTTTAACTTTAAACCTTCCTCATGTTGTCTTTTAAACACCAACTACACCAAGGTATAATCCATTTTTCTTGATGGGCTTTAGTTATAAACCTTCTCTGAAAATCCCAAGGTTCTCAACCCTAATCTCTCAATCATTCGGTTCTAGCACGTACTGACCTTCAGTACACTCGAAAGGCAACTGAGGGTAGTTGGATTCTATCCTAATTTTATCGCATTTATTTTTATTTCATTAAGCTAAATAAGAATTCATATTTATTAAATTGACTAGAGCACCCGAAGTAGAGGAATCCATCGCAAAGGTATAAACCTTACCCCTTCATTTTTATTTCTTTTAATTGTTATTTATTCCTAAGTTTTATAAATAAAACGCATAGGAAAAACTATTTTTAGTAAACAAATTAAACATACATATCTCGAATCAAATATAAAGGTAACTATTCTATCCAACTCAGAATCTCCACTTTAAAGGTATAGGGATCCTATCCGGATCAACTATACCATTATTTCTCGGTAGCGCTGAACCGGGTGGCAACTCTTATACTCTATAAAATTAGGCTTTTAACCTTGTTTTAATTTACAAAGTTGTCGTCAAAATAATTCTATACAAACTAGCCACTAGAGGGGGTCCTACGGTCCATGATTCCAAGCATCCCAAAATGTAAATGAGTCCTGCACTCGAACCGCTATGGCTCCTCGCATAAAACCCGGGAGCCCGCGCGCCTGCAAGTCGCAGGTAAAAGTCCGCCCGCTCACAGTAGCGACTCCGCTGGGGAATTGTCTTACCAGAATTGGTTTTTATAAAAGTTTAAACCAATTTTAGATAAGATAATGAAAGTATATTTGATTTGAGAATTAATGTTTAAAAAGTTAATCCATAAACTTTATTTTGGATGTGTTGCATAAACCTGAAACCCAGGTGCTCTTAATGACGTATCTCTAGAACTTGACTCAAGTTCATATAGGGGAACAAAGTTGGGAGACACCAGCCATGTGTAGTACAATATTATCTAGCTGGCTTGACCAAGGTCACTGGATTTGAGTATATAAAGTTTGGAAAATAGTCTCTTAAACTTGACTAGGGTTCCTAAGCATAAGTACATAAGGCAAGGTTACCATTTTTCGAACCCTTTTTGGACTCAGCCCAACATATAGCCAAAATAACCCTAAAAACATCCTTAATGTGCACCCACAGGAAAAAGGTACCTAGAGGGATAAAAATCTATGGCTTTTGATAAGAATGGTGTAAGGACGTAATGGAAGTTGATGTAGTAGGTTCCCATCGCATCAAGCCTCTTTTGGAGGGAGATGACAAAGAGTGCTCCACCCACTAGAGTGTCCCCAATTCCTAGTGGACATGAGTGACACTTCCATAAGTTTCACAAAAAAAATAGGGAACCTTAACCTAGATCTAGAAGAACATTGCATTTAATTCTAGAGAGAAGGAGGTGAGAAGATAGAATGTAATAATTTTCCCAAATGATGAAAAAGAAAGCGGGTTGAATTGAGTAAATGATTTTTGGTTCTCATCTTAATCTTTAAGCTTTTCAAAAACAAACCAAAATTTTACAAGTTAAAAGATTATAATCCCTAGTGGAGTCACCACTGTGAACTCTTGTGGTCAAAGATATTTTAATCTCCCTTGGCGCTTTGCAGCGGGGTCTACTGGTGTTGGTTGTTTTTGGCCCGATGGAACCATTTAATTCAAGTTTGCCAATTTTAACCAATTTTAATGAATAAAAGAATTAAGACCCAAATATCGATGCAACTGATAGAGTCGCCACCCAAGCTGTCTACTTAGGAAAGAGTTTTGGTATAGTTACCACTGGACAGGAGACTCATACCTTTTGGATCAGAGATTTGGGTATCGGATGCGTCATCTATTTCTCATTTAGTTAATTCAAAATTACATTCACCGTGTAAAACCATTTTCTTTTCATGATTTGGGAAATTATTCTATTTTTCCACATTCTTTCACACTCGATTCATGCGTTCAAAAATTCATAATAAACCACAAATAAATAAAAGGGAATAAAATTACAACCGGGAGAAATGGGGGAATTGCAAAGGAATCTATACATTTGTTCTAAGTTATAAAACAAAAATAAATAAATTCGCATGCATCCACAAATTTTAGCATAGTTTATGGCATATCATAAGTCAGCATTTTGTTAGAGAAAATTTGATTATATTAGCGTGGAGGTTTTGCAATTGATAGTGCTGGGCGGCTTCTAGGATTGGAGAGAAACAATGGGTCTTCATCGCATTTTGTTACGAAAACACATTTTGCTTTTCATGGGTTGATTTACCAGATTATTAGTGAAACTAATCGCATGGCAAATGGTGTTGTTGATTCATTTGACAAGATTAAAAAGGAACTTTGGATTCTGCCTGGGGGCCAGTGCCCGTACAGATGGGGTGGGACCTTTAAGGGTATGGGGAGACCCGTACGGGTCCTGTCTAGTCCCAAACAGAACCTCAGTTTAGTAAAATAAGCTGGTTTATGGAGAAAGAATAGAATAAAAATGGGATTTCCTTCCATATGGGTATGGCACACCGATTTAATATCCCTAAGGACATAATGGTATCAATAAGGCCCAAATGGGTCAGGACCATACCTAAAACAAAATTAAAGGAATAGAGGGAATAGAATAGATGGAAAAGGACAATAAAATAAATGAGATTTGAGTCTCTTTGAAACTCAGAAGCGTACCTTTACATCGTGAATCCACTTTGAAGCAATCCCTATGCTGAGACAGAGTCTAGCCAAAGTAGATGATGAAATGATGATTTTAGGACTATTTAGGTGAGTATTTGTCTGGACAGAACCTCCCCCAAATCTTAATAAATGAAGTTAGGAATGAACAAAATATGGATAAAACCTCAAGGAACGAGTTTTCTCCCTTCTTTGTACCTCCAATTCCTCAACTATACCCTTACTATTACTTGAAATATTACTGGAAAAATGCTATAAAAATTCTCTAGAGTTGTTCTAACTTGGCTCCTCTTGGAAATGAGGCAAAAAAGCCTCTATTTATAGGAGGCAATATAGTCTGAACATAATAAATTGCATTCATGACTGATTTCCTCTAAAAATGGCAAGATATATCTACCTTTTTCACTGTTTGGGTACGTACGGGACCCGTATGGGTCCCTCCCAGGCTTATGGGGGTTTTGACCCGTACGGGGTCAACTTGTGGACCTGTGCCACCAGGTGTGACCCGTATGCGTCCTAATTAAAAGTATCATTCTTTCTTATTCAGTTTTAATCAACCCAATTTTGTATTTTCGATTTATATGTTGTGTTAGCACATTATTTAGCAAGCATTCAAAAGTGATAAATAAATTACTACAGTCATCCAAAATAAAGTATAGAAATTATAATAATAATTATATGGCTTTCAAATTCTATACATTTGTCTAAAACAGGAAATAAAATACCCCAAAGGACTAACTAGCATATATCCTAAATCTACCCAGCGCAGAAAGGTTAGCACAAGTACGGCACGTATACAGGATATATCACACATAGCATGCGTAATTATTGGACCAAACAAGACTCGAGTTAGATTGTTAGCATGATTATGGTACAAATTATGGCGCCCGATTGGATGGCTAAAAGTGGCTCTTGAATAGTGTTATAAGGAAAATCTCATTTTATATTTAGACTCGATTGTTATTTTAACCGGTTTATTAGTGAAAATGCCATGTTATGGGGTGAGGACTATTTTTGGGGTAATTTGGGTCACCCATCATTAAACTATTCATCCTAGCTATAGAATTTAAACTAGGTCAGAATAAAATGAAAATAAACTTGCTGTCATGAATGTAATATAGTCGGCGGTATAAGTGAATCCGCTGGTTGTCCCCGGCGGTTTTGCTTATACAGGCTTGCAAACTGACATTCTAGGTACCATAAAGAAAGGGTACCACAAGAAAATAAAGCCGTTAGTGATAAGGGAAGTCACTAGCGGTATCATTGATGTCACTAGCGACATGAATGATACCGCTGACAGCTTCACATGTCGCCGGTGGTTTCACTTTCTTGCAGCAACAATAATTAACGGTTGAATAATGATCGAAAACCTGAAACTAAGCACAAAACACCAAATAATCAAAGCAAACAGGTAGAATAAATGCCAAAGAGCTTATGAGACTCAAGATTTTATCTCGGGATCGTGAATCCACCTCTTCATGATCCAATGACACCTCCGGGGAGCTTGAAAGGACAATTTCGATAGTGAACTAAAGATTTAAGTCTCTAAATCCTATTAGATTGATTTTAAACCTAAGTTCTACTTATTTTAAGTTAAATTCTAAGAGAATCAACAAAGAAAAACCAAGAAAAGATGGAGTAATTCCTTTTTTCTTACCTTTTCTTCACCTTATCTCACTAAAATCACTCTATGTCACTAGAATTTTCTCTCTAAATCCAATTTTTTAATTGCTAACCCCTTCGTTCATATGGAAATGGCCTTTTTATAGGAAGAAATCAAGAAGAGCTGACTTTTTTCAATTACCCGACGGGTATCGAGCAAAGGCATCGTAAAAAGCTACATGTCTACCAAAGTTAGACTGCTGGCGGCATGGATGATACCACCGGTGGTATCATGAAGCTTGTGGCAGCTTTAAAACCCTGAACAGGTCTAAAAAGTCAGTATGGCATAATAATGGCGGGTGTGATACAAATTTCTTTATTTGTTAGTGGCTAATCAATTATGAAAAGTTAAGGAGCTTTCAAATGCTTTCAAACAAAGATTTAAGGAAAATACATTGCAAATTCAAAGTCACTGGCACCTTTCAAGCTCATTAGACCAACACTGAAGCTCATTTGAATAAAAAGATGGTCTTAAAGCTTTGAAGAATGAAAAATATTCCATATTATTAGTACTAATGTTTTTTTTAATCTTATTCTTCACTTTATGTTTCATAATCTTTTAAATTAATTACTCTTTATGTGTTGTTAATATTTTATAACCAACTTGTGGTTATCAGATTTAATTCAATTTCATTATGGCTTGTAACTCTTTTTTTTCCTTATGTGAGGAAAGAAACAATATTTAATAATCAGATTATCAATTTGAGAAAATATTTGTGTTATAACACATTTGGGTTTTGTTAGTTTCCAAAAACTAATCGGGTTTTGTTTGTTTCCAAAAACAATCAAGGGTTTCGTATATGATTCATAAACATTCAACCATCTCAAATCAATCCATTTTCCATTCAATTCTATTTTTTTTCTTCTGCCCGCCTTCATTTGGTATCAGAGCCATGGGTTAACCGTCCTAATTTTTTTTTTCAACTGTTACATTCTTGAAGAAAAGACAAAAAAAATCATGTATGGAGATCAAGATCTTACTGTTGCATTTCACTAGTTAAGAGGGGAACTAGATACTCTGAAGGCCAAGAACGATGCCTTGGAAACACATATATGCAAAAGGTTAGGAATCATCCATAATATTATGTTTTGTCCTCAAAATACTTATGGTCTTCAAAATCATAGTACACCTTCCAACTGGCTCATTTCTTTGCCAAAGAAACGAATATTCATATCCCCCCAAAATCCATATCAAATGTCTTAACCAAACCAAATTCCTTTGAAAATTTTAAATGTATCCATGAAGTTGAAAATTCTTCATCTTTTTCCATTCTACCCATTACTTCCCTAAATAAACCAATATTCACACCCTTTATTTCAAAAGCCTTTGACAATGATAATGATTTTGAAAATGTCCAGTCTATGTTTTCCAAAGAAAGTGTATCCAAATAGATTGTAAAATGCTTAACATGTCAAGATTATGGTCATTTGGAATTTGATTGTCTTACAAGGAAATTTGTCGACCTTGAAGAGCTTGAAAATCTTGAGAATGAAATGCTTTTAGGAAAAGAAACATCATCAAATTTTCAAATTGAAAAGGAAATAGAGCATATGGATGTTGAAATGAATCATTTTACAGAGAGGAAATCTGAATTTATTTTTAATAATGCCGAAAACCATCAATTTCTTCCTTATGTTCTCAACTTACAAGATTCGATGATGAATCTTTTTGAAGAAGAGGAGAATGACGGCGGGTGTGATACAAATTTCTTTATTTGTTGGTGCCTAATCAATTATAAAAAGTTAAGGAGCTTTCATATGCTTTCAAATGAAGATTTATGGAACATACATTGCAAATTTAAAGTCCTTGGCACCTTTCAAGCTCATTAGACCAACATTGAAGCTCATTTGAATAAAAAGGTTGTCTTAAAGATTTGAAGAATGAAAAATATTCCATATTCTTATTACTGGTGTTTTTTATTTTATTCTTTACTTTATGTTTTATAATATTTTAAGTTAATTACTCTTTATGTATGGTTAATATTTTGAAACCAACTTGTGGTTGTGAGATTTAATTCAATTTCATTATGTCTTGTAACAGTTTTTTCCTTATTTAAGGAAAGAAACAATGTGTAATAATCAGATTATCAATTTGAGAAAATATTTGTGTAATAACACATTTGGGTTTTGTTAGTTTCCAAAAACTAATCGGGTTTTGTTTGTTTCCAAAAACAATCAAGGGTTTTGTATATGATCCAAAAACATTCAACCATCTCAAATCAATCCATTTTCCATTCAATTCTATTTTTTCGCTTCTGCCCGCCATCACTTAGCCTAAAAAGTGGATTAAGGATCAAATCCGCCCTAAAAAGGTTTTAAGTTGGTTTTTTCGAAATAATTGAGATATTTGGTATATTTTTAGGATATTTAGGACTAAATTTATTTTTAGGAGAAAATCATCGATTTGAGCTCCCACTGGACGCGTAATCAAATACGTCGAACTGAATTTTTCCGGAAATAAAATTCAAAAGGAATTTTATTGAGGATTAAAAATGTGAATATATGTCATCATTGTCTCACGAGTGGGACTGTAAAATCCCGTACTCACATCCTCCCTCCCTAAAAATCCTCATCCCAAATCGGGTATACAAAAGCACAACCCAAGAGATCATGAAAAGCATTCTCATTATCGTCATAACAAATAGGATAAATAATGTCAACATCAATGTGACTTTAGTTCAAGCGACATAACATAGGCAAAGAATTAGTAGCAATCTTCTACAAGAAGGACTTCACTCGCGGAGGAACCATGAGCTCCCTTAGTTTTCCCCATTTTGAATCCATGTAATTGGATGGTAGTGAAGTAATATCGGTCTGCTACACCAAAATATAATAGCATGTCTTGATCGAGAAAGTTCCTAATTGTTCAAAAGGCCAATACGGTTTGTCTTTCTGAGAAGTCCATGGGAGTTGAATGGGTCTTATTAGTTACTGCTTGTCATTGTCAAAAAAATAGTTGCAACATATCTTCATTCTAATTCTTTCCATTTTTGCCAATTAACAAATTAACTAGCCCCTCTTCATACCCTGGGAAAGCCATCTATTGTAGTTCTAGCCATTTCTCAGATGTGAGCCAATTATCACCCCAAATTCTCACATTTAAACCATCACCAATCCGCCAAGTCAATCTAAACTCAACGATTTTCAGTGCCGATAAAATCCCTTTCCACATATAACTAACATTTGGACTAATATTGGCTTAAAAAAAAGAGCACCATTCAAAATAATGATGCTTAAAAATATGAATAACGAGTGCATTGGGATCATTGTAAAACGCTAAGCCTTCTTAGCTAGAAGAGCTTTGTTGAACTCACGAAGGCTATGAAAGTTGAGCCCACCTCTTTCTTTAGGTTGACAGAGTCCCTCCCACCACATCCAATGAATCGAATCCCCCCATAAAAAATTTGAAAGAAAAATTCTCAAGTGTAGCAATGGTGTGAGAGGGTAGCAAGAACACCTGCGTGGCATATGTTGTGTGAGCACTGGATTTTACAGTCCCTCTTATGAGATGATAATAATGTATATTCAAATTTTTATCCTTGTTTAAATTCATTTAGAATTTTATCTTTTTTTATATTTAGTTCGTGTGGCCAACGACGCATCTGTGGAAGCTCGAACCGATGATTTTTTAAAAATTTAAAATACCCTAAAAAAATCAGATTTTGACTTTTTGACCCAAAAAGGCACCTCTTTTAACTTTTTAGGCTAGTAGGCCTAACTGGCAGTCTGCCAGTAGGGGCCTTAAGCTGTCAGTGGCATCACCATACCATCGGTGGTATGGCACCTGCAGCCAGTCTTCCAGCCTTTTGCTTTTTCTTGATATATGTTGGACAGTCACCAATTGTTGATTTATGGGCCGTTTTTCACCCTTAAATCATCAGAAAAACATCAGGAAGGGGGGAGAACAATTGGAAGGTTTGAATTTGAGAGTTTTAGGAGTGAGAAAGTGAGTTTTTAATAGGAGAAAGGGAAGAAAAGGTAAGAAAACTGATTTAACCCATCTTTTCTTGGGTTTTGTTCATCTAATCTCTTAGATTAAACTTAAAATTAGTAGTAATCCTAGGTTAAAAAGAATCTAATAGGATTTTTAAAGACAAAACATTCTCCATCTTTAAATCACTACTACCTAAAATCATCATTTGAGCTCTCTAGAGGCATCTTTTGGAACACGAAGAGGTGAATTTATGGCCTTGAGGTAAATTTCTGAGTCTTAAGAGCCCTTTGTCATTATTTCTTACTGTTTGTTGTTCTTTTTGGTGTTCTGGGTTATTTTTTTAGCATTTCGGTCATTTTCAGACGTTTGATTCTATTGTTGTAGAATTTTGAAATCGTTAGCAATTTCACGAAATTATCGGCGGCTTCACCAAAATCGTCGGCGGCCTCCCCATGTCTCCGGCGGCATGAGCTTCTGGGCAGCAGATTCGTTGTAGCCCATTTCGACCTAGTTTTGCATTTTTATGTTTTTAGATGTACAAAATGATGACAGAAATCTAAAATTCCCCAAAAACAGTCCCGACCTCATAACATGTGGTATTTTTCACTATTAATTCGGTTAAAATAATAATCAAGTCTAAAATAAAAAAATTCTTACAAGAATTGTTCGATGATTATTTCAGCAAATTCATTCAAAAAATGAATTTTTCAAAGGGAACTTTTTTCAGTTCACTCTAGCATGGGGCGCTACCCTCAAACCCCGCCAGGAACACTACCCCTTGGACCTCGTGAGGGATGCCGCCCCTCAAACCCCATGACTGGGGGCGTTACCCCTAGAAGCAAAGCATTATGATTTTTGGGTTGGATGATTATCTCGTATACGTGCCGTATTTATGCTAACCTTTTTGGAGAAGGTAGATTTAGGTTAGATGTATGTTAAGAGTTCCTTCGAGTATTTTTTATGTACATTTATTCATAAAACAAATGTATAGGATTTATTCACCGATCCTATATGTAATTAATCCCCGTATAATAGATTTTTATTTTCACATTTATTTTTAGATGGCTATAATAATTTATTCATTTACCACTTTTGAATGCTTGCTAAATCGCGCTATCACAATAAATAAATCGAAAGTGCTAACTAGGATGGATTAAAACCGCATAAGAAAGTTTGATACTTTTATCATGATAAATGATTTAATTTGTGTAATGAAAAGTAGGTAACATCATTCTAGCTCGGAATCTCCATTTAAGGTATGGTCTACCACCCGTTGGGAAATCGTACCTAAATTTCCCAGTTGAGCTGAATTGGGTGGCGACTCTGAGTTAAGTACGATATTTAGGTCTCGTTTCTTTTAGACATTGAAATATACAAAACCCATTTTTTACCATCACATCCTTACACTTAATTTTTTTAAGATGGTCCTCCGGCTTGCTTCACCGTGCCCTATGTAAAACGTCGTCCGCTCACTGGTTGGAAGTTCTTGAGCCACCGATTTTAGCATAATTTCTTTTCCACTATGGGATAAATGCTTTCTATTCTAGCCTTGAACCTTCTTATGCATGTTCTCAATAATATAATTGAAAATATGCTCCTTCGATTGACCGATGATAGACGGTAAGCCAAAATAAACACCATGGCTCCACTAACTTGACTCTCAAGAAATTGACTATATCCTATTTAATTGATACATCAACATTAGGGCTAAAGACCAACAAAGATTTAGTATAGTTAATTTATTAACCTGATGTTTTTTCATAAACATGAAATACATCTTTGAGAGTACAAGGTTCATTAAGAGTAGCCTTAAAGAACAAAAGACTACCATCTGTAAAAAGTAAGAGAATACTAGGGCCGTCGGAGTAATCTTACATCCAAAAAGTTACGTAGTAGCAATACGGTGTTGTATTAACAATGAAAGCCCTTCCATTCAAGCAAGAAACAAGTAAGGTGAAATTGGGTCTCCTTGATGAAGACCATGTTGTGGGGTAAATTTCTCAAAAGACTCATCTCTATGGGTGATCGTGTACGCGACAGAGGTAATCGAGTGCATAATTAAGTCGGTCAAACTAGCTAGAAATTCCAACTTTAAAAGCATGGTATTAATATAATATCATTTGAGATTTTGACATATCCACTTATAGAGAACCCATCCCTACTTTACTGCGGAACCCCAACCAATTAAAGAGACTAAAAAGCCTTACTTTAAAATTTTGACTACAATGAAAGGACTTAAGACCCCTAATCTAAAGAACCCTAACTCAACATGTGAACTAAAACCCTTATGATAGATTGATTGAAGAAGCTGCAAGAATAAGAATCAAAGAAGTTGCTTTGTGTCCTATTCTTAATGCAATAATAAGAACCAAGATAACCTCTCAAACTCTTATAAGAAAACAATTTCATAAAACAAATGAATATATTATTCTGATGTGTGCATTCAATATAATGATGAGCACTTTGTTATGTTCATTATTTTTTTTGTGTCAAATTAAATTGCTTAATCCAAAAATTATTTTCAGTGTTTCAAATACAGATATGTGGGAGATTCGTTTAAAAAATGAAAGTCAAGCCTTTACAAGGACTACCCAACTTGAATTCCAACTTATTGTGCTTAAATCATAATTTGTGTTCATGTTTCCAGCACATAAATATGGCAAGAATTAGTAGTATATTTGTTGTTTTCTTTTACTTTTTTTACCATAAATTATAGATTTTACTAATAGTTTGATATAGGTTTAATGCAATAAGTTTTAATATAGCTTTAAAGTGTCTTTATTGAGTTGTAACTCTTCTTTTACTTTGATTGTGTCATTATGCCTTTGTAACTCTTCCTAAGTCATTATTTAAAGGAAGAAAAGTTATAATAAAAAAATATACCTGATTATATGAAATAGAATTGAGTGGAATTTGTATTTGTAATTCTTAGAGGGTGTCGTTAGATTCCAAAAACTAATTGGGTTTTATTAGTTTCCAAAAACTAAAGGATTTTATTTGTTTCAAAAAATAATCAAGGGTTTTGTATGTGATAAAAAAAATCAACCATCACAAATTCATCAATTTTCTTTACCAATTTCATTTCTCAATATTAGAACAGCAATGTATTCTTTTTCGCTTCCGCACGCCACTAGTTGGTATTAGAGCCAAGGATTATACGTCCCTGTTTTTTTTCTTCCATTTTTTACACTCTTGAAGAACAGAAATAAAAAATATGTTTGTGGATCCAGATCTTTATGCTGCATTTCAGAAGCTAAGATCGGAATTTGAGGAGGTCAAGGCCAAGAATGAAGCATTGAAATTACGTGTAAGGAAAACATTTAGAGTAGGTCATCTATTCAAGTTTTCACCTATAAATTTTTCTTCTATTCCAAATCGTGGTTAGCCATCAAGTATATCCAGTTCTTCACAAAATGAATCAACCTTTATAGTACCACAAAAGTCCATTTCAAATGCTTTAAAAAATGCTCAATCTATCCACCTAGTTGAAAATTTTCCTTCTTTTTCAAATCACTTGTGCCTACAGATTTGTCCAAATCTTACAAAAATGAACTAGCCTTCACAACTCCATCAATGTCCATTTTAGACACTTTAATGAATAAAAATGCATTTTAAAATATCTCATAGGTTGATTTCATTGAAAGTGTAACAGAAAAGCAAGTTGTCAAAGGCTTGATATGTCAGAGAAATGATGATTTGCTACCTGCTCCGAATAACGAAATTTTGGCCATTCAAGAGATTGAAGATCTCAAGAATGAGATGCTTTTTAGAGATGGGAAAGAATATGGTTTTTAGATTGGTGAAGAGGTAGAAAATGTGGATAGTAAGAAGAAACATGTTTCTGAGAGGAATTATTTTGTACTGAAGTTAAATGTCTCGATCTTCCTTATGTTTTGGACTTACAAGATTTGAGGACGAATCTGTTTGAAGAAAGGGAGAATGATGACGAGCACGTTGTTATGTTGATTATTTTTGTGGTGCCAAATTAAATTGCTTAATCCAGAAATTATTATGTGGAAGATTTGTGTAAAAATAAAAGGGAAGCCTTTACAAGTACTACCCAACGTGAATCCCAACTTAATGTGCTTAAATCATAATTTGAGTCCATGTTTATGGCATATACATATGGCAAGAATTAGGAGTTTATTCGTTGTTTTCTTTTACTTTATTTACCATAAATTATATATGTTACTTATAGTTTAATATGAGTTTAATGTAATAAGTTTTAATATTGCTTTAAAGTGTCTTTATTGAGTTATAACTCTTCTTTTACTTTGATAGTGTTTTTTTTGAAAAACTCCCTGAGAGACAGTGTATCCCTTCGAAAGCTAAAAGGTTGGAGCAGGTGAAAATTTCAGGGCAGAGTTCCTAACCAGGTTGGTTTCCCTGCTTACCTATAAACACCCACCCCTCTTTTATTAATAAAAAACTTGACCACAATTCTCAAGCTGAGAACAGAAGCCAATCAGTTACAAGATAGTAGGAAGCTTAGATAATTAAATACATCAGAAGCAACAAAACTAACATCACGCCTCCTATGTTTAAAAATAAACTAGCAAAGATAAATGCTAGACCCAATAATGTCTTCCAAGCTCGTAATTCCTTCGAACACAAATTTATTTCTACTCTTCCATAGGGACCAAGCAATCAAGAACCACAACGAAGTACCAAACTCTCTACCGACGCCCACAAAGAAATAATCACACCATAGGACCAAAAAGTCAACCCCCTTCAAGGGCATAGTATATGAAATGCCAAATAGCTTGAAGAATTGAGCCCAAACCTTGTAACTATTTATGTAATGCATTAAAGCGTGATTAGTTGTTTCTTCCATATCACAGAATGGACATTTACCATTAGCAACTACCAGACAGTTATGATAAAATAGAAAACTTTTATTTGGTAATCGTTGTGAAAGAAAAGCCAACCAAAGAAGCTTACTTTAGGCAACAAATAAGCGTTCCAAATTAGCATGAAATTTACATTTGGCTTCTGCCATTGGGACGAGTTATAAAAACCCAAACAAAATAAAGCTATCGAATATGCCTTTTCTCCCCCCAAACCCCACTCAAACCAGTCCATGTCATCGGAGAAAATAAGATGACACTACAGACCCTACCCCCTCCTACGTCCTCTTCCCTCCAATGAAAATAGACAGACAACCCATAAAAATCCAATTTTACAATTCAGTCCCCTGCTTCTGTCCTAAGATCCTCAAGTTTCGTTTCCAAAACGGCCTCATAAATGGTCCTGAACCAAATAAGAACTGACACCCCTCTACCACGAAACACTGCTTACGATTACATAGGTGATAGAGATCAGGAAACAACATAGAGAGTGCTACAAGCGTTGTCTAGTTATCATGCTAAAAAGAGCACCTCACCCCATCACCAATCACCACCCGTACCTAGCCCCTAAAGAGATCCCATAATTCACTATTTTGCATGTAACATAATACATTATCTTACCCCATGTGAGATAGCTTATTCAGGTCATAATTCACAATGGACCACCATGATAAGAACCATTTTTTTCACACAAATCTCATACCATCAATATCCTCGCTTCTCACTATGAACTTTCCAAATCCATTTCATTAATAGGCTACAATTAACTAGCTTAAAGTCTCTAATGTATAAGCCCCAATAGTTGCCCAACTAACCCTACAAATACCCCTAGCATTTGCATCCCCCTTCCATCAAGCTTAGCAATTATCGCCCTCAACATTTTATTCAAGGACAAAACAAAAATAGGGATAGAAGACGAGATTAATTTTACAAGCACCACACGACCCGCATAAGACATGCACTATCCTTTCCAACTAGATAAACGATTCTGGAACTTACAAATCAATGAGTTCCAGTATGACACATGTATTCTCTACTTTAATAGTGTCATTATGCCTTCGTAACTCTTCCTAAGTCATTATTTAAAGGAAGAAAAGTTGTAATAAAAAAATATATCAGATTATATGAAATAGAATTGAGAGGAATTTGTGTTTGTAATTCTTTGAGGGTTTTGTTAGTTTCCACAAACTAATTGGATTTTATTAGTTTCCAAAAACTAAAGGATTTTGTTTGTTTCCAAAAACTAATTGGATTTTATTAGTTTCCAAAAACTAAAGGGTTTTGTTTGTTTCCAAAAACATTCAAGGGTTTTGTATGTGATACACAAACATTCAACCATCATAAATTCATCAATTTTCTTTTCCAATTTCGTTTCTCACAATATTAGAACAGAAACGTGTTCTTTTTCACTTTCGCACGCCATCAAATTACAAGCTTATTTATAGGCTTTCTCATTAGCCTTACAAAGGAAATGAAGTTAATTTTTAGCTTATCTGGAAAATAAGTAAAGATAATATCCTTAAGAAACAAATAATTAAGGCTAAAATTGGCATAATTCCATTAATAGAATTAGGCTGATTTTAATGGCCTTAATGAACCATAAATGTGCTTATCAGTAACCCATGTGGCCTATTTAGTGTTCTGGTTCTAAAAACCTTATTTTTTTCTAAATAAAAATAAATGTCTAATGTAAAACAAGAAAATAAAATATCTTGTTCGTAATGGCCATTCTTCCAAATCTGGTTGATAACATTTCCTTTTTCTTACATCGCTTCATCATTTTCTTTAATGAATATTAGAAGTGTTTGTTTCTACTTATTGGCTTTTGCTCTAGTAATTGGGCCTTAAGCCATAGCTACCTCATCCACTTTGGTGTTCTTAATGGTGCTTATATCATCCCCTCCCTCTTGAAAATGATTCATCCTCGAATCTGAATCAAAATTTGAAATTAGAAACATTAAAAGTAGAAATAACACCAAACTCACCTCGGTGGTCAATTTTATATGTATTGTCATTGATTCGTTTTAACACTTGAAATGGTTCATCCCCTCATGGATCAAGCTTTGATTTTTGTTGGGTAGGAAACCTCTATTAGCGCATATGGATCCAAACCCATTCACATGGTTCAAATGTGACTTTTTTTGGCCTTTATTAGCTTATTTTGCATACATGCGATTTCGCTTCTCAATATGTTCATGTGCTTTGAGATGTATTGATTTCACCAAATCAGCCTTTGATTTCCCATCTAAATTTGTCAAATCATTCAAAGGTAGAGGCATCAAATCTAAAACAATGGGTTGAAACCATATACAATCTCAAAAGGAGAATAACATGTAGAAGAATGAATAGAACGATTATAAGAAAACTCAACATATGGCAAATATTCTTCCCTCATTTTTAAACTCTTTCCAACAATAGCAAGAAGCATAGTTCCTAAAGTTCTATTAACAACTTCTGTTTAGCCATAAGTTTGTGGATAGCAAGTAGTAGAAAATAATAATTTAGTGCCCAATTTTCCAATAAAACATGCAAAAAATGACTAAGGAACTTAGAATCTCAATCAAAATCAATAGTCCTAGGTATACCATGTAATCAACATACTTCTTTGAAAAATAAATCAACTATGTTTGTTGCATCATTAGTTTTAGGACAAACAATAAAATGAGCCATTTTGCTAAATCTATCCACAACAACAAACACAATACCTCGACCTCGTTTTGTCTTAGGCAAGCTTATAATAAAGTCCATAGATATATTAGTCCAAGGTTCATTAGGTACATGTAAAGGATGATGGCAGACGAAATGCTGTGTGTGTTATTTATTGGTGCCAAATTAAATTGTTATGTCAAGAGCGTATTGTACAACTCGAGAGCTAGCCCTGATAGAGTACATGGAAACAACTTAGCAAGAACTTTATCCCCGATTTTATGAACACTCATAATCTACTCGTACATCATGATGTAGGATTTGGGAGGTCCCTCACCTAAGTAGGCTTCCATTCGAGGTATCAAAAAGTTCTTGGGAACCCAATCTTCATCCCTCACTCTTCCTTCTCTTCGTTCTTACCTAGAAGTTGCTTAAAGAAAGCCACCATTTCGGGTGTCACGCCCAGAGGTTGTGTGACCTGATAGATTGGTGTCACACCCAAAGGCTGTGTGACTTGGTTTTTGTGCACAGAAGAGGCCCCAAATTGAAATGGCAGAGGGGGAGTTGGAATCTTAACTTAGGGATGAATTTATAACTTGGGAGCGAAAGGATTTGGGGCATAAACAGTCCCCCTTGGGGAGATCGTGAAACTAGGAGGAGAGGGCAAAAACAATGTCGGGGGTGCCAGAGGAAGGGTAAAACCACTTGAAGGTACAATCATCTATGGAGTAAAACCCCTTAAGAAAGTGGGGAAACCAGGAGTTTGAGGGGTAGGCCTCAGGTTCAAAGGAGGAAACCCAAAGATTGGTGGAGAAAAGGATGAGGGTGGCTAAGAGGAACTTTGACCAAACTAAAACTGGCTCTATTGGATAGGTCGGACAGGCGATACTAGGTGAAAGATAGGCAGAGCTTGAAATAATGAACTCTAATCCAAACTGATCTAACCCAAATCATTCTGAAATGCCCCACTCTGAGTAATCCCAAACTGTTTCTGAGCTTGAGAAAATGACCCTGATGGTCCCTGAGCACTCCTTTCTTCTCTAAGAGCTGATCAAACCTGACCTTGGATGGCATTTCTGAAGAGATCAGATTGAAGAAACTGAGCCATAGCATTGGCTAACTCTGCATCTGTCTATGACTGACTTTGACCCTGACTCAGATGAGGTGGAGAAGGAGAAGGGGAAGGAGTACTCTCATGAGGCGCATCACGCAAATGCAGATCTGACATGGTTGAAAGAATCGATTCTGACACTAAACTCACTAGTCGGCAATCCAAACGGTGATGGAGTTGGAACTAAAGAGGATTGCGGTGATAAGGACATCTTAACCTAACTAGAGAAACTAGAAGATGATTAGCCCAAATCGAACCATGAATGAAATGGATGATTACATAATAATCTGAGTGATGAATGCTATATATCCGGGGGTGGTTTAGAGAGGTAGAGAGAATAAAGGCTTAACCCCAAAATACGTGAGATGTGCGAATTCCTTGCCATACCTAGCGAACTAGTTATGGGTCATTGGGACTCAAACGATCTAAGGCATTTGGTTAAATTCCCCCTTTCAAGTGAGGGGAGATCAGAGGTAAGCAAAAGTTGAGATTAAGTTGGCCACAAGCTGCCTATACATGAAGTGCATATGCTTGAGCAAAACACAAGTAGCACACGAAAGTGGATAAATCTCTTCCAACCTTATGACTCCCGTGCGACTGCAATTTGGAATCTAGGGTTAACTCTAGCACCAGAGAAATGGCAAGAGAGTATGCGACCTAAATCTAAATTATTTTAGTGAACCTCAGGGAAAGTTGCTATTGCTAGATTTATCACGGTTCATAGTCTCAAACTGCTAGTATCATGGAATGATACTATAGAAGGGTCTCGTTTACCTTGATTCCGTGTAACTCAACCACTCCTCAAATGAGTGCAATTGCGAGAATTACATGTTGGTTGAAATGAGTGATCCACCCATAAATATCCCCAATTCCTGACTGGCATAAGGTATAAAAGTGAGCTTCACGGGGGTGAAATAATGGCACCTTAAACTTAGAATTTAACTAAGCAGTGGATTCAAGAGGCATAAGAAATAAAGCGTTGATTAAAAAAATGATTTAGGCACATCATCAAAATCCTTGAACCAAATTTTGAAAATGAAAGCGATTTTCAAGTTTTAAGTTAAAAGGAAATCACTAGTAGAGTCACCACTGTGAGCGGATAACCTTTTTCCCATAAGGACCGCGTGAGATGCATAGCACGAGGGGAAATATCGAGCGCTGTGAAGCATGCTAAGGGAGAATTCTTATTTTAGGCATGATTAAATAATAATGAAAATGATGTTGATGTTGAATTTAAGTCCAATTTGCATGTTAAGGGATACGAGACTTGAAATCCCGTATTTTAAGATAAAGTCGCCACCCGGTTTAGCTCCATCGGGAATTTGGGTACGATATTCCCACTGGGTGGTTGGAGCGTACCTTAAAACAGAGATTCTAAGTTCGGATGATGTTGCTTACTTTTCATTTTTAAATCAAAACCATTTATATTTTAATAAACACGACTTTAGTTCTTGTGCGATTTAAATCCGGTTATTGTTTGGAATTTTCGGTTTATATAGCCATACGTCACACAAAAGTAGTAAATAAAGCAAATAAATAATTATTATAGGGCTTTAAAAATACCAATACATTTGTCTAATGCAGGAAAATAAATAAGCAGGTAAATAAATAAAAGGGCAAAATTAGGTCCTAACCGAGCTTACCAAATTGAACCCGGCTCCAAACGATGCAAAATATATATGAGAATAATCACAAATAAAGCATAAATAAATAAGTGCGGAAAATAAACACATAACACAGAGAAAACACCTTTTTGGATTTTTTGGGACTAAAAACACCATTTTCAGGCATTTATTAATTATCTAAACAACCTAAAAAGCAACTAAATAGACTAAACAATCTAAAATAATTAATGAAAATGGCAGAAAACATTTTTGAAATTTTATATGATGGTAAAAAGACTTATTGGGATTTATTTAGTTAAAAACACCATTTTTAAGTCATTAAAATGAGATTTATTCAGTTAAATATAATGAATTATGAATGATAGATTAAAAATTATATTATGACATTATAGATTAAATGTGATTTTTTGAAGATTTTTCGGGTAAAAATCGAAGTAAAAACACAAGAAAATGATAAAACAGGGCTAGAAACATAAAATAAAACATACATGGATCATATGGCCATTTTTTGTCAGCTGGCCATTTCAGTGAGATGGTAGGCCGACTCAGACGACCTTCAGTCCACTAAAGCAGTCTATTAAGAAAAATGTCTAAACAATCAAGATTCGACGCTTTTGTGCCTGAAAACTCAAGATTATTTGCATTTCAAGTCATTTCCTACCTATTCTAGCAGATTTGGACTTCAATCGTCAGAATAATTTTGATTTTTTAGTTTGGGGGAACAAACCCGAGAAATACCAGCGAGAAGGGGATTGGCCGCTTGAGCGACTTGTAGGTCGTCTGAGCGACGCAGAAGACCGACTCGTTGAGTTGATCAGCCTCATCGTTCAAGCGGCCTAACAGTCACCAGAGCGGTCAGTCGGAATCTCACCAGAAAAATACAAAAAGTCAAGAAAAAGCAAATGCCCAGAAAACCAACCAAAAATACAGCAAATAGCAAGAAAATAATTATAGAAATGGATTGGAACTAAAAAAGTTACCTAAAGGCCGTGAATCCACTCTTGAGACGCGAATCAACCTTTGGCGAGCTTTTATTGACGATTTATGACAAAATATCGACGAACAATGACAAATCAGCGAGAGATTTAGTGATTTTGTGCGGAAAAAGTCCCTAAATCCTGTTTAAATCAATTTTACTTAAGATTTCTACTAGATTTTAATATTTTAAGCCAAAAGATTAAGCCTAAGATCACTTGCATTTCCATAGCTTTATAAAGCTTTTTCTTTCTAGAGGCCTAAAAATTCTCTAATCTGAAATTCTATTAAAAATGAGCCAAAAGTCCTGAAACAGGCAATTTTTGGGGTTTTTATAAGCTCTAGAAATTGCAAATTTTACAATTATTCCTCCAAATGTTATAATTTGTCGGAAAAATCATGAAAACCCGACTTGCTGAGCAAGAAAAACCCAGAAAATGCAGGGAAAGGAGTCAAGCCATGCCAAGGTAGCATCACTGATACGACCAAATCTAGGCCACATCACATAACATGGCCAGATCTATGCCGCGTCACCTAACGCGGTAGGACACATCAGGTGACGCGGCATGGCAAAGGTCGCGTCATATGACGCGGCCAGATCTAGGCCGCGTTGTATGCCAGGCTAGGCTCGATCTCCCATGTGCCCCATGAGCCACGCGGACCACTGCATGGCATACGCGGCCCACCGTATAGACCACACGGCCTACCCGTCCAGCGACAGCGCCCGCTGCCATTGTTGGAGTAGGGGCACTGGCGGGGAGAGGAGGCTAGGGCCTGATAAGGGCCGGACTTTGAATGCTTATAACTTTCACTATCGTTATTTGATTAAGGTGATTCTTCACATTCATAAAAGCTCGGAGAGTCTAGAATCCAACGACATAGACAAGACTTGCTAAAAATGTTTGGATCTTATAGAAAATCGTAAAACAAATTACTGCGCGCAAGAGAAAGAAAATGGATAATTCTAAATGCATGTTAATTATTTTTAATCGCGGTCAGAGGTACAAATTTGTCAAAAGAAACTTTCCAAATGTGATTTAACTCTAAAGGGTAGAACTACTGACCCATAAAAGGTTAGAGCAAAAAGTCATCATCATTCCACGGGTCACTTAAAAGCCCGTGCTCATAGAGGGCACTCTGTTAAATACATAAATAACGCTCTCTAGGTCATATCCCCAAAAGGATTTATTAAGATCTACATGGCTCATCATGGACCGAACCATATCTAATAAAGTCCGATTTCTCCTTTCTGACACTTCATTGTGTTGGGGCGTATAAGGAGGTGTCCACTTGGGAACTATCCCATTTTCCTTTAGATAATCTTGAAACTCCTGACTTGAGTATCCTCCACCTCAATCCCATCAAAGTGTTTTGATACTTTTCTCAAGCTATTTCTCTACTTCAGTTCTAAATAGTTTGAATTTTTCAAAACTCTCAGACTTGTGCTTCATTAAGTACAAATAACTGTATCATGAATAATCATCAATAAAGGTTATGAAGTAGGAGTATCCTCCTAGTGCCTGAACACTCATTGGACCACACACATCAGTATGTATAAGTTCCAATGTACTCGTCGCTCATTCACCATTTCCTTTAAAGGGTAACTTTGTCATTTTTCCTTTTAAACAAGGTTCACAATCACCATAAGACTCTAAGTCTATTATGCCCAAGTCTCCACACTTATGCAACTTGGTTAAGCGATTTTGTTTGTATGGCCTAACCGACAATGCCATAAGTAGAAAGATTTCTCATTATCTACTTTCTCTTAGCAATGTTTATATTTGAGAATATGATTTTGTAATTACGAAATATCATTTGTCGTCTTACAATAAAATATCATTCACAACTTTGATAATACCTTTTATCAAATTGGAATAAAATTTCATCTGCTGCAAAGGAGGAAACAATATTTTATAATGACAATTGAATTTCGTGCTTTTACAAATTTTAGTAAAATGGAAATTTCAAGTTCCTACATCAATAGCAGCCATCAAGCTCTAATGATTTTCCATAGGTACAACTCTCCTTTTTGCCAAAACTCTACTTCTCAACAATATTTATAATTCGTATGGATTTGTGATTCTCATTAGGTATTCATACCAATTTAGAATTCCCTTGAGATGTAGAATTTCTCAATATCAAACATCTTAAAGTGGATGCTTCAGGCCTCCTCTTCTTATGCTATGAGACTTTAGCCATTTTGATCTTACTTCCAATATCCCATATTGAAATGAAGATCTTGTTTCTAATATTTCATGTTGAAAACAATCATTTACTCTTCTAGATAAAATTCTCAGTATTCTTTTACTTTCCTCTTTACTCTACTCTATCCTACTTCAATACTAGACATAATGTGTCCTTTTACTTCTTTGAGATATGAACCATTTAAATTTCTTACTAACTGGCCCACCAATCTTCTATCAAAAATATTTTGGTTCAAATTTTTGACCATGGAAAATCCTTTCTCTAAGATGTAAAGACGTAAACTTTCAAGTCCATGATTTTATGATGCCCTTGTAGCTAAGGTAACATGGATCCTAACATCTGACATGATGTTTATTCTTGTCTCCTGCCAGCTACTTACATAAGGTAACAGGGCTATTAACAACCTCCAAGGTGTTGTATCCTAGTTTCCTTTATGTATTTGATGCATATCTGTTTCAAGCAGAATTGCTTGCATTATGTTGTTTAAATTCGGGCTTATACAAAGTACACACCAGGCCTAAGGCTTTGAAGACTATCCTCACTAAACAAACTCTTTGAAGCTAGAGCCAATCAAAATTAGTTATCAATGCAAACGTTTGTATTAAAATAAAGATTTCAACCAAGATGTAAGAAAAGAAATATTGTTTAGACATTAGTTTTAGTACGTGCGTTTAATATAAGGTCTTTTGATTAAATACATTTGTCCTACTATTTTCTTCGAAATTTACAATAGCCCATTCTATTGAATTCGAAAATTTTAGCCCAGCTAAATTTCCTAGTAGGTAGTATCTATAACTAGTCTATTATGACCCTCAATTTTATGAGTCAAGTCACAATAGTAAGTTATAGTTGGAATCCCATTCCATTTGCATCTTATGCAATTGCTAATTCATTCAAGTTCCCTAATCCCAAGGGACGTGTGCTCTTATTTTAGCATCTCCTCGAATATGTCTTAGTTCTGCGGCTAGCCCCAATTTTTATGATAGACTACCCAGTCCTATTAAGTCAGACCTATCCCAATTTTTATAATCAATCAATATGGACAAAAAGGAACGTTTTACGCAGCACTTTGATTGCCTAACGAGACCGTATTATAAATTTGGGTAAGGAAGACCATAACTTGCCTTAATATATTTACTTTGGGATTTTATTGGTGTTAAACGTCTTGCCCAATCTAGGATTTTATTAGATGGACATATTTATAATAATCTAATTTAATTCAGGGAATTTTAGAATTAATTTATGAGGTCCAACCTTAGGTGGGTTCACGATCTTTATTATAATTATTCCATTAACCCAGATTATATGCAAAATAATTAACACTTTTTTATATTTATATTGCATTTCCTTTAAGCTTTTATTCAATAAATTTAATTTTTACTTTGTTATAGAAACATATATAAGAGCCATCTTATATACTAGAGATAAAATAGTCCATATTTAATCCCCTCGTTGGCCAATTCAAGCTGCACCGATATAGGTTCCCATGTAGGAGCGGTGCCCTTGAAGTGAGCAGACACCAAGTCCAATCCTTAGCCAGAACAAATACGGGCACAAACTTGAAGACCAATGGACTCTGTGGAATTAATAAATTTTGTTCTTCCAATTCATGTAAATTGGAAGCATCTATAACCAATGTAATTTATATAAATTATCGAAACTTGTATAATTTGAGTTAGTTGAGTAGGCTTATTCAAAATTACTCACAGTCATTTTCTAACCCTGAAATGAAAACTCAAGTCCATATATAAATTGTTCTAAACAATTAAATAAACAATAAATCATTTCATATAGAAAATAATATTTAGCTCGCTTCTAACTTAATTATGCACTAAATAGGCAGGCTCTGATACCACTGTTAGGAACTGACAGTCAATTTTAAACATGCATAACAAGCATGGCGGAAATTTAAACTTTTGCCCCTGTCCCCAAGAACTCCTATTAGATGCATATAAATTAAATAAAGCCTTAACTAAATAATTCTCTACCTAGGTTAGCATGCATAGGCTAGGCATACCATAATTCTAAATTATATCCTAGCATATATATTTTATACTTAGCATATTATAACTCTGAGCTATAACCTAAGCATGTTACAACTCTAAGCTATAACCTAAGCATGTTATAACTCTAAGCTATAACCTAAGCATAAAATATACTAAGCATGCAAAACAACCTAAGCATAATTATTAAGTCTAAAAATGCTTAAAGAAAAAGACCTAATAATTAAAAGAGAAAGAAAGGAAACTTACCAATTGAAGCATGCTTTAGCAGAACCCCCTTACACAAGCCTCCAAGCCTAGGATAGCCTCTATGAGTATCCACACGAACCCCACCAACAAAAACCTCAAATAGAGGAAGAACTAAGGAGCCTCGAGTAGTCGCTAGACCACTCCAGAAGCCCCACCCGAAAATATTGACTAGAGGTGCTTGAATAAAATCAAGCTCCTCAAAAGAACTTGCTCAATTACCCCGAGAGATTTATCTTTGCGAAACTCGCTTAGGATTTATGCTTTGAGCTATGGTGCACTTTGAAAGGGGGAGAAGAGAAGCCTATTTATAGGCTTAGGGAGCAAAATGGCTCCCCCAAAACCAATGTAGGATGCGCGAAATTGTACATCCCACACAGGTCATACTCGTGGATCCAATTGGATCCACAGGCTATGCCCCATATGCAGCATGCCATGCACGCTGCATAATCTGCCTCAAGGCAGGCTCTTGCAAGCCTACCTTGTACGCGAGCTGGGCTTCCCGGCTCAAGCTGTGAGCCCAGCTCGCAGTGCGCCTTATGGGCTGTGCATTTGGGAAGCCTAATTTTAAGGGCTACTGCGAGCAATGCCCAGCATTGCTCATGAACCCGAGCCTATACAAAATACTTTATACCCTCGGTCTGATTTAACCCGCCAAGGCCAAATTCCCTTTTAATCCCTTTTAAATAAATATTTATTTTTTAACCCTAATAAATTAGTTACCAGTCAAAAATAAATCCTTGGTCTAACTAAATAATAATCTAATTAATATCATGTTATATTTTCGTAATAGAATAAATCTATTAGTTCTTTACTTAGTTCGGTGAAGGTCCAATGTGTGTGACCTTATAGGATCCCGACGTATTGAGCTGTTAAGGCTTAACCAACCCTTATTCTAATAGAACCATTGGCTCAAGGTTCTAGACCATGAATAGAACTCGATTATCTTAAACGACTGTAGTACGCCTCTAGTAAGAGTCTACCATCCCCAATTACTAGGAACATCATTTGTACTTATGACTTAATTTCGGTTAATGCAATAGTTGTCCAATGCGATGAACTCCTTCCATTCTTTAATATTAGTACCATCTGGTTTATAGGGTTCGGTTAAAGTGTTAACCCACTAATAGTAAGGTTGCTCCAAGCTATCCCAATTATTAACTTGTTACCGAAGTATATTGTCTTTTACCATAGTGTGTTTGACTAGAAACCATTTCTATCAAACACATACTCTAATCATAGGTTTATGGCAATCATCACTTCAACAAGTGGTCAGGTACAACTCCTTTAATATATCTAGAGCGATGGATTCTTTCCCACTACTTAGCCTACCAACGTACTATCATCACTATACCCATAGTCACCTGTGACACCCTAAATTAATGAGTGTGTAGTAATGACCCAAAGTATAGCAATAATACCACACAAGGTAACTAGTATCTCAAGTATAAGGATATTCACAAAGCTTATTGCATGAAGATAAACACTTACACATTGATATATACACCAAGTGTTTACCTTACTACGGTCTCCAATATATCTCCCAGATATATCCATGTGTCAGACTTAAGGCACCACCTTCAGTCCTTAGGAGACTGACTACTTGGACCCTTTCAAAGAAAGTTGACCACATGCCAGTCTTTCCGCTTCATCAATATCCTTTCTTGATGAAACAATGACTAGGGATAGTTTAGACATAATCATAATTGCACATGAAGCGGGTCTCACTAAATATAGTCCAACTATAATTTCTCTGACTTCATGCTATGATACGTCAAGGACTTATTCTACATACATTAATGAATATATTTTAACCAGTCATAATATATATTTATAAGCATATCGATATAAACAAAAGATTAAATGCCGTTATTAATTGAACAGATTATTCATACTATTACATAATTAAGATATATTGTCCTAATTGCCTTATGGGCATACATTATGTCCAACACATATCAGCGAGGACTTTATCTCTTAGCTTCCTTATCCTCATAACCCTCTGATAGGTGGTGACATGAAATTGAGGTGGACCAGTTCCCTTATACTTTGCTATGCTAGGCATACATTGCAGTTTAAACTAATAGTGATGATGGCTGAGTGCTGGGATTGGTAGCAAGCAATTTCTGAAGTAGACCACGCAATTCTATGGACAAGGATAATCCCTTCGATTGAATAATCACACTCAAGGGTAAACCTATTGATTGAGGGAAGGTAATCCCCTTATGTGTGACCAAAAAATTAGGGGTAGGGCCAGATGCCCCAAAATGAAATAGAGGTGGTACAAAACCTTGACTAGGCTGAGCGAATAGACTAACGGCTGGTGGAACCACTATACCCACTTACTATAATGGCTGGCTAACTAAACCAAATAGACAAACTGAACCAAAGTGACCCAACTGGTTGAAGGACTCTCCGCGGGTTCAAATAGGTGGCAACTGAAACTGAGTGAATGGATTGTGAGTAACTCTTGATACTTGCTCATTAATCACTATATTCACTGCTAGAGCACTGACAGGTGTGTTATGAGAAGCATAGACCATTCTCTCTTCGGCCAAGATTGCCCTGACTGAAGCTAACATCTTATCATTCATTCGGTCCAAGAACTGATCACTTCCCAAGTACTGCGAGACGGTATTTGCAATCTCAGACCTAACCTCAGCCCTTGATGCATTTGCCTCCTCACTAGTAGCAACATTCTTAACCTCAACATCAATTTGACCCTCTAGAGTTAGGATATGAGACATTTTCTCAAGATGGTAGGCAGTAAGATCAACCGTAGATGGAGGTGGAGCAACCTTTAATTAAGCTGGAAGAGGAGGAGGAAGAGGAGCTAGAATTCGAGTGAAACGAACCTAAGAATGTCGCAAAGTTTTAACCCTTTGAGCTTTGGCTAAGGTGATATCCAAAAGATCAGTACATGCATGGGATGGATTATGCATGCACAAATTACAATGATGCATGGCTGGGTTAATTATAGGGGAACGTAACACAAAACATGCGAAGCGATCGATTCCATCCTTATTTCTCCCACCAGTTCTGAGGGTATACTTCCTTAGTCTAATCTAACATAAAAATGGGTACCCAGAACGTAAAATTCTAAGGCCTTTGATAAGAATGGCATAGGGACATATCAAGCATCTTTTGGAGGGAGATAACAATGAGTGCTCCACCCACTAGAGTGTCCCCAATTCCTGGCAGGCATGGGTAACACCTTTACGAGTGTCATGAAAATAATAGGGCACCTAACTAGCACTAAAAGAAGAGCGCATCTAACTAAAGAGAGAAGGAGGTGTGAAGATAGAGTGTAATAATTTTCCCAAATGATGAATAAGAAAATAGGTTGAATCAAGTAAATTATTTTCGGTGCTCATCTTAATCTTTTAAGCTCTTTTAAACAAACAAAAATTTTGCAAGTTAAAAGATTATACTCCCCAATAGAGTCGCCACTATGAGGTGTCGATGATAGGTCTCCCTTGGCGCCGGTGTTAGAGGCAGGGCCCACTAGGGGTTGGTTGGATTTAGGCGTGACAAAACCTTTTTTCAGTTCAAGTTTGCACAAATAGCCAATTTTAATGAATAAAAGAATCAAGACCCAAATCTCGATACAAATGATAGAGTCTCCACCCAAATTGTCTACTTTGGAAAGATTTTTGGTATGGTTCCCATTGGGCGAGAGACTCATACCTATTGGATCAGAGATTCGGGTATCAGATGAGTCACTTATTTCTCATTTAGTTAATTCAAAATTACATTCAACACGTAATATCATTTTTGTTTTCATCATTTGGGGAATTATCACTGAAATCCTATTTTTCTACACTCTTTCACACTCATTACATGCATTTATAGATTACAATAAAGCATAAGAAAAAATGAGGGGACAAAAATTACAATCGGGGGAAAATGGGGGAATTGCAAGAGAACCTATACAGTTGTTCTAAGTTATAAAACAACTAAATTCCCCTACATCTAAAAAGATTAGCACAATTTATAGCATCTCATAAGTTAGCCTTTCATTAGGAAAAATGTGATTATGTTAGCGTGGCGGTTTTATGATCGATAGTGCATGGGCGGCTTCTAGGATTAGAGAGAAATAACGAGTCTTCAACGTATTTTGTTGTAAAAATACATTTTAACTTTTGTGGGTTGATTTACCAGATTATTAGTGAAAATGATCGCATGGAAAATGGTGAGTTGGATACCGTATGGGTAGGTGGGACCCGTATGGCTACCAGGAAGGACCGATATGAGTATAGGGTACCCATACGGGTCCTGTCTGGTCTTAGGCAAAAGCTTTGTTCAATTTAACCATCTGATTAATGGATGAAAAATAAAATAAAATGGGATTTCCTTTCAGATGAGTATGGCACACCGATTTAATATCCCTAAGGATGAATGGTGCCAACAAGGCTCATACGGGTTAGGACCAGAACCGAAATAGGAAATAAAAGAGCAGATGTAATAGGGGGCAGAGAATAACAATAAATAACTAATATGTGAGTCTCTTTGAAACTCAGGAGCGTTACCTTTACAATGTGAATCCACTTTGAGGCAATCCTTTGCTATTTAGAGAGTCTAAGCAAAGTAGATATTGAAATAGGACTATTTAGGTAAGTATTAGTGTGGACAGAACATCCCCTAAATCCTAATAAATAAAGCTAGCAATGAATAAAATGTGGACAAAACCTCAAAGGATGGGTCTTCTCCCTATTTCATACCTCATATACCTCAACTATAACCTTTCTATCCCTATAGAAACTACTAGAATTTGTGTATAGTATTATTACTATGTTGTATATGAGTTGTCTTTTGAAAATGTGAGTAAAAGGCCCTATTTATAGGGGAAATGAGGTCTGAATGCAAAAATTCGAATTTATGACCTGCCTTTTCCTGAAATAGGTAAGGGACAACTTTTGAAAGAGCCTAATCAGGTAATAAGAGGACCCGTATAGGTGGGCCCCCCAAGTGTATGGAAGGAATGACCTGTATGGGTCTGCTAGTGGATTCGTACCACTAGGCAGCACCTGTACGGGTCCCTAAGGATAGACTAGGTCTCCAAACTTTGGCCAAACAAAACTCTACAATAGTGGGAAAACTTCTGATGGATAACACCTACAAGAGAATGCATCATATAGCTCTCATCATCATTTCATGAGAAGGATCATTAAAATCCAGTGCTCACAGGTGGCTTGACACTGGTGCTACTTGTCACGTGTATCATATAAGGAGTTTTTTTGCTGGATTGACTCTAATTGATAATGAGGAGAAGATCTTCATGGGAAATTCTGCTTCTTCTAATATCAAAGGACATTGAATGATGACCCTAAAAATTACGTTTGGCAAAGAAGTAAAACTTAAAAATGTCTGGTATGTACCAGACATAAGAAAGAATCTAATTTTTGGGAGCCTATTGAGTGCATATGGCTTCAAGATGGTATTTTAATCTCAGAAATTAGTTTTTTCTAAGGGAGACATGTATGTGGGAAAGGGATATGAATGTAATGGAACGTTTAAATTTTGTTGTATCCCTTGTAAGTAAAATTCTATTAATGAGAATAATGTTGTTGCTTATATGATTGAGTCTTCTAATTTATAGCATAATAGACTTGGACAAGTTAATTTTGACACGTTACGACTCTTAATTAACTTGAATTAGATACCCACATTTCATATCGATAAATCACATAAATGTGAAATGTGTGTTGAGACAAAATTGACAAGATCTTCATTTCAATCCGTTGAAAGAAATTCAAAATTACTTGGTCTAATACATACAGATATTTGTGACTTTAAATCCATTCTATCAAGAGAAGGAAATAAATATTTTATTACCTTTATTGATAATAGCACAAAATATTGCTATGTGTATTTGCTAAAAAGCAAAGATGAGGCTTTAGAGAAATTTATACTCTATAAGCAAGAAGTAGAAAGCCAACTTAACAAGAAAAATAAGAAGGTAAGAAGTGATCGTAGTGGTGAATATGTTGCGCCATTTGGCGAGTTTTGCTCCTAAAATGGAGGAACACCACCTTACTCTCCATAATCAAATGGTGTAGCTGAAAGTAAAAATCATACTCTAAAAGAGATGATGAATACAATGTTAACCAGTTCTAGTTTACCACAAAACATGTGGGGTGATGCTGTTTTGTCAGTAAATTATCTTTTACATACGATACCACTCGGAGGTCAAGTTGATCAACAAGATGTTTTTTTTTTGAAAAACCCTCGGAGGAATAGTGTATCCCTCCAAAGGCTAAAAGTTTAAAGCGGGTGAAAATTTTGGGGCGGAGTTCTCAACCAGGTTGGTTTCCCCGCTTGCCTACAAAACACCCACACCTCTTTTATTAATAAAAAACTAGACTACAATTCTCAAGATGAGAACGGAAGCCCGTCAATTACAAGAAAGTAGCAAACTTGGAAAATTAAATACATCCGATTCAATAAACCTAACATTACGCCTCCTATATTTAAAAATAAACCAGCAGAGATAAACGTTAGAACCAAGAATGTCCTCCGAGCTCGTTGTACCTTCAAACACAAATCTATTTCTTCTCTTCCAAATGGACCAAGCAATCAAAAACCACAATGATGTACCAAATTCTCTACCAACTCCCATAGAGAAATACTCGCGCCAGGCGACCAAAAAATCAGCCCCCTTTAAAGGTATGGTAACCAAAATGCCGAATAACTTGAATGCTTGTGACCAAAACTTGAACCACTGAAGATGGATTGTGGTATCCTAGTAATGGAAATTTCACACTCCAAGGCTTCACTGATTTAGAATATGGCAGAGACACTCTTGAGAGGAAGAGCACATATGGAGGCTTTCACTTTCTTGAAGATTGCTTGGTATCATGGTATAGTAGAAAGCAAACCTCAGTTGCTTTATCAACCATAGAAGTTTAATATATGGCAGCAGGAAGTTGTGTAGCTCAACTCCTATGGATCAAGCAACAATTGGAAGATTATAGAGTTCAATCTAGATGTGTTGAAGTGATGTGTGACAACAAAAGTGCCATTGATGTATCAAAGAATCCAGTACTTCATAGTGGGATGGAGCATGTAAACATCAGGCATCATTTTATCCGAGATCATATGACAAAGAAGGATGTTGCATTGGTGTATATTCCAACCAATGAGTAAAGAGAAGATATCTTTACCAAGCCATTAAGTAAAGATCAATTCAACAAGCTACGGAAGTCAATTGGAATGTCCAGTCCAATTTAAAGGCAAATCAAGAAGACAATTTGGGATTAGTTTGAAGCTCTATGAGTCAAGGTATCCGGAAAAGATGAAGAAATTATATTGACTCTTGATTCAAAACAAAGACTGCCAGCTTAACAGATAGAAAGGACCAATGGTAGTAAAAGCACTAAAAAGTAACTATACATGTTTTGAATTTCAAACATTTATTAGGTGTTACACTCACGGTACAATTAAATGGCTATTTTAAAAATAAACCGTTCCCATTCTCTGGTTAAACACCATTTACCTCTCTCCTAAATATTTAACTGCCACATCATCAATCCAGTTAAACTTACCAGAATTTGGATTACCAAATTACCCCCACTTTGGGAATTCTATATAAACCCCCCAAAAATCCCTTTCTTCTTCACGCAAGTAACTATCTATTATTACTCTACAAAAATCAAAACTCAGAACCCTAAATCCCTAAATTTCTTCCAAACCTTCAAATGGCACCCACAACGTCTCAAACAAAAATCATCCTTCCCTCAAGGCACATCTTCAAAATGGAAGACCTTATTGATTCTGATTTCATTCCGGTCAAGAAAACTGCCTCTGGCACCGTTGCTCCTTCCGATTATCTAGGAGACAATTATCTTTTCTCAACTAACCCATTTAATCAACTTCTCAAAGAGTAGGGATTAGAAACGTTCCTTACCATGCATAACCCAACCTATCTAGTATTTTTGAAATAATTGTATGACAACATCAAGGCTCATAACTACTATGATGCTCTCCGGACCACAGTAAATGGCAAAGTGAACACCTTAACTCCAGAATTCATTGTTACTCAACTCTACATGAAGAATGATGGAGTAATTCTTAGATTAGATGGAGATGAACAGAAAGTGAGGTATGAACCGTTGAAGTGGCTCCCACAAAGGTATTTTGGAGACAAATGCTCCACTTACTGGCCAAAGGTCCCCAGATTTCTACAATTTGTGCTTTCAACATTTGTACTTATCGAGAAGGGCTCCCTCATTACAGCTTCCTCATTTCAACATTATGTTATCCAGTACTGGACAGATAGTACAACAGTCAACATGTCAGTTCTTCTGATTCATTTCATTAAGCAGCACAAATATAGCCATGGAGGCCTCATCCCTAAAATCTTGATGGAGAATGGAATTGATGTCTCCAAGGAAGAATAAGTGGATGGGAGGGCCATTTTGGAGAAAAATTTCAAAAAATCTATCTTTTGGAGAAAAATGGGATAAAGAAAAGGCAATTAGACAAAAGGATGAGAAGAAGCAGAAAAAAAAGGCTAGGAAGGGCAATGCTGAGAACGAACTAGAGGCTAAGAAGCCCAAAATAACCAACCTAAAAGCTCAAAAGAAACTCAACATTCAGCCAAAAATTGAGGAGCAAGATGAGAACACTTTGTCTATTACCCAATTGATGGAAAAATCTCATGCCAAAAAGCTAAGAGGAAGACTAATCAAGGTTGCTGATATGCTAAAGAAACCAGTTTGTAAATTGGAAGTGAGAGAAGATATTGCAGTAGCTGCTGCTACAATTAGAGAAGGATATAAAAAGGGGCAAAAAAGAAGCGTAAAAGATACGCTAACAGAGGAAAATGGTTCAGATAGTGATGGGGAACCAACACCCAAAAGGTAACTCCAAAAGAGGGTATTGACATTTAGAGAAGCTCGAAAGGCAGAAAAGGCAAGAACAAAGCTCCCAATCAAGAAACCCTCTATCGGAATAGCCATCAGAGAACCTTCTTCTAAAATAGCCACACTGGTTGATCCAAGCAAGGTAAAGGAGCTGGTGATATTTACTGCGAAGCCAGTTCCCTAAGATAACATCCTTCCTGAAGACCCTCAGTTTGCTGAAATGATGTCTGTTATCCGAGACAATCAATAGATAAATAATTTGACAAAGGAAGGACCTAGAGGCTCATCCAGAGTAGCAGCAGAATTAGAAAGTCTATTGATCCTGTTACCTCTCAAAGACCTTGCTCTTCTTAAGGAATCCAAATATCAGGATGAGGATCTATTCAATTTCTAGGCTAGATCCGGGCCTCTTCCAAAGAATTTATTAAACGTAAAATCAGAAGTAGTGGAGCTGGAAAGTCCTTAAAAGGCATTCAAAGGGAATGGTGAGGACAGTACCACCATTCCGAGAAATGCAATGATTGTAGAGGCAAGTCCTCTACAGGCTATAAAAGGGAATGATGTGGAAAATGCCATCATTCCGGATACGAAAGAGGGAGCGGTAAGTCCTGCAAAGGCACATGATGGGGAGACTGAGGACAATTATGGTCTTTCGGGTACTAGAGAAGAAGAGAAACTTACGGAAGGGGCCAACGAGCAACAACAACATGACAAGGTAATCCCAACTTCTTTTAATGCTGATGATACTCCAGCTACTGATGCCATTGAGATAAATTACAACCTGGGTGCATACATCTAAAATGCATCTAGGGATAACCAGTGAAACTTAGAACAACAAGTTCTGGAGTAGGTAACTGGTCTGAGACCCAATGAGAACACTTCTAAGGTGGACTCAATGGGCGAGGCCATTTTGGAGGAAAGGGAGGAAGCAAGAGATATTGTGCCAAGGGCTGAAGAGAAGAGAAATGATGCAGAGCCATCCAGATCCTCCGGGAGCAGTTTAAATTCCATAGAAACTTCATCCTCCTCTTCCGGTGATCTGTAAAAACCCAGAACTATAAATCCCCAACCAACTCGGTATGAAAAACTAAGAGTGGCTCTCAAACTGATAGAAGCAGCTACTATTGAGGGACATAAAGAATACAATATCTCTAAAGCTCTCCGAGAAGTGGTCTCTACTCTTAAATCTGTGGAGAAATTAATCACTGATCAATCACTATCTCTAGATTTACAGTCAGATGTTGGGGAAATAAAAGGCAATGTGTAGAGAATAGAAAAGAAAGTAGAATATTTTCCAATTGCATAAATGGTGGCAGAAGTATCCTTAGCCACGATCACTCCAGTATTGGAGCAGATGAACTCAAATATTGTAGGAGCAAGTCGCTCTGCAGATCAGGCTAACGCACGAGCCAATAACAATTGTGTTACCCTCATGGACAAAATCACCTCTATTTCCTCAGAGATAATGAATGAGCTAAAAAAGTATTTGGATTATAAGTTTGAAAGCTTGGAAAAATTCATTCCAGGAGTAGTTGTAGAGGGTGGAAAAAGCATAGTATCCGGGTTGAATTTGCTAAATGAGGAGCATCAAGCTGCCTAAGAAATGCTTTACTAACTTCCTTGACGAAGGACTCCCTAATATTTTGAAGAAGAAAGTGGATGAGATCAGTGATGATAGTGGTAGCCATGCATCCGAAAATAATGACTTGATAAAAAATCTCAAAGAGGCTTTCCACAAGGATCTCACCACGCTCAATTCCACCATCCACAACGTCCGGAGAGATATCTGCAATGATATTGAATCTCTAAAGTCAGGTATGAATCTTTCAATCTCTTCTTCCTGACCTTTATCCTCAACCCAAGACAGTCTTCTCCTTCCAGTGGTCAATAATCTTATCAAACATATAGGCGACAGTGGATTTTTTAGGTACAAGTGTAGTTTGACTCTCCTCAAGTGTATATTCCCTTATTTCAATAAGGAGGATCAAGCCCATGCACTCAGGATGATTTTGGATATGACTAGATCCTATAAAGAGATTCAGACTCTACTGAGGCCATTCCAACTTCTTCATACCGTAGTTGAAGCAATTTTTGAAAAGCGCTCCCTAGGAAAGGTAGACTACTCTGTTTACTCAAAGACATGGAAGAAAAGATGGGACAAGCGCACATATATGATAATAGACCCTCAATCAAATGAAAAGAATAAGGGGCAGAAGAACACAACCAGCAAGGGAGATGATGCTATGGAAGTAGATAGGTAAATGTTTAGTTAGCTATTGTTATCATGTAAAAATTTTGAAAATTTTCACTTATATGTACTATGTATCTATAATCCGGAACTTCATTGATGCATCAGAGTTATATATAGTGAAAAACATTTACACAAAAATGCTTCTAAGTACAATCTGTAATTGTACTTCAAAAACATAGAAGCCAAAGATGCAAAAATATTGGGGGAGTTAGGATGCTTAGATTATAGGGGAGTAGATCTTGTAAATGACTAAGTATCAAGAATCATACTTAAATCATATCTCGTTATGCTCAATTGTACCTAGCCAGAAGGAGCCCAAAAATATTTGTTTACTTAAAGATTTAGTTATTATTATTTAAAAGATGAAAATAGACATAAATTAGTACCTCGTACGATGCACGGATAGGTCATTTTTAATCAGTATATCAATGAATAAATTTATTTTTAATATATATATATATATATATATATATATATTTATATATATATAATAAAAATAAAAATAGAAAATGTTAAAGTTAAAATATATTATATTGTGTATCAAATTAAACTGCAGAAAAAAGAGTCACATTAATTATTAAATAGGATTATAATCAATAGAATAGTATTAAACAAAATCAAGAACAATAAATTAAATTTAAAAAAATATATTTAGAAAATATATTAATTGATTGATAATACTTAATGGATAATTATGAAATTCGAATTCACTTGATCGAATAATTAAAAATATTTCATTATTATACATAAGAAGGAGTAATTTAAAATTTTAAGCAATTATCATGTGATTCCCTATCAAATAATTGATAAGAAAAAAAAGTCACATTGATTCCTTAATCTATTTTTAAAATTTAATTTGTTGTGATTTCATTAAATATATATTGTGATAATAATGAGATTTTTTAATTATTGCACTTGATCAAATAATTAAAAATATTCTATTATTATCCAAAAGGAGTAAAAATTATTATAAAATTCAAATTTTTTCTTAAATAGGCTTATAAACGGTAATGATTCTTTCCACTTTGGAAAAAATAATATAAGAATTTCAAAATTTGCTCAAAAAATTGGGAAGGTAGAAATATGAAAATATAACACATGTTTAAAATGAAATAATCAAACAATACAAAATAAATAATGCATAACACCAAATAACAGTTCTGCCAACCTTGACAATATTTCAACATATATTAATATTTCTTTAAAAAGAAATACATATCAATTATTCTTCTCCTTCTTAATCCTCATATGTTTTGCTCGATTACTCGAAAGTTGAGCATTATCTTCATCTATCAATATCGACGGTGTCATAGTTTCATTTCTTATCTCTATAGGCGTGATAGGAGAATTTGCCTCATTTTCTAATATCGAATCATTCCAAACAAAAATATATAAATAAATAAAAGCCTAATTCAAATCATAGTAGATAATGAATCATTTGTACTTACAATACAAATGTTAGAAGTACCTTAAAAGTACTTAAATCTTAAAGTGCTAAAGTGCTTCCCGTTATGTCAGGATGTCCATCTTAAAGTGCTTTTCAATCTCCACCTCGCATCAAACAAATAAATATATCATCTAGAAACATAATGGAAATTATAATAAGTTAAACGAACTTCAAAACCATTAAGTTGAATCGTACGAAGCATTGTTCTTAAAGGATACTTGTAGTTGCTTTTAGGATTAACCAGCTTCTTCAACCTATGGCAAAAGGGGAGTAAAAGAATTTTGTAATCAAATTACATCAATAAAAATAAAGTGAAAGAAATGGTACATATGAAACACAAACAAGAAGGCCCTTTTTATAATGATATGAAATAGCTATCTGAGGATAAATTAAGACTGCTATTAATTATGAAATAAATTATGTAAATTAATTTTGAAAGGTTTTAATAATAACCAATTTTAAACATCATTATTATAGAAACAAATCAAAGTAAACGGAAATTATATTGCAAAACTGTTGTGGTAATTAATAATTATTAATTTTGTAATCAACATGTTTTATATTTTTAGTACTGTTATGATTGGTATGAATATTAACCAATTTTAAATACTCATCAAATATTTTATTATTACTATTGTTTTTGTTGTTATTATTATTTTAAATTTATTTTAATTTTGTATTTTGATATTATTTTGATTATTGTGAATATCACCCAATTTTAATTACCATTATTATTATTATTATTATTGTTATTATTTTAATTTTGTAATCATCATCTGTTATATTTTTAGTATTGTAATGATTAGTATGAATTTTAACCAATTTTAGTTACTCATCAAATATTTTATTATTACTATTATTTTAATTTTATTTCAATTTTCTATTTTGGTATTGTTATGATTAGTATGAATATTAACTAATTTCTATAATATGATAATAAAATAAAATAAATTTAATAATAAAATGATACTATTTTTGGTATTGTTATGATTAGTATGAATATTAACTAATTTCTATATATATATAGATTTAGTTAATTAAATTTTTAATCAAAAGAACATTAATTTACTAAAACCTTAATGAACATAAAAACAGGAACATAGCCACCAAAATCAAACCTTACAATTTGGGAAAAAATATGAAAAACCCAAATTAATGATTTCGAAACATTTTCTACCGAAAATTTTCACTAATCGAGAACTTTGATCTTTTGCCTATATTCACAACGATTAATTACAACCATTAATTTAACAAATTAATCTTGTCCATTAATTAAATTGAGGAAAAAACACAAAAACCTCAAGTACAATTCATTAAAACCTTTTTCATCAAAACAGAAAAACATTTTGAATTTTGAAATCTAATATAACTTTCTTTAAATCAAATTAAACTATTCCTTGATAATCTTTGAAATTGATTATACAACAATATCAAGAAATTCATTCAAAATTTTTCCTATTAAGATCGAAAACCTTTAAGTAATCAAGAAACACGTCATTCTTCTTGAAACAACCTCGCTTATAATACCAATTGAAGGGAATCATGATCGAAAATATAACCGCCAAGGAGGAATTACCGGTTAAAATTTTCTCGAATTCGGAATAGGGTCTTTTCAAGAACCATTGATAGAGTTTCAAAACAATCTTATTTTAGCAAATAAAAACTTGCTAGGTTAGTCTCCTTGAATGACGAATGCCATGAAGCTTGCAAGTGGAAGCTCTCCAATCTCACGTGCATGAACTACTCTCGAATCTGGACCGGTGCTAGCCGTATGAATGAAGAACAATCAAACAAAACTCCAAGGACCCAAGTCACCATGGATGTCAACTTGTGGCTACGCATATTGGAGAGGCTGCACGCGTTATTATCATATGAAAATTAGGTCTAATTTTGTTTTGATTAGCCATTTATAGTCCCATTTCAATTAGGGTTAAGTTTGGCTAATTATAAATTTGATCACATTTATTTTTCTAATTATTCAATTAAACCTCGTCCAAGTTTAATATTACTTATATTACTAGTTTTTAATATTACTAATTGATACTAATTGGTAATTTATAATTCCCAATTATAACATAGCCAATGACAAAACAATACAATTTAATCAAGTTAAATGTCATACTACAAATATATTTAATTAATACTATAAGTCAATTAAATTATTTTAGTATGCAAACTATATTAATTAAATTACATTCAATTAAATCATTTGACATATGAATTTATTTAATTGTCAATTAAATAAGAACCGTATGCAAATAAATTTAATCAACTTAATTTAACTTTAATGAATAATATAAACTACGCTATATTAGTCCATTAACTAAATTAATTTCTTGGAGATATATAGATTATAAAATTACATTGACTTGACATGTCAACTAATTAATAATTAATTCTTCATCCGGTCTTGTAACATCGCATGTACAAGAAATCCTAGATCAGTAGTTCTAAGTGCACGATCCGTTGGGTCTGTCCATATGTTGGCAATAGGATTCTCCCACAGACTGTAAGCGGATTCTAGCAAACCATTACAGCCCCCAATTAGGATAGAGTACAGCCGTCTCTAAAAGATACTGATCCCAGTAGTTATCTCACAAAGTCCTTTGCCAGCTGACATCAATATGATGAACAAGAGGCATGGTGCTTGTCACCCATTTATATAGTTCATCGTATTTCTTAATCTAGAATAAAATGATAAAATAAGTCAATGACTTATTGGATGTCCTTATCCCTTTTATTCATCAAGTGGCCAGTGATTCATTTCGGTTTATCAAACCGAATGGCAATCCTATCACTTCAACACTACTATTAACATGGTCATGAAATATACTAAGCATACTCGTACTTGTAATCCAATATTTAAGGACTGGTTAGTAATATGCCACAACATACCTACTTCCACATCAATAATAAGTTGAAATCAATTCTGAGGACTATTGAGACCTACTTAGCAAACTGCCTATGACATACAACCATGTGACCTTGTTGTGTGGATTGGTCCAGCCCTATGTTCTCAACATGTGCCTATGTTCATGATCTACTTTCTAAGTGATATAACAACTACAATGCTATAGATCATGCAACATACAAGCCTTTTGTTTTATTCACTCCCATGATTAAAACAGACTTGGGACATTTATGATTATCAATCAATGGATACTCTACTCATATTATAGCACAAATTATACATGCAGTAGATTATTGCCTTTATAATTTGACACCATTAGTATAGACATAATGTAAGAACTAATGCCCGGGAACTAGGGCACACCAACATTTCAACAATGTTTACGGCCTCTCCCCAAAAATACTTAGGCAATCTATTCTCATTTAGCATTGTTCGAGCCATTTCAACTATAGTTCTGTTTATCCTTTCTATAACTCCATTTTGTCGAGGTGTATGAGGAGCAAAGAAGTTGTGCTCAATGCCCTTGGTTTCATAGAATTCAGCAAAATGCTTACTTTTTAATTCTCCTCCATTATCTCTCTGAATGCGTCTGATGCTAATGCCTTGTTCTACTTCTATTCTAATGAATATTTTAGAGAAGTGATCAAAGGCTTCATCTTTGGTAGCTAGCAAAGCCACCCGAGTATAGCAAGAATAAACATCCACTATAACTATAGTATATTCTCTTCTACCTAAACTCATTGGCTTGATTGGGCCAAAGAGATTAATATGCAAGAGTTCAAGAACTCTCTTCGAAGGTATATAGGATATGGAAGGGAAACTTTTTCTAGTTTGTTAACCTAGTTGACATGCAATATAGATATGATCCTTATCAAAAGCAACCTTAGTCAAACCTACAACCAATTTCTTTTTAGCTAGTTTAGATACGAGGTTCATGCTAACATGTCCCAACTTTTGCTGCCATAGCCATGATTCTTCTTCTTTAGACACCATGCATATATTCTCTTTCTCTTTTTTAATGTTAACAGAATAGACGTTATTTACTCTAGGTGCATAAAGAATGAGTTGATTGGACTTATTATCAATGATTGAGCCGCCTTCAGAATCAAAGATGACTTTTCTTTCTTTGTCACAGAGTTGAGCAACACTTAGTAGGTTGAAATTCAATCCTTTAACTAAAGAGACATCTTTTATCTTTAATTCTGATCCAATGGTCCCTTGTCCAATGATTTGTCCATTTTGATTGTCTCCAAAGCTTACTTTTCCATCTTTCTTCCGGGTTAAAGTGATGGAGGCTTTTTGATCACCAGTCATGTGCCTTAAGCATCAACTATCAATATACTATGTTTGTTGATCTTCAGTGGACCTAAGGAATACCTGCAAAAAAGATCAAGTGGGTTTGGGTACCCAATTAGATTTGGGTCCTTTCGTGCTATCAACCATTTCAGGCCATGGATTGACTTCATAATAACCATTTTTAAATCTACACATTTTGGTAATATGGTTATTAGCAACAAAAAACCTGTACCTAGCAATTGGTTTATTTTGCTTGAGCTTCTCTTCGATTTTTTGAAGATCCTTCTTTCTGTAGTCTCCGGAGTACCCTACTTTGGATAGATCTGGACTTGATTGGTTGGTTTAGATCTGATAGTTTACTAGAGGAGCTATTTCCACTCTATGATTCTTTGCTTGCTTAAGTGGTTGCTGATCTTAGATTACTATAGCTTTTCCCTTTTGAGCAGCTGTATACCTTTGAGTTTGAGGTTTTCTATTTTGAGGGGTTGTGTACTTTTGTGCTTCAGGCTGCTTCAAGACTATCCTTGGTTTTGGAGGTTCCGGATTCATTCCTTGATTTGAGAGACTGGGTTTTGCTCTAGGAGATGGCTTTGAATTTCTTCCAGCAGCTTCCTTTATTAAGCTTAGCTCTTTATCTAACCCAAACACAGTTGCATTGCGAATTTGGACTTGATTCTTCAGGAAGTTCTCTTTAATAGTGTTCATATGCTTTGTGCCCCTTATGAGATTGATGTCTTGTGCCATTGCTTCAACATCTTCTATTAGCTCTATCACTTGTCTTTGAAGAGATTTTATGGCCTTGATGTTCTTCCTTACATTATTGATTACAATCCTTAGAGCTCTAGCAAGATCATTGTAAAAAATATGATTAGAGTGAGAGTTTACCTTAATATTGGCTGACTCTGACTCGGATTCATTAGTTTGCTCAGTGATCTGCTCAGTTGTTCCTCTTCTGGATGGTTATACCTCCGGCCCTGTTAGTGCCACAAATGCACAATTAGTAGTTTCTTCTTCTTTCTAAAGATGATGAATTACTGCTCTCCTCACTATTGCTCCATGTGGGCACCATTACCTTCTTTTTGTGTTAATATATTGAGTCTGGAGGAGGCTTTTAATCATACATCACGACCATAATCCAATGTCGAGCTAGCGATGAAAAAAAAATACACTCTTGGGAGGCAACCCAAGCTCGCTGAGACCTCAGCGAAGTTTCTATCATTTTCTTTTATTTTAGCTTTTATCTTTGTTTTTTTGTTTTACTGTGTTCTCTCTCTCTGTCTAATGATATGTGTCTCTTTACAGGACAAAATGAGTTGGATAGTCTCTATGAGAAAATAGATCCCAGGGGATAGTAGAAATCAAGTGTGGGGAAGATCATTGTGCAATACTGAAAAGAGGAGCACTCCTTCTAAAAAAGCAACTTTTCAATGGGATCAATAGGTAAAGAATGATAAAGTCCACCAGGAGTCCTACAATTCAGAATCTATCACCAAGAGATCAACTGTAGTCTTGACGAGATCAATAGGATCCAATGGTGAAGATATCTGCTACTCCGTCTATCCAAGAGTCACCTTCTACAATTTTGGTGACATCAAGACTTGCACAATCAAAGATGCCCACCTACGCTATGCATAGAGACTTCTTTCCTTCTATCCATCTGGTCTCTATGCGAGTACTAGGCTCTCAATGAGAAGGAAGTCTATATTTTATGGTGTGTACTACACAAGAAGAAGCTCCACCTTGGGCTCATGATCTTAATGATTTATCTTGGCGTGATCACATTGATTTTGCCCTATACACCACTGGTCCTGAGACACCTCATCTGGACATTACGACTCTCTATGATATACTGATGATGTAAACCATAGGGGACACATCTTAGATGCACTCTCATAGTCCCCTTGAGCAGAACAACTACTTCCAAACATCAGAAGGACTAGCAAAAGAGCCAAGCAGCAGCAATATGACCATCAACACCTGTAGATTTGGAGCTGAATCATATGAGCATGGAATAGAAACATGTAGAGTTGTTCGTTAGCGTGGTCGAGCTGAACACAGAGACCATTAAATTGCACTAGGAGTCCTGATGAAGTAAGTTTATCTTTTTCTCCTCCCCCCACCAGGCCAATAACTTTTTTTTGCCCTCTATCTATCTTTATTCTTTGAGTTTACAAGCATTGAGGGCAATGCTTGATTTAAGTGTGGGAAGGGTGATTGGTATTTATGTGTTTTCCTTTGTTTTTACTCTTCTTCTTTCCTTTAAAATTTATTATGACTTGTTTTTGCTTATCTTACTCTCTCACTGACCTGCTTTATACTCTAACCTATTGTGAAGATATGACGATAAAAAAGAAGAGGGATATTGTGTATATGGCCAATTAGATGATTAACAGGACTGTATTGACTAACTATAACTTGTCACTAAGACCTGATTTGAGTACAATTATTCCAAAAATTTGATATCTAAAAGTCACTTTTTAAGATCCTTAGTCCCGATTGAGTGCAGAAAAGCAAAACATAGTTAATTGATTTATGTGCTTTAATCTGGACTTAGCTTGTGTTTAGTTCGTCTCTCTGTATAATATGACCTTCATTGAGACCTTATTCTATTCTTGACTTTGATCTTGGTGGTTATTTTCTGCTTTTATTTTCTTGTTGGCTAGAAGGAAGAGCACTACTCCGCTCGTAACCGGGTGGTGACTGTTTTATAGTGGCTAAAGGAGAGAGCAAGGCTCGATTGGCAACCGAGACTTGATTGTCTCATAGGTTTTTATTTTTCGCAATTCAAATGAAAAGAAGAAAAAAAAGAAAAAGAAGAAAAAATATTTGTGGCTAGAATGACAACATGTTGGAAATACAACCCATCGAATCTCCCCACACTTATTCCATGCTTGCCCTCAAGTATGAATTAAAGATTAGGAAGAAGAAAAACTTAAATTGCATAAATGACCCTAGATAATTTCACATAGACTGACATTTTCACCAAGACTTGCACTGAGACTCTTCATTAATTACTGAAATTCCAACTAAAGACATCCATAAGAAAGCATAAAGACCTTGCTTGAAACTCAGTCCCAAAATTTGTTTACCAAATTAAGTACAAGCGCACAATTAATTGTTCAAGCTTAGAGTTACCTTGGTTTGAAATCCAGCGTGTCCTGGTAGACAGAAGATGAATCCATCTTGATCCTTATAAAATTAATGCACATTCTCACTTGGTGGGGTCCCTTGGTTTTGGTCTGATAAATTTTTCGTTTTTAGGTGAAAAGGTTTGTTTTAATGGAGGATTGAAATAATGAGCTAAATGGGTTATAATTGAATGATCAATGAAATGTTAAGGTGGGCTCATGATTGAGCCATTGATGCAGTATATTGATTAAGTCTAGCTTGTTCAGTCCTAGCAGCAGCAACCTTAAGTCTTCCCACCTTCCTTCTACCCACTTCAGGTTGTATCTTTTTTGTCCTTCATCTTTATCTGCCTTCTTCTGGAGATAAATGAGGACATTTATTGCTTTAAGTGTGGGGGAGGGGATTCTCGCTGAAATATTTGAATTTTCGATTCTTGCTTTTAAAATTGCTTTTGGTTTTGATTATCCTCAGAAAACATAATTCAAGTAAAAGGGATAACACTTAAAAGGACTACTTAAAAAAGTACCAATTCTGACTTATCTAGCCATATTTTGATATCGAGAACCATTTTAAGAAACAGATTCCCAATTGATTGAAATCTAAAAGTTTTCTTATAAGATGCTTAGCCTTAATTGAATGACTGAAAAGTGAAACCTGATTGTATAATTTGCATGTGCTTAACTTGGAATTAGCCTATATTTAGATTCTTTGCAACATGGAAGCTTTATCGAGAACTTACATTTTCCCTAGTATTGATCTTGGTGGTTATTTTCTGTTTATGAGTTCCGCAAATAAACTAAATGAGCAAACTGCGGCTAACAATCGGATGAAGACTCTTTCATAGGATCGCTAGAGGAAAGAGAAAATTGCAGCTAACAACTGAGTGAAGACTCTTTCATAGGATCGCTAGAGGAAAGAGCAAACTGCGGCTAGCAACCGGGTGAAGACTCTTTCATAGGACCGCTAGAGGAAAGAGCAAACTGCGGCTAACAATTGGGTGAAGACTCTTTCATAGGGAGAGGAAAAAAAGAGAGCAAAAATAGGCAAACAAACAGTAAAAAAATAGAAAGTTTGCTATGAAAAAAAAGAAAAAAAATAAAAAAATATGTTACGGCTAGTGTCTAGGGACCCCACCAAGTGAAATGTACAATAACTTCAAATTTCAAATTTTATTTAATCTTTTATATAAACATATCATCCTAACAATTATTTAGTCTAAAGATTAGCATGAGAAATGCCTATAACTCAAGAATAAATTATTCTTCTTCTCTTATCTATCTCCCTCTCTCTTTAAACTGCTCATTGTTCTTTGAAGAAAAAGGAAAAAGATAACTTCTGCCCTTTTCCCTTATTCTTTCTTTTATTTCTTCTTATTTATTTGCTGAGCCACTGAGCCACACCAAAAGAGGTATGCAATGCTATTTTTATAAATATTTTTCATTTAAATTCAATAATAACTTTTTATTGGAAAATCTATTTGAGTAAATTGTTTACCCATATTTAAGTAATTAAAATTTTATTTCTGAATTAATTAATTTGTTATATTTTATAACACACAGAATGCGTATTTTTTAATCTGTTTTATATGTTATGGAAATTAATTATTTAAATTAATTAAGAAAAAAATATTAAATAAGAAATTTTATTAAAATTCGGACAATATATATGTATATATAATATTAAATAATGAACATTGAACAAGGAAGAAAGTTAAGAAGCTAAGTAGTTAATTAGTGGAATTAATTGGCAGTTCGGAATCAATAAAGGAAATGAGTGAAGCAAAATTAAGAAGCTGAGTAGATAATTAGTGGGAATTAATTGACTCATATTTTTTCATGTATTAAATTTGTATGTATGATTATTTCAATTAAATATTCTTTTGAAATTCAAAAAATTAAAACATATCCATATATCACACGGGTACTATATTAGTAATTGGTAAAAGAAGAAGCAATAAATCTGAAGAATATAGAAGACAGAAGAAAGCCACATGTACATGTGATAAAAAATGGTTGGAAATGGAAACATTAAACATGCCAAAAAAAGCTGACGTGGCATTTTCTTAAGAAGACCTACAACAATTGCCTTTTCCAATCAATCAATACAACAGTCATATTTTAAAAAGCTCAGGGATTTTACAGTTCCTCTCGCGAGACGATGATGACGTATATTCGAATTTTAACCCTCATTAAAAATTCATTTCGAATTTTTATTAACGTTTGTATTTAGTTCGGCGTGTCCGACTACACGTCAGGTGGAAGCTCGAACCGCTGATTCTCACCCAAAATACCCTAAAATATTTCAAATATATTAAAGTGGCTTTAAAAAGTAAAAAAATCAGCCTTTGTCCCGTTTTACCCCTTTTTCAGCTTTTTCAGGCTGTAGGCCCTGCTTGGCAGTCTGCCAGCAGGGGCTTGAAGCCGTCGGCGGCACCTCCAAGCCGCCGGTGACTTCACTCAGGATGCCGGAGATATGAGCCCTGCGAGCAGTCTACACTTTTGCCTGTTGATTGAGTTTTTTGCCATTTCGGGCAAAACTTAGTCCAACTCGCCCAGATCCGTTTTCAGCTCTATAAAAAGAGCACATTTAGGGTTGGAAGAGGGGACTCTTGGCTGAAATTTGGATTGAGAGATTTAGGAGAGATAAAGGGAGGGTTTTAGTGAGACAAAGTAGAGAAAAGGTAAGAAAAGTGTTCTTGGATCATATTTTCTTGGTTTTTCTTCTCTTAAAATCTTAGGAAAACATTAAAACTTGTAGAAATCCTAGGTTAAAATCAATCTAATAGGGTTTTTAGAGACAAACATTGTTCAATCTTTAAATCACTACCCAAATCGTCATTCGAGCTTCCCCGGAGGTGTCATTTGGATCATGAAGAGATGGATTCATGACCCCGAGGTATATTCCTGAGTCTCTTGAGCTCTTTGGCATATTTTCCTGCTATTTGTTGTGCTATTCGGTGATTCGGGTTCCTTTTTTTGGAGTTTTTGGTTGTTTCAGACCTTCCGAATCTATTTCTGTAGATTTCAAAACCGCCGGCGGTATCATCCATGCCGCCGGCGGCTCCACCATTATCACCAGCATATGAAGTCAGCGGCGGCCTTACTCAGGCCGCCAGCGCCGTCACCCACGCCGCCATTTGCATGAGTTTCTGGGCAGTAGCCCCGTTGTTGCCCCTTTGACCCAATTTTCTTATTTTCCGTATTTTACATGTACAATATCACGACGGGAATCCAGAATTCCCCGAAAACGGTCCAAACCCCATAACATATGGCATTTTCAATAATAATTTGGTTGAAAAAATAATCATGTCCGAAATGGACTTTTCCCAAAAATTCGTTCAGAAAATGAAATTTTCAAAGGGAACTTATATTCAGAAATAAAAAAATTTCGAGCTACCAGGGTAGCTCGACCCTAGCCCGGGGCTCTGCCCCCGGACCCCGCCACCGGAGGCTCCTCTTAGTGTGATATACCTCGTACAATGTGCCATATCTGTGCTAACCGTTTTATGCAGGTAGATTTAGGTTAGATGTATGTTAGGCCTTCAGGTATTTGTATTTATTATATAGACAAATTTATAGGATTTGTAAGCCTTGTAATAATTTTAATTTCCGCATTTATTTTTGGATGAATGTAATAATTATTCATTTGCTGCTTTGAATGCTTGATAAACGTGGAAACAGCATATAAACCGAAAATACAATAAATAGGGTGGATTAAAACCGATTAAGAAAGAATGAAGAATTTTAACTTGGCCTAATGTAAAATAGATAACATCATCCGAACTTGGAATCTCTGTTTTAAGGTACGATCTAACCATCTAGTGGCAAAATCGTATCAAATTTCCAGGTTGAGCTAATTTGAATGGCGACTCTATTTTAAAATACAGGATTTCAAGTTTCGTATCTCTTAACAAGCAAATTGGATTTAAATTCAACGTAAACTTTACCAATCCATGTTTTCATCACGCTAAAATAAGGATCAATCCTTCGGCTCGCTTCCTAGTGCATTGTTATTTTTTTGTCCCTTGTGCTACGCATCTCACGAGGTCCTCCTGAGCGGGAAAAAGGTCGTCCACTCACAAGACCATTAACAACTCTTTGTCCCAAGGAGATCTTCAACAACCATATTTCACAAAGTCACCATTATGAAAATGAGACCTTTAACAACACTTTGGCCAAAGGAGATCTTCAACGGCTATAATTTCAAATATCCAAAGAGGCTCCTGCATCAACTATAAAAGGATTTGAATATGAATATTGAAATTTGGAAGATTGAAAGAAATTTTACTAATTACAAATTTTAAAGAGATTAAAATCTTCCCTGCAATTCTTCTAGCTCAAAAGAGATAAAAATCTTCTTTAAGTGTTCCTACAACACAAAACACTCATCATCAGAATTGTTTAGGTTTTGTTGTTAAGCCCGCAAAAACAATAAGTTAGGTTTTGCTATTAAGCCCAAAAAAATAGTGGTTGTAAGGTTTGATACTTGAGCCCATAAAAAGTATCACAGGCTAGTTTTTGCCCGCAAAGGAAATAGATAGTGAAGGAATTTCAAGTCATTTATCTTGGGAACTGGGGTATGCTAAAGGGTAGCTGAACCAATTTAAATCCACTGCATCTCTATCTCTCTAACTCTACTCTTTTACTTGATATTTATATATACAACATTTATATTTATTGCAATTATATTCTTTGAGATTGAGAAAAATATTTTTAAAAGCCAGAAAAATATTTTCAAGTCGAAAAAGTTTTTAAAAGTACTATCACCCCCTCTAGTACTTTTCCTAGCCATTTAGGGACCAATAATTACAGTTGAAAATCGGGGGAAGTGCGAGAGAACCTATTACATTTGTTTTAAGTTATAAAACAAAAAGAAATAAATCTGCCTGCATCTAGAAAGGTTACCACAATTATGGCACCAATTAAAAGTTAGTATTTTATGATGAGTTATATTTCCAACATGTTTTCATTCTTATTTTCCTATCATAATGAGCATGTTCTTTTTCTATCTTTTTAGGTTTTTATGATGATTTGGAGAAAAGATGCATTTTCGGCTAGGAAATGAGCAGTTAAGGAGACTCTCGATGGGAGCATCGAGACTAGTCTAGTCCTGGTGACCTGAAAGCCTTCTAGAACATAAGAAGAAATGAAAAGAGGAAGTCTCGCTAAAAAGTTACTAGTCACCGAGATCATGCTGTGTCCACTATAACTGACGAGGTCCCAATGATATGGCAACATTCTAGAGAAGAAATCAAAAGTCAAAGATGCCAAATTTGACCAGAACCTAATTAAGAAAGTGGCGTGAGTTATGTTGATTAATTCCTTTCTTTATCTTAAAGAGGAATCCTTGTCACTCAAGGACTACCTAAAGAACCTAATCAAGAAGGAATCCTAGTCAAGGAAGGAGACTAATAAGGAAGAAAGCCTATTCAAGAAAGAAGTAATAATGAATCATAATTCTAATTGGAGAAGGAAAGAATTGAGGAGGTGGAAAACTCTTTAAATACCATTGTAAGAACACATTCAAATCATTCTATCAATACATTCAATGTTACATTCACCTATATATTACAATTAAAGTAGTGAAAAGTAGAGAGAGCTAATTAGATTTAGATTTACTTTATTGTTTTTATGTTTCTTTAGTTTAATTCTATTTTCAGTTCTTTAATTCTCGTCTCTTTACTTTTTTGCAATTTACTTTCAGCATCTTTACTTTTATTTACAATTTATTCTTTACCATGAGTAGCTTGTTATCATTGTGACTTAGCCATGGAGTAAAGAGCCATAATTATTATGGTGTGAGGACTGAAATCTGCATCACGACCTATTCATCGGCCTTGGTACATCGGTGTTAGTTTGGCCAAGACATTGGTAAGTCTTTATGATCTATAGTTCGTCCTAATCTTACACCCATAATTGTATTTTTTAAAGGATAAAGTAACATCAATCTCTATAAAGATCGTGAGAGCGATTGATCCAACTCCTGTTAGGAGTGCTTCACTACCTGTCAGTTGGGACTTGGGTCTTTCTAGAAGGTAATGCTATTTTCCGGCGAACTCTTTAGCCCGATGTCGAGAGTAACGGTGAGTAAGAAGGTGGTTGTGGCGCGAAGTCTGATCGTTGTACAAAGTAAGGAAGAATTGATGGTGTTGAACGGTGTGGAACATCAGTATAACTAAGTCTGTGTCTCGGTGTGGTCCATCTTTGGTCCTATGATTAGTATGGAGTTTGGTTTCCCTCTTTTGGTTAAGTCACTATGTTGTCAGTAGGATTCAGTTTAGTCTTTACATTTTCTTCCATTTCCCTGCTTTAGTTTTCAGTATTTATAACTCACTCATTATCATTGTGACTTGCTCAGGCCATGGTAAGGTCATTCAAAGGGATTATATTCAGTTTCTGTTCCTCATGGAATCGACCCCTGCTCACCACTATCTCAATTTTATTTTGTAGGGATTATTTTTGGTGGTCTCGACACCCATCAAATTTTGGCACAGTTGCCGGGGAACGGTTCCAACTGATTTGTTTTCACCTTGATTGATCACTCATAATCCCACCAATTTTGAGGCTGATTTCACAATCATACTGTCATCGTGACCATGCCTGATAGGGAAAATCAGAGAGGGCAGACTATAAGAGACCTCATCTAGGTCTCGGTGGATTGACAACCATCCTAATGCATCACATATCCTAAGGAGAACGAGCAAATGTTTTTCAGATGAAGACTGGGTTCATTTAGGGCCTACCTAAATTAACCGGGAGCACTACTGAAGATCCTTATAAGCATCTAGGACTATTCAATATGACTTGCACTGCAAAAAAGCCACCAGGAGTCTCTTTGGAAATTGTCAAGATGAAAGCTTTTCCTTTCTCTCTTGAGGAAAAAGCTATGGATTTGTTTTGTTATCCTGCACTAGGATCCATCACAACCTGGAGCGAGATGACCAAGACCTTTTTGGACAAATTCTTCCCACCATCGAGAGCTACTGCACTAAGGATGCAGATTTATACCATCTACCAAGAGGACACGCAGAGTCTCTAGAACTACTATGAAAGATTTCTATACCTTTTGTCTTGCTGTCCACCACATGGGTTTACATGACCTTCCTTGATACAATTTTTCTATGAAGATCTCCAACCCAAGCAGAGAGACTTGATAAATGCAGTTAGTGGAGGTTCTCTATTAGATAAGACACTCACTCAAGCTTGCGATTTGATCAAGACCATGGTCGATAATGTTCAACAATTTGGAGGTCATGATGAAACACCAAGCAACAGAACGACCAATGGAGGAAATCTTGAAGGAGTAAATGCTATTGGGATCTATAAGGAGAGGCATAACTTTTCCCCACACTAAAGGGACTTGAATGAGAATTGGAGGGATCATTCATCTCTTATATGGGGAAGAGATAATGAGAGGCAACCTCTACCACTTCAAAGCACATAGACCAAGGGCCTCTTGCTAATAGCACCCACAAGCTCTTAAGAAGCATGGATGTAACTATTTGAGGGATGCAAGGGAGCATGCAAATCATTGGGAGGCAGATGAACGAAATTGCTGATTTTCTTACTAGGATTGAATCCATGGAGAAACAACCTTCTCAGACTGAGAACTACCCAATTCATAACATTAGTGCAGTCTCTATACTATCACCGAGGCCTATAAAGAGTGACCATAAGATCTCGATAGTGGAGTCATATAATACTGAGAGAATAAAATGGGAGGTAGTGATCATGTCTCCAATAGCTGATCCTGATGTGAATTTCACACCTATGGAGACCAAGCATATATTCGAGAAGGAGCATGGGGATCACGCTGCAGTCGTACTAAGTAGAACTCCGGATGATTCAATTTTGAATGAAACTCCTGATGATTCAAGTCTTAGACAACAAGAGCTGAAACTGACCGGGGGTATCAAAGATGACAATTGTAAGGGCAAATCGACCTTCATGACTTTAGGAAGACCTCCTATGCAGAACCATAAGTCTTGATGTCCCAATCCTATCTCAAGTCATTTCAAGGAATACATCAGTCCCAATGGATGGACCAGTACATTGTGACTAAGGTATTGCCTCAGGTGGCAGTCATAATACCGAGCATGAAGATTAGTCACATATACAAAGTCAACGGTCCTCACTTGAAGTCATACTATAGTAGATTCAAAGCTCGCCTTAATATATTGAGTCTCGAGGAGGCTCTTAATCATACATCGTGACCATGATGCAACGTTGGGCAAGCGACAATAAAAAATGTGCTCTTGGGAGGCAGCCAAAGGTCGCTGACACCTCAACGAATTTTCTATCCTTTTCTTTTATTTTAGCTTTTATCTTTGTTTATTTTATTTTATTGTGTTCCCACTCTATCTCTATCTCTCTCTTCTGATATGTGTCTCTTTGTAGGATAAAATGAGTTGGACAGTCTCTGTGAGAAAACATATCCCAGCAGATAGTAGAATTTAAGTGTGGGGAAGATCCTGTTTAAAAAAACCCTAATGGAGAGAAGGCAATTCCTAGCAGCTCCCTATCGCAACAATCGCCTCCCCGACGGTAACCGTAACCACCCCCATCACCCTTGGGATTCTATTCACTACCATCATCAACATCCATGCAACCACAACAATCATAACATCACCCACACCTTTTGTCGCACCCCGAACATAGAAATCAACATCCCGGACCTCCTACCCCTGTCAGAATTTACTTTGAAAATTTCTCGAACCCGTATGGAGTGGACTCGATGAGTATAGTCTTCAAGAAATATGGCATCACCAGGAATATTTACGTGGCCAGAAGGAAGAATGCCAAATATTTGAATTTTGGTTTCTTAGAGGAGAGAGATCGTATACGTAAGTTGTTGAAGCTCCCAAGGTTTCGATTCAGGCCTCCTTTGCTAAGCCTAATTATGCATACCAAGGGATACCTTCCAGCCAAGCGAACTCATCTCGGGGCCATGAACTTATCATGGAAGTGGCCCCATGGACAGATAGGTCTTGTCTTATTTCTTATCATGACATTTCCAATATTCGTATCACTTTTGAGCTACTTTAGAATCATGGTTTTGATATTACCTTTGCTGCCCCTGTGGGGAATGATAATTTTACTGTATCCTTTAATTCTGTGGCTACCATGAATGACTTTGTACGTGGAGAGTGGAAGGCTATGCACCATATATTCAAACGGCTGCAATTCTTGCCGGTTAACTTTTTTCCTAAGGAATGGATGATGTATATTGATTTTATGGGCATCCCCCTATTTTGGTCAAAGAAAAACTTATTAGACACCTGGCTGCTTCCTTCGGTTTGATTGTTACATTGGACTTTGACTTCAATAGGCCGAATAGTCTAGACGTTGTTTCATGTCTTGTCTCGGTTCCTTTTGGCAGCACCAACAATTCATTTAAACTCCTTGTTGGTTCGAAGGAGGTAGAAATTCACACGAGCCTCAGACAAGGCATGTTGTGAACACTGCCAGGATATCAAAATAGATGTATCCATCGACTCTAGTGAAGACTTAATTAACCCTAGTAATTCTTATGATTAATTTCAAACTGAGAGCGCGATGTAGCTACCCTGGAGAATGTACAAATCTGCCTTATATCTGATCATTCTAGAGCAAACTTGAGTACAGTTCCCGAGATAAATTTGGTACTATTGGTGTGCAATGAGGCCAACAGAATAGAACCAAAATCCTATGATGCTATCCTATGCTAATCTATTCAGAGCATAGGCTTGCTTTGAGCACTCTAAATTCTTTAAAGTAACAATGCTGGAGGCACGACCCGGCCAATTAAGGCTAGGAGTGCATCGCCGACAGAAGGGATGAGCTGACAGGTGCAAATAAATGGCGGACCGATCGACCCAACCCAAGGTCCAAATAAGAGCTTTTTAACAGCAATAACTTAAATATATGCTATTGGAGTTGGAATTACAGCAGCTGTTGGGACTAGACTTGCCGTCCAATGGATCCTCATTAAGGGATTTATATTGTACTCATTCCAATTACCAGACTCAATGAGCCTGGTATTGTTATTTATTATCACTACCTCCCCATGTTAGGATTGTGTAATTTGAGCTCCTGTTGCCTTCCTTGGGACACGGCCCGTCACATTGGTCCCACAAATCGCGGAAAAGAAGCTTGCAAATGGTGTATTTTGCAATGCTAAGTATGCTAGAGTGTGCCACAAGTGCCAAAGTGGGCAACAAAAGGGTTGCCAAAAATCTCTGACAAGGGAAATGTTTGCCGAAATACAAGGGAAATCAGGCCATAACAAACTCGGACGGGCTTCAAACTTTGTGGAAAGGTCCATGGGGAGTAAATGAGGGTTTGAGCAAAAGATAGTAAGAGAAAATATGGAGAAAAACCCATGTTGTGCGAGAATGGGCTGTTTTTGGCAGCCAACCCACACCTGGCCCGCGCAGTCCCAGCGCAACGCTGCCGTAGATAGCCCCAGCCTGGTGACGGACTGTTTCATCACATAATCTATCAGCAGCTTTTAGAAGTGTCGCCAAAAGTTCGGAAAGCATCGCCAAAGATCCGGAGTGTTGCAAAAAGTCCAGAAAAGTGTTGCAAGAGATCTGGAAACGGGGCAGATTCATCCAAAATGGCTCTAGAAGGTTTCTAACCAACTTAACCTAAGTTTTTAAGCATATTCTATTGTATGAAAAGTCTAGAATAAGTATTATCAGCCATTGGATCATGTAATATTCTAGAGAAATGATCTTAGCCATTGGTTAAGGAGGTGGAATGCCTATATAAAGGGCTTAACCCTTCATTTTGTATTCAACCTTACAAAGTGCGAGTCTTAGAGAGCTTGGAGTGTTAGAGAGCATTGTCAAATAACTTTTAAAGATTTAATAAAGTGTTTTCATGTTCCCAAAGTCTCCTTGCTTGCTTATTCTTTTACGCTTTCGCATTTTTATTCGCATTCACGCACGAGAGTCAAAGCCATTGTCCTGGCTTACCTTAAGGCTTTGGTAGCACATTATCGAGAATTGTTCAAGTGCTAGTACCGCATGGCGTAAAGTGAAAAACTCAGCCTATGACAGTTGGTATCAGAGCGATGTCGAATCCTTTGGAGATTACAAGCAATGTAGAACTTGAAGTGGGAGAACCTCGCGAGCAAGAGTGCTCGTCGAGAAAAATCTCAAGTGGGAGATTACATGGCCAATATCGAAAGGCGGTTAGCACATTTGGAGCTTGCTATAGTGGATCACAATGATTGTTGGGAGGAACATACTCCAACGCTGGAGGGCATTATCGCTAGGTGCATGGGACAAATGAGGGAAGAATTGCTTAGGACCGTGCAACAGTTGAGAGATGATATGCTTAGTTATCTCAATGCATTGGCTGATTACTGTACCAAGTCGTGTGAAGAGAATGCCACAAGAATTAATCCATTGCAAGGCGATGTCTTTAGGTAAAGGGAAGAATTTAAGGCATCACGAGGGCGGGAGGTTAGGCGCCAAGAGGTGGACCAATTAAGGGCGAGGGTGAATGCCTTATATGCTCAAGGTCCTGCCAGTGTTTTAGGGTTAACTCCAAAGGTTGAGGTGCCGAAGCCTGATGTATACAAGGGGAGTCATACACTTAGGGATGTGGAGAGTTTCATCTTCACAATAGAGCGCTACTTTGGAGCAACCGGTCTAGAAGACGACGCGGTAAGAATCTTCCAAGCTTCTCTTTACTTAAAAGATAGCGCATTATCATGGTGGAAATGTATGTCTCAACCGATGGGAGGCAATGAGGAAATTATTAACACATGGAATGTGTTTAAGGAGGAATTTAGGAGACAATTCTTTCCAGCGGATGCCGAGATGGAGGCATGCCCAAAGCTTCGCCATCTACGTGTAAGGATGGTAACATTCGAGAGTATGTGGCAGAATTCTCGGACTTAATGTTGGAAATCCCCGACATGACACTGTGAGAAGCACTGTTCACATTTATGGATGGATTAACTCAATGGGCAAAGATGGAGTTGCAACGTAGAGATGTGCGAGACATAGAGAGGCACTTGACATTGCCGAATCTCTTGCAGACTTCGAGAGAAAGGAAGACACAAGAGACAAGGGCAAGAAGACATTCCAAAATGAGGGAGGGGAAGACAAGGAGAAGTCTTACCCTAAGCCAATCAAAGCCAAGTCCTTGCAAGGTGAAGCGTCAAAGGCAAGACCACCGATGAAGTGCTTCCTATACGAAGGACCACACTTAGCACCCAATTGTCCGTCGAAGAAGAAGTTGGTTGCTTTGATACAAGACTTTGAGGAAGAGGGTATAAGAAGTGTGGCTTGTGTAAAGCAAATAAACATAGTAGGGATAAGGGAGGACAAACCCACACTAAGGCGTTTATTTATCAAGGCCAAGTTTGCTAAAGGAGCAAAGTGGGGATTGCTCGATATTGGGGTGGACACGTGTTATATGGCCGAGGTAACCACATGCACTATGAAGGGTAGAGTGGAAACCATGTGATGCAAGTTTCAAGGGAGTAAACTATGCATGGACAAACCTAGTGGGGGAGGCCATGGATGTACCGCTAACCATTGGAGCGTAGAGAGGTAAGGTAGACTTTTCCATCACACCGTTCGATGATTTGGACCTAGTGCTTGGCATGGAGTTGTTGGATAAGATGAATGGCATAATTATGCCAAACACTAATGTCATGGTGATCATGCCAGATAGGGGTTCTTGCGTAGTGCATTGTAAATGCAAAGATGCATTGCCAAGTCAAACAAAAGGAGGTATGAAGTATGGCAAACACTCTATCGCTGCATTGATTATGGGGAGATCAACAAATGGGAAATTTAAGGATGGTCTTGGGAACGACCATCCAAACCAAGGAGCAAAGGTGAAGGGTCGATAAGAGCTTAAGAGTGACAAAGGTTCGCTCACGACGAGGGCATTGCGACTTTAAATGGGGACGAGTGATCCGACCTATCACATTAGCTCGCAAATGGTGTATTTTATGATGCTAAGTGTGCTAGAGTGTGCCCTAAGTGCCAAAGTGTGCAATAAAAGGGTTGTAAAAAATCTCCAACAAGGGAAATGCTCGTACAAAGACAAGGGAAATCAACCCTTTACAAACTCAGATGGGCGCCAAACTTTGTTGAAAGGTCCATGGGGAGTAAAGGAGGGTTTGAGAAAGAGATAGTGCGATAAAATACGAAGAAAAACCCAAGTTGTGCGAGAATGGGCTGTTTGTGGCAGCAAAACCTGGACCTGGCGTGTGCAGGCCCAGTCTAGTGCTGCCGCATATAGCCCCGGCCCAATGACGGACTGTTTCATCACATAATCTGTTAGAAGCTTCCAGAAGTGTCATAAGAAGTCCGAAAAGCATCGCCAAAGATCAAGAGCATTGCAAAAATTCCAGAAAAGTGTTGCAAGAGACCTCAAAACGGGGCAGATTCATCCAAAACGCCTCTAGAAGGTTTCTAACCAACTTGACCTAGATTTTCAGCATATTCTATTGTATAAAAAGTCTAGAATAAGTATTATTAGCCATTAGATCATGTAATATTCTAGAGAAATGATCTTAGCCATTGGTTAAGGAGGTGGAATGCCTATATAAAGGGCTTAACCCCTCATTTTGTATTCAACCTTGCAAAGTGGGAGTCTTAGAGAGCTTGGAGTGTTAGAGAGCTTTGTAAAATACTTTGTAAAGATTTAATAAAGTGTTTTCAAGTTCCCAAAGTCTCCTTGCTTGCTTATTCTTTTATGCTTCTGCATTTTTATTCACTTCTGCGCACTAGAGTCAAAGCCATTGTCAAGGCTTGTCTTAAGGCTTTGCTAGCTCATTATCGAGGATTATTCAAGTGATAGTGCCGCACAGTGTATAGTAAAAAAATCAGCCCATGACACTTAGATGTTGTAGCCGTTTCTCAGGCTCCCTCTCCGGAATCAAACCCTAATTCTCTATCACTGGTCACCACCATGGTAGGCCTCTATCCTACCATCAAAAGTTGATAGGGTAGAAATTTGAATGATGCATTACCAACATGATGGCCGTATGATCCGTTGAGTTATCATGAATCATCAGAGGAACAGGCAGAACTCGCATCGACCTTTTATCTAATAAATGCATCCCTTCTAGAAGTTGGGGTTTGTTGCACTTATTAGCTCTAGAATTACTACGGTTATTCGAGTAGCAGATACCATCAAACAAACTATAACTTTTTTAAAGAGCCGTTTCATAGTCTATATTAGTTCATACTTACACATAGGCCATGGGTACCCGTGATTTTAGAAACCCAAGGCTATGATACAGGCATGACGGTCATCATTTGTAAGGGACTATGAGAACAAGAAGAAAACTAAATGCCTCCACCTGCATAACATTCCACATCCGAGAGCACATGCATCATCCTATGGGCCATAACAACTTATAAGGCATGACGGGCACATAAGAGCCGCAGTGTGGCCCATCCTATTCCTGAACAAGGCATAAGACGGATGCATGTTTGACGGCGCCATCAAATTCTGCTATATGGGTATGCAGCACAGGAACCTTATCACGCCCGAGAGAGGAATAAGCCTTCTGGACACAATTGAGTGGCCTCTAGGTGGACAGTTTAATGCATGAGCCTGGAGCCTTCCAACCCTGACGCTCGATACACCACTCATGCACCGCCGTATACAATGAGCGACAACTCCATCAAATGAACCGCACCGCTTTTTTCAAGAATGAAGCAAGCAATGCTGAAATGCTGAACAGAGACATCACTACACCGTTGTGCACGAAAGAGAGTAAACACATACCATAAATATTTTCTTGATTAAATGGCCCTCAATGCCCTCTATATTTGCTAATAAATTATCCATTCCAACCGAGAACATTGCAACTTCTCTAGAATTGACATGCCATCGTTATTGGGGAAAACCCAACACCAAACCCTTCACATTTTGTAATAAATTACCCATTCCAATCGACCTTTACAACAACTCAAGAACTAACATACCAATAGGTGGGTGTCGGACTCGAGAGCGTACAACAGGTCTGTAGAAATCTTGCATCATCTAGGAAAAACCAACAATCCCGATGAAATTATTTTCGACAAGAAAGTCAATTTTTTATTTTTTTCTAGCAGGACTGCTAGTTCGCGGGGGCGCGCAAGGTGTGCAGGGGTGGGGAAGGACTGTCGGAGCACCGGGGAGCGTGATAAGTGTAGGGGATGGGAGGGAATGCCGGAGCATCGGGGAGCACAGTAAGTACGGGGGTGAGGAGGGACTGTTAGAGCGTTAAGGAGCGCGATAAGTTCAGCCGTGGTAAGGGACTGTCAGAGAATAGGGAAGCGCAGTAAGTTTAGGGGTGGGGAGGGATTATTGGTGCCCGGGGGTGTACGAGGAGTACAGGGGTAGGGAGGGGCTACCGGAGCGCCGGGGAGTGCGATAAATGTGTGGTGGGGAGGGAATGCCCGTGCACCGGGGAGCGCGGTAAGTGCGGGGGTTGGGAGGGACCGCTGGAGAGCCAGGGAGTGCAATAAATGTAGGGTGGGGAGGGACTACCGGAGTGCTAGGAAGTGGATAAGTGCTGGGGGTGGGGAGAGACTTCTGGAGCATCGGGGAGCGCGGCAAGTGCGGGGTGGGCAGGGACTATAAGAGCGCTGGGGAGGCTGGTAAGTGCGGGATGGGGAGGGACTATTAGAGCGCTGGGGAGTAAGGTAAGTGAGGGGTGGGGAGGGACTGCCGGAGGGAGAGCGCGACATGATACTAGGGTGGGGGGGAGGACTAGGTCACCTCTCTATAGTAGTCTTTATGCCGACTTCAGTGCCAAGGGGAAGAACCGTTGACATGTCTCGCCCACCACCACCCCCTCAAAAATGTCCTTTAACTTCTTATTTTGATCTAAGAATTTGCACACTAGTTGATTGAGGTCCAATGAGTATTGTTGAGAAGTTTCGTGAATTTTCAAAAAGTGCGGGTTTTTTTTAATTAAATGTGTAAAAATTGAAACAATAACAAAAATTTGAAAGTGTTATTGAAAAATAGTAAAATTTGGTGGAAAATTCTATAACATGTTGAATGACTTATTAGAAAAAAAATCCCAAAAATAAATTAATTTTAGATGTTTTTGCATCGCCGTTAAATCCCCATACACCGTCGCTCGTACTTGCGGAAAATCTCTTACCCCCCTGTGCACACTTAGCGCACTTACGAGGAATCTCGCACTCCAGTGCATGTGCTTGCGAAGAATCCCGCACACCGATATGCACTTGTAAGGAATCCCACACCCCTCATATGCACTTACGGGAATTCTCGCACACCTTGTGAGCACTTGTGAGGAATCCCGCACCTCTCGCATGCCCTTGCAGGAACTCTCGCACACCACTTGAGCGCTTGCGAGGAATCTTACATCACGCATACTTGTGGGAATTCTCGCACACCGTGCAAGCCATTTGCGAGTAATCCCTCACCCCTCACGTGCGCTTACAAGGAATCTTGCATCCCCGTGTGCGTGCTTAAGAGGAATCTGCACCCCCTCGTGCACTTGTAAGGAATCTCGCACCCTCGTGGCATGCTTGCGAGAAATACCGAACACTATGCACATATGTGAGGAATCCCACACACCTATGTGCTTGCTTGCGAGGAATACTGCACCCCCAGCACGCGCTTATGGGAATTCTCGCTCACCGTGCAAGTGCTTGCAAGGATTCTCACTCCTCTCGCGCGTGCTTACAAGAATTCTCATACACCATGCCCACACTTGTGAGGAATCCCGCACCCCTTGAGCACCTGCAAGAATTTTGGCACACCGGGCGTGGCCCCTCACCTGCCCTTGCTATAATTGTCGTACACCATGCACGCGCTTACGAGGAATCCCGCACCTCTCATGCGCCCTTGCATGAATTCTTGCACACTGTGCACAGGCTTATAAGGAATCCAACACCCCTCGCGCATACTTGTGAGAATTCTCGCACATCGTGCGTGTGATGCGAGGAATCTCACACCCTTCGGGCATGCTTGTGAGAATTCTTGCACATTATCCCGCACCACTCATGCGCCCTTGCGATAATTCTCACACACCCTGTTCGTGCTTGGGACGAATTTTGCACCCCATGCGCTCGCTTACGAGAATACTCGCACATCGTGGGTGCTCTTGCAAGGAATCTTGCACCCCTAGCACGCGCTTGTGGGAATTCTTGCACACTATGTGAGCGCTTGCAAAGATTCTTGCACCCCTTTCGTGCCCTTGCGAGAATTCTCGCACAATGTGCATGCGCTAGTGAGGAATCCCTCACCCCTCGAGCATACTTGTACAAATTCTCGCACACCGTACATGCGGTTGTGTGGAATCCTTTACCCCTCATGAGCCCTTGCGAGAATTCTCACACACTATGCACGTGCTTACAAGGAATCTTGTGCCCCTCGAGCACCCTTGCAAGAATTCTCAAACATCGTGCACGCGCTTGTAAGGAATCTCGCACCCCTGGCACGCACTTACGGGAATTCTTGCACACCATACGAGAACTTGCGAGGAATCCTACACCCCTCGCGTGTCCTTACAAGAATTTTCATACACCATATGCAGGCTTGCAAGGAATCCGTCACCCCTCATGCGCACTTGTGAGAATGCTCGAACACCGTGCACTCGCCTATGAGGGATCCCGCACCCCTCACGCGCCCTTGCGGGAATTCTCCCACACTGTGTGAGCACTTACAAGGAATCTTACAACCCTCACTCGCCTTTATAATAATTCTCGCACACCGTATGTGCGCTTGCAAGGAATCCCAAACCCCTCGCGTACTTGCGAGAATTCTTGCACCATCCGCGCACTTGCAAGGAATCCCACACCCCTCACGCGTGCTAGCGGTAATTCTCGCACATCGTACGAGTGCTCGCAAGGAATCCCGCAACCCTCACACATCCTTGCAAGAATTCTGGCACATTGTGCATGCGATGAAAGGAATCCCGAACCCCTCGCATGTTTGTGGGAATTCTTGCACACTAAGCGAGCACTTGCAAGGAATCCCGCACCCCTCGGCTCCCTTGCGATAATTCTCGCACACTGTATGCGCACTTGTGAGGAATTTTGTGCCCCTCACGCTCACTTGCGAGAATTCTTGCACACCGTGCATACACTTGTTCGGAATCCCACACCCCTCGCACGCGATTGCAAAAATTCTCGCACACCGTATGAGTGCTTGAAAGCATTCCGGCACCCCTATTGTGCCCTTGCTAGAATTCTCACACACCGTGCGCGTGCTACAGAGGAATCCCATACCCCTTGAGCGTACTTGCAAGAATTCTCGTACACTGTGCGTGCACTTGCAAGGAATCCCACACCCTTACGCTGCCTTACAAGAATTCTCACACACTATGTGCGCCTTTGCAAGGAATCCCACACCCCTCACATACCCATTTGTGAATTCTCATACACCATGTGCGTGCTTGTGAGGAATCTTGTGCCCTTCGAGTGCCCTTACAAGAATTCTCAAATACCGTGCACGTGCTTGCAAGGAATCCCGCACCCCTAGCGCGCACTTGTGGGGATTCTTGCACACCGTGTGAGCGCTTGCGAGGAATCTCACACCCCTTGCGTGCACTTGTGAGAATGCTCACACGTCGTACGCATACTTGCAATGATTCCTGCACCCCTCGCGCACCCATGCTTGAATTCTAGCTCACCATTCGTGCACTTGCAAGGAATCCTGCACCCCTCGAGCGCCATTGTAAGAATTCTAGAACACCATGCACACACTTACGAGGAATCCTGCACCCCTGGCATGCACTTGTGGGAATCCTTGCACACCATGCGAGAATTTGGGAGGAATCCCACACCTCACGCATGCCCTTGCAAGAATTCTCACACACCATGTGTGGGCTTGCAGGGAATCCATCACACCTCACACGCACTTGTAAGAA